>JALJCO010011604.1:0-129159 GCA_023101725.1 Atherinomorus stipes
ATTCACAAATAAACATTTCTGACATTCAAAAACAAAAACAAATCAGTGAGCAATATCGCCACCTTTCTTTGCAAGGACACTGAAAAGCTGCCATCCATGGATCCTGTCAGTGTTTTGATCTGTTCACCATCAACATTGCAGCAGCAGCAACCACAGCCTCCCAGACACTGTTCAGAGAGGTGGACTGTTTTCCCTCCTTGTAAATCTCACATTTGATGAGGGACCACAGGTTCTCTATGGGGTTCAGATCAGGTGAACAAGGAGGCCATGTCATTAGTTTTTCTTCTTTTAGAGCCTTTCTTGCAGCCACGCTGTGGAGTACTTGGATGCGTGTGATGGAGCATTGTCCTGCATGAAAATCAGGTTTTTCTTGAAGGATGCCGACTTCTTCCTGTACCACTGCTTGAAGAAGGTGTCTTCCAGAAACTGGCAGTAGGACTGGGAGTTGAGCTTGACTCCATCCTCAACCCGAAAAGGCCCCACAAGCTCATCTTTGATGATAGCAGCCCATACCAGTACCCCACCTCCACCATGCTGGCGTCTGAGTCAGACTGGAGCTCTCTGGCCTTTACCGATCCAGCCACGGGCCCATACCAGTACCCCACCTCCCCCTTGCTTGCGTCTGAGTGGGACTGGAGCTCTCTGGCCTTTACCGATCCAGCCACCAGCCCATCCATCTGGCCCATACCAGTACCCCACCTCCACCTTGCTGGCGTCTGAGTGGGACTGGAGCTCTCTGGCCTTTACCGGTCCAGCCACGGGCCCATCCATCTGGCCCATACCAGTACCCCACCTCCCCCTTGCTTGCGTCTGAGTGGGACTGGAGCTCTCTGGCCTTTACCGATCCAGCCATGGGCCCATCCATCTGGCCCATACCAGTACCCCACCTCCACCTTGCTGGCGTCTGAGTGGGACTGGAGCTCTCTGGCCTTTACCGATCCAGCCACGGGCCCATCCATCTGGCCCATACCAGTACCCCACCTCCACCTTGCTGGCATCTGAGTGGGACTGGAGCTCTCTGGCCTTTACCGATCCAGCCACGGGCCCATCCATCTGGCCCATACCAGTACCCCACCTCCACCTTGCTGACGTCTGAGTGGGACTGGAGCTCTCTGGCCTTTACCGATCCAGCCACGGGCCCATCCATCTGGCCCATACCAGTACCCCACCTCCACCTTGCTGGCGTCTGAGTGGGACTGGAGCTCTCTGGCCTTTACCGATCCAGCCACGGGCCCATCCATCTGGCCCATACCAGTACCCCACCTCCACCTTGCTGGCGTCTGAGTGGGACTGGAGCTCTCTGGCCTTTACCGATCCAGCCACGGACCCATACATCTGGCCCATACCAGTACCCCACCTCCACCTTGCTGGCGTCTGAGTGGGACTGGAGCTCTCTGGCCTTTACCGATCCAGCCACGGGCCCATCCATCTTGCCCATACCAGTACCCCACCTCCACCTTGCTGGTGTCTGAGTGGGACTGGAGCTCTCTGGCCTTTACCGATCCAGCCACGGGCCCATCCATCTGGCCCATACCAGTACCCCACCTCCACCTTGCTGGCGTCTGAGTGGGACTGGAGCTCTCTGGCCTTTACCGATCCAGCCACGGGCCCATCCATCTGGCCCATCCAGACTCACTCTCATTCCATCAGTCCATAAAACCTTAGAAACATCAGTCTGAGATATTTCTTGGCCCAGTCTTGACGTTTCAGCTTGTGTGTCTTGTTCAGTGGTGGTGGTTTTTCAGCCTTTCTTACCTTGGCCATGTCTCTGAGTATTGCACACCTTGTGCTTTTGGGCACTCCAGTGATGTTGCAGCTCTGAAATATGGCAAAACTGCTGGCAAGTGGCATCTTGCAGCTGCACGCTTGACTTTTCTCAGTTCATGGGCAGTTATTTTGCGCCTTGGTTTTTCCACGTTTCTTGCGACCCTGTTGACTATTTTGAATGAAACGCTTGATTGTTGGATGATCACGCTTCAGAAGCTTGGACATTTTAAGAGTGCTGCATCCCTCTGCAAGATATCTCACTATTTTTGACTTTTCAGAGCCTGTCAAGTCCCTCTATGACCCTTTTTGTCAAAGGAAAGGAAGTTGTCCAATAATTCTGTTTGCCTAATAAACCTGATATAGGGTGATGATGTCATTAGACCACACCCCTTCTCATTACAGAGATGCACATCACCTGATATGCTTAATTGGTAGTAGGCTTTGGGCCGATACAGCTTGGAATAAGAAAACATGCATAAAGAGGATGATGTGGTCAAAATACTCATTTGCCTAATAATTCTGCACTCCCTGTGGAGGCCATGGAACATCTGCAGCTCTAAACATCTTTTATTTAGCTGACTGCGATAAAAAAAAATGGCTTTTTGGATTGTAAAGGTTGCAGACCCCTGATAGTCATAAGCCTCGAAGCTTTTCAGATTGCTCATCGCTTCACAGTCAGACGTGACAGAGCTAAGTGACTAATAATGCTACTGTTTGTTACTTTTGGCCAGATCTTCATCATCCTCCCCCTCTGTTGCACGAGGCAGAGGGATGTAACGTTGTCCTGTCAGAGCTGTGACAGCTGATGTTCCCACAGTTTACCTAAAATGTTTGTATAATAAACGCCGGATACGGTCAAACCGGAAGTCCGTCGCATATTTCACGTAGGGCTCATGGGGGCTGGAAGAAGGTGGGCAGGAACTTGTTTTAAGACAATGCATCTTATTTCAAGAACATTTTTGCCTATTACAAGCAAAAAATTATTTTTTTTTACTTATTTTAAGAGTGGCCAAGATTTTTTTGCTTGTAATAAGCAAAAAAAAAAAAAAAAAAAGCACAATTTTCTTCATAAGATTTCTTGAAATAAGCTGCATTTCCTTAAAACAAGATCTTATATCTCACTGAAATGTTCTCTTTCAGTGATTTTGTCTTATATTGAGTGTGACGAGATGTTTTGACTAGAAATGAGAAAAATCTACTTGGTAAGATTTGAGTTTTTGCAGTGAAGGAAAGGTTTGCAAGCTTAATGTCTTCTTTGCTCATTTCATGTGAGAGAACAGTGCAGGTGAAGGGTGGGGGTAGGGAAAGCAAGCGTGAGGAGATAAAGAAAGGCAGAGAGAGGGAGAAAAGAAATGATATACAGTAAAAGCTTTGCCGGCGTGGGGGCTGCTTCTCCCACCTCTTTCTCTCTGCTCTATTTATATCTCTCTGGGAAATTGCTGAGTGGGCTCTACTGAGGGTTTTTGCTGTAATTGATTCAAAATGCAAGTTGTCTCTTTAGTGGTGAGAAAAAGGAGAAAAGGATACCCAGTCAGTTCTATGGACGGAGCATGCGAGAGGGCAGGAGGAAGGTCCTTGCATTTTAAACTAGATAAATGTGTTGACCAGGCACTACATCGCTGGAATAAATGCAATGCGGTTATAATTGGGGCCGGATAAAATTACTGAGGAGCCCCTGCCACACCCATAATATCATGCGTTCGATTGTTGTGACTCATCTACAGTATAATGTGCCCTGCAGTCCGATCAGATTCTCCGTATCTTGCCTATCTTTCATTTGACTGCAGTAAAAACCGCTCTTACTATCAATTACTGCAATGAAAAGATTAAATCAATTATGCGTGGCGGGGTAAAAGCCATGACACCCATTAAAGCACACAATTCAAACATATCCGCTTTGAAAGCACTCTCTTGAGATTTTTTTTTTAAGTCTGCTTTTTAAATAGGGAATGTTTTAAAAATGAGGATAAAGAGAAAAATGTCAGAATCATCACTGAGAGTGAAATATGCGTAAGAAGCGGTGCATGTGCATCCCTCTGCTCCCCGCGATGCAGCGAGGAGCCGGATTGTTTCAGGGGTTTGAGTCTGATGGCTGATGCCAGAATATGAATCACATTCATCCGGCGGCATCGCTGACAGCTCGCCACCGAGCCAGAAACGCTGCAGCACACACTCAGAAACAGAGGAACGTTTCTGGACCTGAAGGTGCATGCTTTACAAACGTTCTCTCAAAAGTACAATTTGGTCTTCATGAGGCCAGAAGTACATATATACTATAGGGTTGTCACGATACTAAAATTTCAAACTCGATATCGATATCTAGAAAAATTTTCGATACTCGATACCATTGTCGATACTACAAGGGAAAAAAAACAGAGACAAATACTTGAAAACATAAGAAATATTTGTATGACCTTAAAACTCTCTTATGCTAGTTGAATAAATGTGCAAATAAATGCAAAAAATATCTCCAAATATGATGCAATTTGACAACATTTTAAGGTTGTCTGAGGTCTTATTTTTTTTAATATGTAAAACATCCGAAATCTAGAAGTGACAATGGTGAAAAATATGACTTTTGACTTTGTGCAAACTATAATAATGATAATAATAACAATAATAATAATAATAATAATAATAGCAACAATGACGCCATTTTTGGTTTGAGGTAAACACAAAAAAATTAGAATAATATTTGATGTATTAAACTATGCAAGTAGACAGCAGCCAGTTATGAACAGGACAACAGTACTCGTTGGCCGATTCATCTTAAAAATATTGGTGAAATTAAGGAGTTCTGCTGCAGATGATGTTATATAGAGACCCCCCCCCCCCCCCCCCCCCCGCTGCCTCCTTCACCTGCATTATACAGCGATCACACACAGACGGTGAGAAATGTGAATGTCCGAAGAAATTAGAATGACACATAAATGTTACCGGTGAGTTAATACACGTATTCCTGAAATAAGGTCCAGGTTGGGAAATGCGGACTAGCAGCAGCGCTAACCGTCACTAATAACGCGTTTTTAAGTTTCATAATAAACGGGAGCTTTAAGTAACTAACCTGTCTGAATTAATCAAGAAGTTCAGGATGTCGGTCCTTAAGATGCTTCGCTAGGTTTGCTGTGCTGCTGGACTTTGTTGCGACCGCTTTGATGCACACAGACCTGTCAACGTCTTTCGCTTTCCTTCTTCGTCTGCTGCATGTGAAATACGTCCAAACAAGGATTTTTCCTTTTTCATTTTCTAATAAGACTGGCTGGTCTGGACTTCCAGCAGCAGAAACATGAGCTGTCAGGATCTCTGCCTGTCGAGTGTGCGCGCACTGCAGTATCAATACCATGGCAAATTAGTACCGTTGTCGATGCTGCGTTTCAGTATCGATACTTTTCGGAGTATCGATATTTTTGACAACCCTAATATACTATGAAAAAGGCTCCAAAGTAATATAAAGTATAAATTTGTACCATTTCAACCCTAAGGGTACCTGCAGCATTGAAAAATGTGCGTAGCTTGTACAATAACTATAAATAGCAGTACTTCTAAACAGTAGTATAATTATAGTTATTATTAGGGCTGGGAAAAAATATCGATACACTGAAATATTGCGATATTTTCATATGCTGATTTTAAAATCAATATTTAAAAATGCGAAATCTCACAAAATTTCACCATTCTCTTACAAAATCTCGCGAGATTTCATGAAAACATGATGAAGATAAAATCTAACTACTTCAAGGCAATTTGATTCGTCCAGGACAACAAATAAACTCCCACGCCGAACACAACCACACTTTTCCCAACCTGCTGTCCTCTAGATCAGGGGTGCCCACGTCCGGTCCTCGAGAGCGACTATCCTGCATTTCTTAGAACATACACACCTGAATCAAACTGCTAATCCTCTCATGCACATGTAGTTCGGCTCTGCAGAGGCTGGCAACGAGCCATTCATTTATGCAGGTGTGTTGGAGAAAGATGCAACCAAAATGTTCAGGATCGTGGGTCTGGAGGACCGGACATGGGCACCCCTACTTTAGACCTAAAAAAAAATAAAATAAATCTTTTCTCCTGAATGTGGATCAAACGTCTGTTTGTCTCTGAGGAAATCTTCCTGCAGGTGTTTGTTTCTTCCTCAGAGAGTGTTGGTAGGTCAGGATAGGGGATTATCATGCTTACCGGAAGTTCCTGGTATTTGGACACTTCCTCTTCCGGGCCATGTTAACGACAGCCGTTCCTGCTCTGTTATACCGTTTAAATCGGATAAACTCCAAACATACTTAAGTTTTCATTCCAGACTGAAGTGATACTAAGGAAGAAGTGGATCAAAGCGATCGATTCGCCGCGGTGAAGGGCCGAACTTTATAATAAAACACATGTTTGTTTGTCGCCGGTGGGGCACAACACCGGCACTTCACAGCATGCTAGCATTAGCCAGCTAGCGTTTACTGACGTGCTTAACATTGTGCGTCTTAAAACACACAAACATCTGAAAATCGGGTCTGTACCCCCCCGTTTCCAGTGGAACAACTGGGGACTGCCAAGAAAGGAGACGCTTTCAGATGCTTGTGTGTTTTCAGCCGCACAAAGTTAGGCACGTCATCGAGCTGGCTAATGCTAACCTGCTAACAGTAGTCCGCCAGCTACTACTCTGTTAAACTTTGTAAATCGGATAAACGCCAATGCCAAGTTTTCATACCAGACTGAAGTGATGCTAAGGAAGAAGTGGATTAAAACGTCCGATTCGCCGCGGTGAAGGACCGAACTTTATAATAAAACGACACACGTTTGTTTGTGGCCGAAAGACTGCGCAGTCGTATTAGCAGGTTAGCATTAGCCAGCTCCATAACGTGCCTAACTTTGTGCGGCTGAAAACACACAAGCATCTGAAAACGTCTCCTTTCTTGGCAGTCCCCAGTTGTTCCACTGGAAACGGGGGGGTACAGACCCGATTTTCAGATGTTTGTGTGTTTTAAGACGCACAATGTTAAGCACGTCAGTAAACGTTAGCTGGCTAATGCTAGCATGCTGTGAAGTGCCGGTGTTGTGCCCCACCGGGGACAAACAAACATGTGTTTTATTATAAAGTTCGGCCCTTCACCGCGGCGAATCGATCGCTTTGATTCACATCTTTAGTATCATTTCAGTCTGGAATGAAAACTTAAGTATGTTTGGAGTTTATCCGATTTAAACAGTATAACAGAGCAGGAACGGCTGTCGTTAACATGGCCCGGAAGAGGAAGTGTCAAAAGCCGGCAACTTCCGGTAAGCATGATAATCCCCTATTCTCCTCCAGTTTCTCTCCAACAAAGACGGCGTCTTGCTACGATGCTGCGCATGCGTATTTGTCGCTTCATGATTGGTGGCACCTCGTTACGTACACCGGTGGTCAGTCAGTCATGTTCAGGGAGCTTGGTCTGAATATTCATATATATTACTCAAATTTGCACAAATGAAGAAAAAAAACAACTTAAATGAAGTTTTTATGAAGAAATAACACAGTAACATGCTGAAAAACTCTAAGTCCATTTTTTGTAATACAGCTTCTTTAAGTTCACCCAACTTTTTAAAAACTTTTTTTTAGTGATGCACGGTATGAAAATTTGTTATTGTCTGATACCGATAACCAATAATTTTACCAATATTAAAGCTGGAAATGATGTAATACTCATTCCTTGTGAAAAATTGGAAAAATACTCCTGCTGCAGATCCGATAATTGCCGGAGTCATCATAATGTTGCATTGTGGGTGGGGCCTGATGTTGGATTAAAAAAGAAAGAAACACAAACAAAAAACAGCATTATCCCACCAAACAGCACCTGTTATGCATATTGGTTAATTATATTGATAACTGTTTTGTTTACTTTATAATTTGATATTTCTGTATTTCCTCATTTCAGGGAGCCTTTGAAGATCTGGCTACGGACAACAGATGGTTAAATCTGGCATATTTATAAGGTTTTCTTTGTTTAAAATATGCTCTGTGTCTATAAAATTAGAATAGAATAGAATAAATCAAGTGACCAAACCACCCGCAAAGGCGAAAGGTCAAAACTCTCTGACACCAAGACATTTCCTAAACATATGATCTGTATTTACAGAGAAACTGGAGCGACTGTCAAAGACTGTACCCACATATTTAAAAGTCTCCACAGCTTCAGCGAGCTGGCCGTCGAGCTGAACCGGGTCCATTGTTGGTTCTTGCTTTGTTCGAACAACAAGCTCCTTCGTTGTAGACACATTGATTTCTAGCTGGCTGCTAAGACACCGTGTTTCACGAGCTTTAACATGAGCAAAATAACACAAATAATACAACCCAACTAAGGCCATGTCAATCAATCAATCAATCAACTTTTATTTGTATAGCCCTTTACAATAACCAGAATGGTACTCAAAGTGCTTCACAATTAAGCCATAAAAGTACATCAATACATAAAACAGAAAAATCAATAAAACAGGATAAGAAAGGAATAAGAAGTAACTGGGAAGTGCCGTAGCGCTGCAGGGTATTAAGAGCCTGTAGGAAACGCATAAAATAAGTTAAAAATAAATGGACAAATGAATAAATAAAAACCTTACCTAAAAACTAACCTTGATGGAGTTAAAGGCTAATCTGAAAAGGTGGGTCTTTAGCTTTGATTTAAAAGCTAGATTATGTCATCTGCAGATTTAATCAACTTCAAATTTTTATCATGAAGTGCAAAAAAGCAAAGGTGAGAGGACGCTACCCTGTGGACAGCCAGGACTTACGATGAGTTCTCCAGACAGGAGGTCTTACATGACCTCTGAGGGCGGTTGGAGAGAAAGGACCAGTTCCAGTTCCTGTATTAACCCTCAATCTTACTGTGCGTTCAGACCAAGAGCGACTAAAGCTGTAAAATCGCCGGAAGTCATTCACTTTCAATGGACAGGAGCGACAAGAGCGACTAAAGCGACAGAAGCGACGAGCTACAAAAGTTGAGCGATTAGAGCGACTAAACAAAGTTAAAAATAGTTTAACTTTATGCAAATTGGCTATGACACGTTTCGGCTGTAAAACGCTGACAACCAAATGGAATGTTTGGCCTGAGTGTTGCAAGTCACACCGCGTCTCCTAGTGCTGCAAAAAGCAACAGAGGCCCAACTTTTTGCAGGTTTTAGTGTCTGAGCCCCAAACGCGAAACTTGCCTGCTAATCGAGCGCTTAGCATGCTATGTGAATGGGACGATATCATTTATAAATATCGAAAGTACCATGTTATAATAATAATAATTGTCGGGGATAAAAATACGTATTTCCCTTTTGTCCCTCGTCTTGACATTTAGTTTGAGTGAGAGATAAATGAGTGAAGATCTGCAGATGCAGATCAGTGAAGATGATGTACTTAACTAAGCTACGACATTATTTTGTTTTGCGGTGTAATTTAATCAGTTATGTCCAGACCGTTGTTTTTCAGTAGGAGACGGATTTCTGCTTAATCACAGGCTACAACTTGTCAAAGCACAAGGCAGCAATCAGGAAAAGCATCACTGCAAAAGCTCTGCTAATGCTAAAAAGCATACGGTCCTTTTAAAAGGATATGCAAAGTTGAACGTGATGTCATAAGCGACTTGAGCGACAAAAGCGAACAGATTTTTTGTAGCAGCTATTTTTATGAGCGACAAAAGCTATTTTACAGCTTTAGTCGCTCTTGGTCTGAACGCACAGTTAGTCGCCCTCAAAACCAGGTGTTCAGGGCTATTTTGTGATTTGGAAATGGGACACGCTTAAATGTAGATACGCCTTCAAACTGTGGGGGGCAGCATTACGCCAAAGCGGCGTTCAGTCTGTCAATTCAGAAGAAGAAGAAGAAGAATTTACTTTATTTACATTGATTTGCACTGTTAACCTGCCGAACCATGGACATATTCAGCTGTACCGCATACCACGGCTTATGGGAAGGTAAACAGCAGCTGTAATGAAAGTTACGTGGGTAACTGTGGTTCTGTGAATCCCTGGATGACTGCAGTCAGCTGATTGACAACTGTCATCAGGACTCGGCCTGCGAAGAGCGCGAGGAGCTTTGTTTTCAGAAGGAATGAAACAGAACTATGGTTCCATAACTCTGCGGCTACGGGAGATGACATCAGCCCGGTCGTCTTATACCGTTATCGGCACAAACACGTTATACAGGCTGTTATCTGGATAAAACAGCGACATTAGCGCCGAGAAAAATGACCATTTTGTAACGTTAACTAACTTAAACGATAGCAACATGGTTTGACCGCACCGACCGCTACTGACAAAAGATCGTAAAATAAAAAGAAATATGCAACAATGAGGTAACTAATCCATAACATGGGCCTAAACTAAGATAAAACAATGGTTTATATCTCCGTTAACAAAGAAAATGCTTAAGATTTTTAGCTCGCCTTCTTTGCTGCTGCATTCTGGGTAATCCTTACTCACAAGGTGGTGTCGGAGAATCTCAATGTTGAGGGCGATTCAGCCTCAAACTTGACTCAAACTTGACTTTCTGGGAATCGGGACAGCACTTGCACTTCGCTGGAGTGCGCATGTTTGAGATTGAGGGTTAAGACAGGGACTGGATTTCACCCAAAGTCTCTAATCCAGAGCATCAAGCCCTTTTCTACGTTTAGAGCTGCGAGTCTTTCCAGAAGAATGCGCCGTTTCATAGAGTTAAAAGCTGCACTAAAGTCTATAAACTGAACTCTAGCGTTTGCCTTAGCAAGTGAAAGCTGTTTGGGGAACATGTCAGGCGAGGTCGACGCAGCGTCGCCTCCTCTCCTCTGATAGGCGAACTGTACAGGGTCCAGTTCATGGCCACAGTGGAAAATCAACCTGAACTCTGTAGTTTTACACAGAATGGAGGTTAATGCAGTCGGCCTGAAACCTTCAGGTTTGCTTGCTCCTGATTACGGAGATTAACAAATAAAATTTAAAGAAATATTGCCTGTCGTCCTCAGAATTATTCATACCCTTAAATTAAAGAAGCAAAAAAACTCATCTGTCAGTGAAATATGATGAAATTGATAAAAGCAATAATAAATAAAAATTCTATGAAAATCATGACATTGATTTTGAATTGTGGTTTGTAAGAAATATTAAAAATAAACACACAAAAAAATGAAACAAGTAAACAAGCATGATGGGGCTCCTGAGCTAAAATGTTTTTGAGCAACACTTTGAGACTATCAGGTGTTTTCTGTTTCTTAATAGACGCCTGCACCTGTCGACAGGTATGTTGGACACTTTTGTTTATTTCTTATTATTATTTCTTACCACAATTCAAAAGTAATATCTTATTTCACTAAATTATCATTTTGTAATTTTTTCAAATTTATTATTAGTTTCTTGTTATTTGAATTACTATTGTGAATTTAACCTTTTTTTGTAATTGGAGGGTGTGAACACGTTTGAGGACGACTGTATATTCAGTTTTAAAGCCAATATTGGCCGATAATATCATGCATCACTACTTTTTTAGATCATTTACCTGGCAAACAAAGCCGAGCGCTGACAAGCTAAAGAGTTTATATCTTGACATGAAAGAAAACAAATATTTATCCTGTGCTGGGTTAGGACTGTGCGATATACTGATATGATATCGCGATCTGATATTTACATGAGAGAAATATGATGTTTTCACATATCATTATATCGCGGTATAAGTAGTGCAAATTTTTTTGCTTTATTTTTTCTTAATGACCCGGTTGCACCTCGACTGACTACAAAGACGTCACCTGATTATTTAATCAGGGTAGGAAAAAATGTTGATACACCGAAATATCATGATATTTTCATATGCGATACAATATCTATATTTAAAAACGCGGTATTGATCCATTTTACCAATGAAATCCCACAAGATATCACCGTTTTGTTACGAAATCTCTTGAGATTTCACGAAATACCGTGAGATTTTGTAACAGAACGATGAAATCTAATGGTATTTCTTGAAATCTAATTAGATTTCACGAAATGCCGTGAGATTTTGTAACAGAACGATGAAATCTAATGGTATTTTGTTAAAATCTAATGAGATTTCACGAACTACCATGAGATTTTGTAACAGAACGATGAAATCTTGCGGTATTTTTAAATCTAATGAGATTTCACGAAATACCGTGAGATTTTGTAACAGAACGATGAAATCTCATGGTATTTCGTTGAAATCTAATGAGATTTCACGAAATACCGTGAGAGTTTACTTATATTTACATTAAAGGGGGGGGGTGGGGGGGCAAAAAAGGGGAGTAACAGAACAATGAAATCTAATAGTATTTCATTGAAATCTAATGAGATTTCACAAAATATTGTGAGATTTTGTAACAGAACGATGAAATCTCATGGAGATTTCATTGAAATCCCATGAGATTTCACGAAATACCGTGAGAGTTTGTAACAGAACGATGAAATCTCATGGTATTTCTGGTTGAAATCTAATGAGATTTCACGAAATACCGTGAGAGTTTGTAACAGAACAATGAAATCTAATGGTATTTCGTTAAAAACTAATGAGATTCTCACGAAATACCGAGAGAGTTTGTAACAGAACGATGAAATCTAATGGTATTTCGTTGAAATCAAATGAGATTTCACGGAAATACCGTCAGTGGGGGAACACAGACATCGGGGGGGGAACGGGGCCCCCCCAATGGGCGGAGATTTTGTAACAGAACGATGAAATCTCACGGTATTTTGTTGAAATCTCATTAGATTTCACGAAATACTGTGAGATTTTGTAACGGAATAATGAAATATGGCGGTATTTCATTGAAATCTCATGAAATTTCATGTAACAAAACGATATCTCGGGAGATGTCATTCGTAAAATAGACCGATACCGCGTTTTTAAATATGAATATGGCATATGAAAACTGCGATATTTCAGTGTGCCGATATCTTTTCCCACCCTTTTTTTTTTAACTGTCTGGAAGACAATCTTTCCCAACACTTTCACAAAAAATCATAAAAACCAGCCAACTAAAAATGCCGGTATATATCGTATATCGTCACCTATAATAAATATATTGTGATATGATATTTGCTCCATATCGCCCAGCTCTATGCTGGATACGTTTCCAGAGGAGATGCTAATTCTGCTCCTCATGTGCTGCCTGTGTGTAACGTAAGTTCATTATACATACCAGTCAAAGGTTAATGGGAGAGTGCGCCCAAACATTTGACTGATATCGTACGTCAGCCTGAAATATCGTGTTGCTCCCGGTCAGCCAGAGATGATGTAATGCTGGATTATGAATTTCTTTACCACTTGATAGAAAGATTGTGAGACAAATGGGGGGGTCTGGTTGGCCATAGATGGCACCGTAAATCTGCTTTGAACCGTGAGCGTTGGACAGAGATCTTGTTACCGTAATGGCCGGCCTCTGCGCTCAGATTGATTTGTGAAATGTGGAGTCGGTGGTTGCTGTTTGCAAGCGCAGCATTCACACGCTCCATCTGAAAGCGGACGGCGGATGTGGAGGAGGGAGGAGGCTGCGACCCGGGAAGCTCACGTTAGATACCTGAACAGGTTCCTCAGGTCAAAGTTCACCGAGTCACTCCACATTTTACCTGTGAGTTTATATTTGTGTGTATGTGCATCTGTTAGTGTGTGAGAGGGGGGGGTTGGATGTCGACGACCGCACGTCTGGCCCCTCCCACCTCCCGCACCACCATCACATGACCCTGGTGACTGTGATGTGGCAGTGATGTCATATTGATGGCGGTGATGTCATCTCTGTAGTTGGTGGATTGTGCTGTTTCTAATCCCTCATCTCTCTGCTCTCTTATGTCTCCCTCCTTCCCTTCCTCTCTCTCCTCCTCTTATCTGTTTATTTCTCCTCCTCTTGTTTTACCCCTCTCCTCCCTCTGTATCTTTAAACCCGCCCCATTCTCCCCCTCCTACCCCCCCTTGCTCCCCCTTCTGTGTCTTGTTTTCCCTCCATCAGGTGTCCCAATGACTATACCGGGGACCGCTGTCAAAACTCCGTCATGGCCGGTTTCTACAGTATGTCCATCTGCTCTTGTCTGTCTCTTTCCCACTGAGATGCTGCATGCTGGATTGGGGGGGTTGGATGCTTTAAGCACCGTGTGTGTGTGTGTTTACGTAGCTGTTTCATGTAAGTGAATGTACGTGCGAGCGTGGGTTTGCAGACTCTTGTCCACCCCTCCCTCTCCCTGTCTCCCTTGGTTCCTCTGTGGTGCTCCTCTGGTAACCAGAAACAACCAATCTAGACATGTTACGCTTTGCACATCATCTATGTTTCACGCTAGCTCACCTGCTACAAATCTCCTTTATGATCATACCGGCAGAGGTGGAAAGTAACTGCAGGTGTCAAAAGTAGAAGTAAAAGTAGTTTTCAAGTACACACTCAAAAATAGAGGTACAATACTGCATCATTTCTGTACCTGTAGGTACATTTTTTACAAATGTTCTCTCAAAAGTACAATATTGGTCTTTATGAGGCCAGAAGTACCTATATACTATGAAAAAGGCTCCAAAGTAACATAAAGTACATATTTGTACCATTCCAACCCTAAGGGTACCTGCAGCATTGAAAAATGTGTGTAGCTTGTACAATAACTATAAATAGCAGTACTTCTAAACAGTAGTATAATAGGCTTTACACACAGCTCCAGTACTTCCTAAACTTAGTACTGCACCTTTGTCTCCTGTCTTACATGAATGGATGAACTGATTAATCCAGGTGTGTCTGATCATTTGCTGAGGTCAGACACACCTGGATTAATCAGTTCATCCAATCATGTAAGACAGGAAACAAAGGTGCAGTACTAAGTTTAGGAAGTACTGGAGCTGTGCATAAAGCTCATTATAGTTATTATGATTATCATAATAATCATAGTAATAATTATATGTATAATTATATATGTGTTTGGCCTAATATTTATGCAATAATTATTCATTTATTATTAGCATCTTTGATTGTTGTCATAATCTCTATTTTATTGACTTTTATTCATCATTTTTAATTGGTTTAATTGTACTTTATTAACTCATACACTCTCAGAAACAGAGGTACTAGACAGGAACGTTTCTGTACCTGTAGGTACATTTTTTACAAATGTTCTCTCAAAAGTACAAAAGGAGTAAAAATGGAAAAAAGGGGAGAATCTAAAAAAAGGAAAAACAAAAATAAATTAGGAAAAGAAAGAAAAGGAGGAAAAAAAAGGAGGGGGGAGGAAAATAAAAAAAAAAAAGGGGGGGAAAAAAAAAAGGAAAAAAAAAAAAGAAAATGGGCGACAAGGGAAAAGGGAAAAAAAAGAAGAAAAAGAAGAAAAAAGAGAAAAAAAAAAAAGAAAAGAAAAAAGAGAAGGGGAAGGGGGGGAAGAAGAAAAAAAAAAAAAAGGGGAAAAAGAAAAAAAAAAAGGTAGGAGGGGGACGATAGAAAAAAAGGGAGGGGGGGAAAGTAAAAGGAAAATAAAAAAAAAAAAAGGAAAAGGGGGGGGGGGGGGAAGGGCCTATTGGTCTGTATGAGGCCAGAAGTACCTATATACTATGAAAAAGGGTCCAAAGTAATATAAAGTACACATTTGTACCATTTCAACCCTAAGGGTACCTGCAGCATTGAAATATGTGTGTAGCTTGTACAATAACTATAAATAGCAGTACTTCTAAACAGTAGTATAATTATAGTTATTATTAGAGCTGAGAAAAAATATCGATACACTGAAAAATCGTGATATTTTCATCTGCTGATCTTATATCGATATTTAAAACGCGGTATTCATCTATTTTACAAACAAAATCTCGCAGGATTTCACCGTTCTCTTACAAAATCTCACGAGATTTCATAAAAAACGCGGGAGATTTCGTAGCGGAACAACAAAATCTTGCAAGATTTTAAAATTGATTGATATCACGTTTTTAACTATCGATATATCAGTAGATGAAAATATTGCAATATTTCAGTGTATCGATATTTTTGCTCAGTCCTTGTTATTATATTGTGATTTTCAAAATAATCCTAATAATCATAGTAATAATTATATGTATAATTATATATGTGTTTGGCCTAATATTTCTATAATAATTATTCATTTATTATTAGCATCTTTGATTGTTGTCATAATCTCTATTTTATTGACTTTTATTCATCATCTTTAATTGGTTTAATTGTACTTTATTAACTCATACAGCTTGATAAGGTACAAAAATGGACCATGAAGGTACAGAAATGTCTTTCAGAAAGGAACCCCCCCAGCAACAAGCTTTGGACCCTTTTAGGTACAAACTGCTACCTCTGTTTCTGAGTGTGCACAAATCCTGCCATGTTTTTGGATCTGTACATTTAGAACAGCTGTTTTCACTAACGAGCTCATCTACCTGGGAGAGGAGCTAATCAAACTCAGCTGGTTCAGTGATTGGTTGGAAAAACTGCCGGACAGGGTTTCTACTTTCTTCTTCTACCCAATTTTTGACACCTCTGAAAGTAACTAATTACATTTACTCAAATCACTGTTATTAAGTGGTTTTTGTGAGTAATTTGTCATTTTTGAGTAGTTTTTTGAATAGGTCATTTTACTTTCACTCATTTACATTTTTGATCCAAGTAATTTACTTCATTACTTTGGAAACGTCCCCCATTACTGAGTAAAAACTGAGATGCAGGGGGAGAAAATCCTCCTGCACCAGCGTTTCTCTTCATGTTAGAGATGAAGAAGGAAATTCTGGACCGCGTCTCAGCCAGTTCTTTGTGTTCAAGCACAAACGAAACGATAATTCATCATGCAAATGTGCCTAACACTGGTTTTCAGCGGACGGGTTAGTCTGTGGAGCGTCAACCTTCATCTCTTAAATAAGCAGTCAGTGGCTCATTTATTCAGACTGATTTTTTAATTTTGATCTATTTAGTAATATTTCATATTTATAACAAATTTTTGCGATTAAAATACAAAAAAAGCACAATTTGTAAATTTTTAAATAAGGGACTGCTCAATCATTTTTGCTATCTTAGAAGCTTTGATGTGGTTTTATTTTCTCTCTTTTATTGTAAAAGTTGATCAAAAACCGTGCTGCACACTCAGAAACAGAGGTACCAATTTGTACTTAAAAGGGTCCAAAGCTTGTTGCTGGGGGGGTTCCTTTCTGAAAGACATTTCTGTACCTTCATGGTCCATTTTTGTACCTTATCAAGCTGTATGAGTTAATAAAGTACAATTAAACCAATTAAAGATGATGAATAAAAGTCAATAAAATAGAGATTATGACAACAATCAAAGATGCTAATAATAAATGAATAATTATTATAGAAATATTAGGCCAAACACATATATAATTATACATATGATTATCACTATGATTATTATGAAAATCATAATATAATAACTATAATTATACTACTGTTTAGAAGTACTGCTATTTATAGTTATTGTATACACACATGTTTCAATGCTGCAGGTACCCTTAGGGTTGAAATGGTACAAATGTGTACTTTCTATTACTTTGGACCCTTTTTCATAGTATATAGGTACTTCTGGCCTCATAAAGACCAATATTGTACTTTTGAGAGAACATTTGTAAAAAATGTACCTACAGGTACAGAAATGTTCCTGTCTAGTACCTTTATTTCTGAGAGTGTGTACTGGATTCATAACTTGTCCTTTTTTACAGCAAGTACCTGAAAGTAATTAAGTAACTTTTACTCAAAGTTTTAGATTAAATACTTTCTTACTTTTACTCAAATACATTTTTAGATGGGTACTTTTACTTTTATTTGAGTAGAATTTAAGAAAAGTAAAGATACTTTTACTCAATCCCAATTTTTCAGTACTTTTTCCACCTCTGCATACTGGATATTGGAGCTACAGAGCTGCTCGTCCTCTAATTGACAATTCAGCAAACAACAAATTTTCACATTACCAAGTCTACGCCTCCATTTTCAAATTCTGTGTTTAATCTGTCAGTTGTGCTCTGAATACTTCTGCTGCAGCCTGATCCAGAGAATTACACGAAACAGAGGAGACAGAGAACAAACTGAATAAGCGATACACGGTTAAATTATTTGCTTTTACTGAATCACTTTGTCAGTTCTCTTTGATGGTCCATCGGTGCTGATTTATTTGTTTTTGGGGGGTTTTGTCTTTGTTTTCTTTTGGGGGGGGGGGGGGGGGGGGGGGGCTATGCAAAAACAATCTGCAAAAATATGTGAACAGAAGCTGGTGTTCACATATCCTGCTTACTAGTCTTCTTTGTTCTCCTTCTCCTTCAGTAGGGATGTTCGATATTGGCTTTTTTACAAATATACGATATTGTCCAACTCTTAAATTCCGATATCAGCTGATACCGGGGTACAGTTGTGTGAAAAAGTGTTTGCCTCCTTCCTGAATTTCTTTTTTTTTTTTTTTTTTTGCATGTTTGTCACACTGAAATGTTTCAGATCATCAAAAAAATTTAATATTAGAAAAAGATAACACAAGTAAACAGAAAATGCAGTTTTTGAATAAAGATTTTTATTAGTAAGGGGGGCAAACCTCCATGGCCCTGTGTGAAAAAGTGATTCCCCCCCCGTTAAAACCTAAACTAACTGTGGTTTATCATCTTTGGAAAGCTGAGTTCAGTTTCTCTATCCACATCCAGGCCTGATTACTGCCACACCTGTTCTCCATCAGAAATCCCTTAAATAGGACCTGCCTGACAAAGTGAAGCAGACCAAAAGATCCTCCAAAGCTAGACATCATGCTGCCATCCAAAGAAATTCAGGAACAAATGAGAAACAAAGTCATTGAGATCTATCAGTCTGGAAAAGGTTCCAAAGCCATTTCTAAAGCTTTGGGACTCCAGAGAACCACAGTGAGAACCATTATCCACAAATGGTGAAAACATGGAACAGTGGTGAACCTTCCCAGGAGGGGCCGGCCGACCAAAATGACCCCAAGAGCACAGCGACGACTCATCCAAGAGGTCACAAAAGACCCCAGAACAACATCCAAGAACTGCAGGCCTCACTTGCCTCAATGAAGGTCAGTGTTCATGACTCCCCCATCAGAAAGAGACTGGGGGGCAAAAATGGCTGCATGGCAGAGTTCCAAGACCAAAACCACTGCTGAGCAAAAAGAACATAAAGGCTCGTCTCAGTTTAGCCAGAAAGCATCTTGATGATCCCCAAGACTTTTGGGAAAATACTCTGTGGACTGACGAGACAAAAGTGGAACTTTCTGGAAGGTGGAGGTCCCATTACATCTGGCGTAAAAGTAACACGGCATTTCAGAAAAGGAACATCATAGCAACAGTAAAACATGGTGGTGGTAGTGTGATGGTCTGGGGCTGTTTTGCTGCTTCAGGACCTGGAAGACTTGCTGTGGTAAATGGAACCATGAATTCTGCTTCTACCAAAAAATCCTGAAGGAGAACGTCCGGCCATCTGTTGGTGACCTCAAGCTGAAGCGCACTTGGGTTCTGCAGCAGAACAATGATCCAGAACACACCAGCAAGTCCACCTCTGAATGGCTTAAGAACAACAACATGAAGACTTTGGAGTGGCCTAGTCAAAGCCCCCACCTGAATCCCATTGAGATGCTGTGGCATGACCTTAAAAAGGCGGTTCATGCTGGAAAAGCCTCCAATGTGGCTGAATTACAACAATTCTGCAAAGATGAGTGGAACAAAATTCCTCCACAGCGCTGCAGAAGACTCACTGCCAGTTATCACAAACGCTTGATGCAGTTGTTGCTGCTAAGGTGGAACAACCAGTTATTAGGTTTAGGGGAAGATCACTTTTTCACACAGGGACATGGAGGGTTGGATTTTTCCCCCTTAAAATAAAAATCTTCATTTAAAAACTGCATTTTGTGTTTACTTGTGTTATCTTTGTCTTATATTTAAATTAGTTTGATGATCTGAAACATTTAAATGTGACAAACATGCAAAAAATAAGAAATCAGGAAGGAGGAAACACTTTTTCACAGAACTGTGAGGTTGTATCTCATATTTTGAGAGATACAACTATATTCTGCTCTAAGAACAAAGATCCCTAAATCTTACCTCAGAGGAGTTCATGTTGGACATCTGGCTGCCAGATATCAGATACTGTGGAGCTAAATCAGGGCCATAATTTTTGTTTGATTAAAAGACTTATTATGACCCTGATTTAGCTCCATAGGTCCACCCACATTACACACTTCACTGTGACAGTGATCATAATACTGTATGAATTAAGTTTCTAGACAGTAAGAAGAATTTTCCTTGATTAAAGAGATAATAATTAACCTTGAAGTGGTGCGTTTGATGACCCTTTTTCATTTTTTTTCCTCTGAGCATCCATGGATCATCTGATAAAATGTCTCCTTACAGCATGTGGGTTCATTGCTGCTTGAAATTTTTTAAGGTTGACTCCAAATTTGCTTTTTTTTTTTTTTTTTTTTGCTTCAACAGTGTTTGAGGTAAATGAATAGTTTTACATTTTGGGAAATTACCTTATTTGCTGCCTTAAAAAGCGAAGATGGATTTAAACTGAATAGGAAAGTACAGGAAGCATTTTGTTGATTCCCTCCTTTTAGAGAAGAAAAAATCAGCTGTCAGTTAAATAAGATGAAATTGACAAAAGTAATTAAAAATAAGAATTTCATGAAAATCATAAAATTCATTTTGAATTGTTCAACAGAAATATAAAACACAAACAAATAAAAAATAAAACCAGCAAACAAGGATGATCATCCGCTTAAACTGCAAAATACTCAGAGTGGCATTTTGTTGGAAAAGTGCTTCATAAATAAAGTTTGATTTGATTTTGATTTGATTTGATTTGATTTGATTTGATTTGATTTGATTTGATTTGTTTGATTTGATTTGATTTGATTTGTTTGATTTGATTTTGATTTGATTTGATTTGAATTTGATTTGATTTTGATTTGATTTGAATTTGATTTGATTTGATTTGATTTGATTTGGATTTGAATTTGATTTGAATTTGAATTTGAATTTGAATTTGATTTAAATTCGAATTTGATTTTGATTTTATTTTGATTTTATTTTGATTTAAATTTGATTTGATTCTGATTTGATTTTGATTTGAATTTTATTTTATTTTGTTTTGATTTTGATTTAAATTTGATTTGATTTTGATTTGATTTGATTTGATTTGATTTTGATTTGATTTGATTTGTTTTGTTTTTTGATTTGATTTTGTTTTGATTTTGATTTAAATTTTATATGATTTTGATGGGGCTCTGAAGCTAAAATGTTGTTGAGCAACACTTTGAGGCAATCACTGCAATCAGGTGTTTTCTCTAACATCCAATCAGACGTCTGCACCTGCTGTCAGGTATTTTGAGCTCGAATTTTTCTGGGACAATTTTCTTTTCTTTTAATTCAAATTCAAAATCAATATTTTATTTTACTGAATTAGAAATTTGTAAATTTTTATTAATTATAAACTCTTCTTTATAATTATTATTTTTTCAGTTTCTTGTTATTTGAATAATTATTGTGAATTTGGCCTTTTCTTTAATGGGACAACTGCATTTTAAAAGTGATGCTACAAGTTTACAGTCGTCCTCAAAATTATTCATACATCCAATTAAAGAAGGAAAAAATCAGCTGTCAGTGAAATAAGATGAAATTGACAAAAGAAATAATAAATAAAAAATTTTAATTTTGAATTGTGGTTTGAAAGAAATATTAAAAACACACAAAAAAATAAAACAAGTAAACAATCATGACGGAGCTCTGAAGCTAAACTTTTGGTGAGTAACACTGTTAACAGGTATGTTCACTGTTCATGGGAAAGCTGCTCTAATGTGTCTGGGACAGTTTGTGTGTTTTTAAAAATTATTATTTCCAACCACAATTCAAAAGCAATGATTTATTTAACTAAATTATAATTTTATAAATTTTTATTTATTATTAGTTTCTTGTTGTTTGAATTACTATTGTGAATTTAGCCTTTTCTTTAATTGGAGGGTATGAATAATTATGAGAGTGACTGTATGTGCCCGACCAATCTTTTGGTTGTTTTAACCCAAAAAAAGGAAATGAAAAATAAGGGTGGGAGAAAAAATCAATACACTGAAATATTGCGATATTTTCATGTGCCGATATCAAATCGATATTCAAAAACGTGGTATCAATCTATTTTGCTTACAAAATCTTGTGAGATTTCATCATTCTGTTACAGATTTCATAAAAGAACAATGAAATATTGCAAGATTTCATTAGTAAAATAGATCGATATTTTTGAATGTCAATATATCAACATATGAAAATATTGTGACATTTTCATGAATTCTCGCGAGATTTTGTAACAGAATGATGAAATATCGCGAGGTTTCATTAGTAAAATAGATCGATACCACGTTTTTAAATGTAATTATATCAGCATATAAAAATATCGCAATATCGCAATATTTCAGTGCATCAATATTTTTCCCAGCCCTAGTCTTTAGAGGTTGTAAAGTCTGTAAAAAAATGATTATTTTTTTATTTAGACTTTAGAAACATATCTATCTATATCTGCCTTAAAACTGAGTGCTGCACATCGGCCACCATATTTAACCGATATTTAACTTATCAGCCTGCTGTTTCTAGTCTAAATAAGAAAAAGAAAAACTTCTTCAAAAACTTCTTTTTTACAGACTTTAAACTTCTAAAGATGAGTGGAAAAAATATATCAATACACTGAAATATTGCGATATTTTCATATGTTGATATTATACTGACATTTAAAAACGCGGTATCGATCTATTTTACGAACAAAATCGTGCAATATTTCATCGTTCCACTACAAAATGTCACGAGAATTCACAAACATTTTGCAATATTATTATATGTTGATATCATACTGACATTTAAAAACGTGTTATCGATCTATTTTATAAAGGAAATCTCGCAATATTTCATGATTTGGTCATAAAATCTCAAGAGAATTGACGAACATTTTGCGTAATTTTTAGATTTTGATATATTGACATTTAAAAAACATGGTATCTATTTTACTAACAAAATCTCGCGATATTTCATCGTTCCATTACAAAAACTCACGAGAATTCACAAACATTTTGCAATATTTTCATATGTTGATATTATACTGACATTTAAAAAGGCGGTATCGATCTATTTTACTAACAAAATCACGCAATATTTCATCGTTCCACTACGAAATCTCACGAGAATTCACAAACATTTTGCAATATTTTCATATGTTGATATTATACTGACATTTAAAAACGCGGTATCGATCTATTTTACTAACAAAATCACGCAATATTTCATCGTTCCACTACAAAATCTCACGAGAATTCACAAACATTTTGCAATATTTTCATATGTTGATATCATACTGACATTTAAAAACGTGTTATCGATCTATTTTACAAAGGAAATCTCGCAATATTTCATGATTTGGTCATGAAATCTCAAGAGAATTGATGAACATTTTGCGTTATTTTTAGATTTTGATATATTGACATTTTAAAAACATGGTATCTATTTTACGAACAAAATCTCGCGATATTTCATCGTTCCATTACAAAATCTCACGAGAATTCACAAACATTTTGCAATATTTTCATATGTTGATATTATACTGACATTTAAAAACGTGGTATCGATCTATTTTACTAACAAAATCGCGCAATATTTCATCGTTCCATTACAAAATCTCACGAGAATTCACAAACATTTTGCAATATTTTCATATGTTGATATTATACTGACATTTAAAAACGCGGTATCGATCTATTTTACTAACAAAATCGCGCAATATTTCATCGTTCCACTACAAAATCTCACGAGAATTCACAAACATTTTGCGACATTTTCATATGTTGATATCATATTGACATTTAAAAACCTGGTATCGATCTATTTTACTAACAAAATCTCAATATTTCATGGTTCTGTTACGAAATCTTGTGAGAATTCATGAAATATTGTGAGATGTAACAGAATGATGAAATCTCACGAGATATTGTAAGTAAAAAAGATCTATACTGTGTTTTTAAATATCGATTTGATATTGATGAATGAAAATATTGCGATTTGTCAGTGTATTGATATATTTTTCCACCCCTAAGTGTCGGAAACGGATAACAAAACTGCTATTTGAAATGACTGCTTATATTTTTCAGCTTTAATATCGGTTTCGATATCGGTTATCGGCCACATGAGTTTTAAAATATCAGCATATAGGATATCGGCCAAAATTCCAATATTGTGCATCCATAAATTATTCCAGGCTGTTTCACTGTAACTCCCACTGTTGGGAAGAAGTGTGTAATTTCCCAAAATGTTGAACTGCTCCTTTAGCTGACCGGGGATGCAAATGGGGTGTGTTTTGTGGCTGGCTGTGACCGCCTGGACAGCGATGGTGAGATTTCTCTGCACCTGCTGCAGGTCTCACATGGCTGTCCACGCAGTCGCGTAGTGATGATGTGGCTCTCTTCCTCGTTTCCAACGGTTACACATGTTGCTTGACGCCATGTCGTCTCGCTCTGCTGTTTGTCTGTTACAGAAACATCCCCCCCCTGTAAAAAGTCCCATTTAAAGCGACAGGCTTTCCACCCGCAGATGTAGTGTGTGACCTGTCTTGTGTCTGACTTTGCTTTGCTCTGTGTTGGTGAGGACACACCTCAGCTCAGATCAGGGCCGGTTCTTCTCTCTTTGTGAGCTGTAATGCATGCAGAGTGGTAGAAACGTGGCGTGCTGGGATGAGAGGTTGTAGCGGGCGTATGCAGCGGCGTATGCGTATGCAGCAGCGTATGCAGCAGCGTATGCAGCAGCGTATGCAGCAGCGTATGCAGCTGTAATGCATGCAGAGTGGTAGAAACGTGGCGTGCTGGGATGAGAGGTTGTAGCGGGCGTATGCAGCAGCGTATGCAGCAGCGTATGCAGCAGCGTATGCAGCAGCGTATGCAGCAGCGTATGCAGCAGCGGCAGCGGCAGCGTATGCGGCAGCGGGCGTATGCAGCAGCGTATGCAGCAGCGTATGCAGCAGCGTATGCAGCAGCGGCAGCGGCAGCGTATGCGGCAGCGGGCGTATGCAGCAGCGTATGCAGCAGCGTATGCAGCGGGCGTATGCAGCAGCGGCGGCGGCAGCAGCGCCATGCAGGTTTGCACACAGCTGCCATGAACAAGTCACAGCGCCCGCCCCCATTTGCTGTGCCAGCCTCATCAACTGTGCTGTTTTTCCGTTGGACAGTAACTCACTGCTTCTTTACCTTTTCTTTTCTTTTTTCCTTTCGTCTTTTCATTTGTTTTGTTTTGTGTCTCTGTCCCATGTTGTTTACTCCAGAAATGAGGTCTAGTAAATATAGCAGTAAGTGATGTGGCTTCTTGTCTGTCTGTCTGTCTGTGTCTGCATGTCTTCTCCCGCCTGCCCGTGTCTTTCCTTCTGCCTTTAGTTCATTTTCTCCCTTTGCTTCTGATTTCTTTCATTTTGTTCAATTTTCCCTTCATTTTTTTTGGGGGGGGGGGTCACAGAGCTGAGGCTGTCTGAGTTGTCTGTCTGTTACGAGACGGTACACGTGTCAGTCGCCGTGACTGACGGCACTAATTACCTCATATCCTGGTTCAGCACATGCAGGACATGGAAATAATATCTCTGCTCTAAAGTGGACGTTACACCTGACCCTGTGTCTCTTTCTTCTTACCATGACAACTTTCTGCGCTGGCAGGGCTTCTCAAAATTGAATTTATGGGTATGGAACATTATTATTCATTTTGCTGTGCTTTAATGGTTTGCCAAGATCCTCTCACAATCACACATTACTGTGCCATCTTCTTTCTAAAGCCAACAACTGGGTCTCTCTCAACCTGTTCCTCTTCTTCTTCTGCCCACTAACCTGGTTTTAGGACACCTAACCTCCTTTCTCTGCATGCTTTCTTCTTGTTCTGATCTGACAAACTTGGACAAGCAGACATTAGAGAAAGAGACAAATTACCTGGGAAGGGGTACATTTATGAGAGAAAGTGCAGAGGTGAATGAAAACAGAATCTACTGGCCAAATCAAAGTTTTGCTTGCAGTCATGTGAAAAAAGAAGAACGCCCTCTTTACAGTCCATAAACTGAAATGACCCCCATTCTTTAACTAAAAGTAAATAAATAAAATGTAAAAATAACTGGGAGGCGCTCATCCAAACCACATTTCCTTCTATTTTAGAAACAAGCTACCCTGTACAGTTGGAATATATATATATATATATATATATATAGATACTAGGACTGTCAAAAAATGAATCCTAAATTAATCCTATTGTCAAAAAAGAGATTTTTTTTTTATTAATTAGTACTTGTATGTGCAGAAAACACATTAAAAGAATTTTTACAACTTAAAGGCTAAATCCAAGCCAGAAATCTGAGAGTAGTCCACGAGTCTAGTCTACTAAAGATAAATGCAGAATTCCTACTGAGACACCTTTAATCCTAAATATGTTCTAGAAGTGATAAAATTAATCTGATTAATCAGGATTACTTTTTTAAAAGCCCTACACACTCAAAAAAAGAGGTTCGAGAGCCTCTATAAAAGTACAATATTGGTCTTTATGAGGCCAGAAGTACCTTTATACTATGAAAAAGGGTCCAAAGTAATATAAAGTACACATTTGTACCATTTCAACCCTAAGGGTACCTGCAGCATTGAAAAATGTGTGTAGCTTGTACAATAACTATAAATAGCAGTACTTCTAAACAGTAGTATAATTATAGTTATTATATTATGATTTTCATAATAATCATAGTAATAGTTATATGTATAATTATATATGTGTTTGGCCTAATATTTCTATAATAATTATTCATTTATTATTAGCATCTTTGATTGTTGTCATAATCTCTATTTTATTGACTTTTATTCATCATCTTTAATTGGTTTAATTGTACTTTATTAACTCATACAGCTTGATAAGGTACAAAAATGGACCATGAAGGTACAGAAATGTCTTTCAGAAAGGACCCCCCCCCCAGCAACAAGCTTTGGACCCTTTTAGGTACAAACTGCTACCTCTGTTTTTGAGTGTGTGGGGGGACTAAACCTGTAACTTTCCCAAAATGAAACAGTCTATTTCTGTGTTTAGGAATCATGTTTTCAGACCACTTTGATCAGCTGATAGTGATGTCATGGAGCCATGAAGCAAAGCGCTCCAGGTCACATGATCCAATGAGAGACGGACCCGCTCCTGCAAAGCTACAATGTCTGGTTTTTGAGGAAGGCAGCCCCCCCGGAGCACCGACATGCGTCATCTGCTGTATATTGATCCCAGAAATCATCTGTTATTACTTACATTAGGATCATTTGGGGGTCAAAAGTTACATGGTGTACCTTTAAGTAGCTTTTTCACAGGAATAATTGCTCTAAATTTTTACAAGTAAAAGTACCAGTAATGTTTTTTAGTAGTAGTAGCAGTAACCTTTATTTTACCAGGAATAAAAGTCATTGAGATTAAAAACCTCTTTTTTTAAGAGCGACCTGACCGACACAGCAGCATAAAATCAACAACATAAACACATAAACACAAAATAAACAATAAAACCAGAAATACACACAAATACACTCGATTCACATTTCAAGAAAACACTCTGCAAACATCATTTGGGCGGTTAAAAGAGCCAGGAGAGCTGGTCTCTCTGTCCTTTAAAACTGACTTAAACTTGCCCGCGGTTATGCAACATGCCAGTTTGAACGTGTTCTGCATGTGTTTTTCTCTGCATCTGTTTCTCGTCTCATCAGCTCGGAAATTCTGCGCTTCTTCTGCAGCGCACGGTCTCAGAAAAGCAAAATGCCACCAAGGAAAATGGAGCCATCCTCTTTTTTTGTTCGTTTGTTTGCAAAGTTTTTATGTTCTGTCTTATACAGAAGAAGATTCGGGCCACTGAAGAGAAAAATTCTGAGAAAAAAATCTGAATTTTGACTTTTTCTAGAATTAAAAAAAAAAAAATCCTGAAATTTCTTTTCAATATCTAAAAAAAAGCCAGAATCCTCAGAAATTGCCATTTTAAAAAAATTCCCGATTTCTTTTTTTTTTTTTTTATTTCTGAAAAAAGTCAGAATTCTGACTTTTTCCAGAACATTAAAACAAATTTTCGTCCCCCCCAATATCTGAAGAAAGTCTGAATTCTCAGAAATTGCAATTTAAAAAAATTCGGAATCTTTTTTTTTTTTTTTCCAATTCTGGAAAAAAGTAAAAATTCTGACTTTCTTCTTTGAATTTAATTTCTTCTTCAGTGGCCCTAATCCTCTTCTGTAGTTTTGTTTTCTAAAGCCTAAAAGTCTAAACAAAATTGTGGTTCTTTAAAAATGGCAACAAATTTCATAAAGTTAGTGTTTATCACAATTATAAGTTGTTTTTTGAAAAAAGCCGTGAAATATTTGCGGCTCTGGACGACTTTTGTTGAGCTGGGTTGAGGCAAAAATGTCTCTGTGGACCGTAAAGGTCGCAGACCCCCCTTCTCAGACCTGAAGGACTCCAGAGGTCTGGACCTGCTGATTTCTTCTCCGGAGCATCAAACCGCCCAAACGTCTGCTTTTACGAACAATGATCAGTGACTAACTGCACCTGCTACTTTTGGTGTAATCGGTTTATGAAGTTTTTTATGCAGTCTACATTTGGTAAATGAGACAAAAACAGTAACATGTAATGTTTTTGTTCATACGGTGTGCAGATGCTTTTATCACTTTTAAGACCTACGAAGCATCAAAACATCGTTTTATGACGATCTGAGGGAGATGTTAGAGTTATGAGGGCACATCTTGTTTTTCACATGACTACGTGGGGTCAGGGCGAACGTTTCGGCGTCCGGCTCAGCCTCTGAGCTTTGGCAGCGTACGTACTGGCTTCAGCAGGTTGTCCGATAAATCCGCTGGGAGTATTTCTGCAAAGCATTGCCAAACGGCGAGCAAAGGCCTGACGACATCGGCTGTCCTTATTATTTTTATGATTATGCCCTTGATTGACTCCGTGTCGGAGTCGAGAGCTCGCCCTTTCCTAAATCAGGATTGCTGTTGGCCCCCCTGTTCCAGTCAGACTGCCTTCCCTCCCCCCTGCCTGTGACATCAGTACCCGGTGACACACACACAATGCCAGGCCGAGCTCTCTAATGTCAGTCCTTCACCGGGAGACTCTCCCTGTCCCCTCCCTCGGCACCCGTCCCTCCCCCTCAGTGGCGTGTCCAGGAGAGGGGAAATATTTGGTAGATATGGAAGATTGGAAATGATCAGATCTGAGCCAAACAACTTTCTATCGTAGATAAATAAGTGGTCGAATGATATCTTAAAGGGATAGTACACCCACAGAATGATGCTCCTTCATCTTCTCCTCATCCTCATGCTGAGCAAGACTCTGGAGCACTTTTTTAATATCTCAAATGCAGCCGGAGATCTGGGGGGTTTCATTATCCCCCAACTTTCATATAATGGAGTTCAGCGGCGACTGAACCAAAAAGGTCCATAAAAGTCCACAAAAACTTGTCAATATTCCTCCATACTGCTCGTCCAATGTAATCCAAGTGTCCTGAGTGGGTAGCGTCCAGAATTTACTGGAAACATCATTTAGTAGATTTTTAGAGCCTTAACAGAACATTTCACTTTCCATTTGCATGTTCGTGCGAGTTCACGACACCCCGGAAGCCGCAGCGTTCAGCGCCTACTCTGCCGATAATACAAGCGTAGAAGAAGAAATCAGCTGTTTGCATTGTTCTAAGAGCGACAGAGCTGCAGACAAACACAAGAGGAGTTGATGTTGATTTAAAACAAAGGAAGGAAGAAGAAGAGAACGCGCGATCTCGTCTGCCGCGGCTTCCGTAGTGTCGTGAACTCGCGGGGGGGCGCTTTGCGGCAGCTACATGTTCTCCTGTTTAGGCTCTAAAATCTACTCAGTGATGTGGTTTCCGGTAAATTCTGGATGCTACCCACTCAGGACACTTGGATTACTTTAGACGAGCAGTGGCGCCCCCATGGGGTGGTCAGGGGTGGCCATGGCCCCCCTGAACAAAAAGCTGGCCACCCCAGCAAAAAAAAATTTTTTTTTTTCATTTATATAAACTTTTATGTTCTATTAACAGGCTGCAGCTTTGCTAATATTTGAATGTCAACATCTGTGAAAGCTAATAAAAATAAAATGAATAAAAATATTCCATTTTCTGCCATCGCTCTTTCACCGTTGTTTCCTGCAGGTCTGTCACGCCTCATTAACTCGGCCTGTCTTATGTAAATTCATCCAGGAAGGCTCCACCCACAACTGCCCCGTTCACATCGGCACCTACTCAGCCCTCATTGGGCCGACACCACACCACCCCCGTTCAGTCTGTTCACATTATAATTGAGGGCAGCTGAGGCAGCTGAGGCGTCTTCAGCGACGGTTTTCAGTGTGGGTGGGGTCGTCATAGGGAAGTTTTGTAAGTCATTTGTTTGCGACAAACACTGAGACTGCTTATTACAAGCAAAAACAAAATCTTGGCCGCTCTTAAAATAAGTAAAAAAAAATTATTTATTTTTTTGTTCGTAATAAGCAAAAATTTCTGCCAATGGAACAAGTGAAATTTTCTTATAAAATTTCTTGAAATAAGATGCAATTGTCTTTTTAAAAAAAAGTTCCTATATCTCACTGAAATGTTGTTTTTTATGTTATTTTTTCTCATTTTGAGTGTAATGAAATATTTTGACTAGAAATTAGAAAAATAAACTTGGTAAAATTGGTGAAAGTGAGGAAGTTTGCTGCAGATAATGCCTTTTATAGAGGCCCTTCACGTCCTTTGTATGGACATACACGGATCTGCGACTAATCTGAATACATGAGCGTCTAAAGGAGTCAGAGTGATGCAGAAATGTTACTGGTGAGTAAATACATGTGTAAATATCTCAAAATAAAGTCCAGGTGGAAAGAAACAAAAGTTATCCTGTAATAACCCGTGGCCACCCTGCTGTTTTCTCTGGCCCCCCTAAAACAAATCTCTGCAGCCGCCCCTTCGGACGAGCAGCATGGGGGGAATATTGACAAGTTTTTGTGGACTTTTATGGACCTTTTTGCATCTGAGATATTAAAAAAGTGCTCCAGAGTCTTGCTCATGAGGATGAGGAGAAGATGAAGGAACATTATTTTGTGGGTGTACTATTCCTTTAACATTTTTTATCTTGCAACATATTAATAACATTGAAGAGTTATTGAGAGACTTTAATTTGGCCGAACCAACCATTTAAGAACCGTTATCATCCTGTTATGTGAAAGGCAAAGACGTGGGGTCCGTCTTTGGTTCCTGGGATCTGTTTCTCCCTGCGCTTTTCTCCGGACACGCCCCGACTCCCTTCTCAACTCCCGTCCTCTTCCTCTGTCTACGTTTCCCCTTCTTCTCTTCCTCCCTCACCACTTGGCTTTGTCTGCTTTTATTCCCTCTTCCCTCCACGTTCTGTTCTGTTTGTTGCTCTCTCCGTCATCATGTTGTTGCGTTTGCTGTTCTGACACAGCGTTACACCACAGCAGGCCCCCGGTCCGAATCTGCATACAGCAGATACACCAGCATGGTGCAGCCTCCACACAGCTCCACTGCAACCACGGTGAAAACTGGATTAGTTTCATTTCTGTCTCAGATAATAATGCTGCCACAAACAGACACAAATCAGAAAGGACTGTTGAGGAAAAACTACAGATGCACGATATAATCGGCCTTAAAACTGAGTATCGGACATCGTCCACCACCCGATATTTCACTGATAATTAACTGATCAGCCTGCTGTTTCTAAAGTCTAAATAGATAAAAAAAAAAAAAAAACTTTTTTTTACAGACTTTAAAACCTCGTAAGTACGAGGGCTGGGAAAAATATTGATACACTGAAATATTGCGATATTTTTATATGTTGATATAATTACATTTAAAAAGGTGGTATTGATCTATTTTACTAATGAAACTTCGCGATATTTCATCATTCTGTTACGAAATCTTGCGAGAATTCATGAAAATGTCAATATTTTCATATGATGATATATTGACATTCAAAAATATCGATCTATTTTACGAATGAAGTCTTGCGATATTTCATCGTTCTTTTATGATATCTGTAACAGAAAGATGAAATCTCGCAAGATTTTGTAAGCAAAATAGATTGATACCACGTTTTTGAATATCGATTTGATATCAGCACATGAAAATATCGCAATATTTCAGTGCATCGATATTTTTTCCCCACCCTTATTTTTCAGTTGGTTTTTTTTTTAGTTAAAACAACCAAAAGATTGACTTCAAAAACTTCTTTTTTACAAACTTTAAAACTTCTAAAGACTAGGGGTGGGAAAAAATATCGATACACTGAAATATTGCGATATTTTTAAGTGCTGATATCATATTGACATTTAAAAACATGGTATCGATCTATTTTACTGATGAAATCTCGCAATATTTTATCGCTCTGTTACAAAATCTCGCGAGAATTCACAGAATATCGTGAGATTTTGTAACAGAACGATGAAATCTCACAAGATTTTGTAAGAAAAATAGATCGGAACCACATTTTAAGATATTTATTTGATATCGGCATAGGAAAATGTTGAGATATTTCAGTGGATCAATTTTTTTTTTCCCGCCCCTATTTTTCAAAGCGTGGGAAACGGATAACAAAACTGCTGTTTGCAATGAAGGCTTATGTTTTTTCAGCATAATATCGGTATTGTTTATCGGCCACATGAGTTTGAAAATATCAGCATGTCAGATATCGGCCAAAATTTCAATATCGAGCATCCCTACGTCAAGTTTACATGACCATATTATTTCAATAACACAAGTATTGTGGGTGACTTTTTTATTATTATTTTCATGTGAATTAAAGAATTAAAAGCAGGTTTTTCTGTCAGATGTGTTTTCAACATAAATTTTACATTTGGTTGTTTCAGGAAAGACTCCATGACAGCCTGCCAGCTCCCTCTGCCTTTTTCTGCTCTTTTTTAAACTCAGCTATGAATATCAACATGTTTAAATTGCTGTCTGTCAGTTTATGGGGAGATAATCGATAATCGAGTGGAGTCGAATCGAACTGAAAAAGTGAATCGTTAGTTTAATCGTTGGATTGGAAAATTAATCGATAGATTAATCGTTTATCTCAGCCCTAATCGGTTGGTCACATGATCGAAATAATGCAGGCAGAGTCGAGTAAACGGGCTCAAACGTAGCATCCAGAGTGAAACACTGAAGTCACTGAACCGTCCCGACAGAGACGCACTTCCGCTTTTTGTGAAAAATGTCTATAGAACGAGAACATTGAAAAGAAAAAACAACCTGTTGATCAGAAAATCGCTGCGACCGCTGCGGTGAGCTTTGTGGATCCTGACGTTTTATCTCCCTCTCAGGCCGCTGTGGTGTAAACGCTTTGAATTACGGATTCTTTTCTCTGTTATTGTCTCTTTCTACCTGGTCGACTTGTCCTCCGTTGTCTCCATCCATGCAGGCATGCAGTCATCAGTGTCATGTGTAGCATTACATCCCACACAGCTGTGCAGGGACAGCAGTAGGCGTTGTAACGCTGATCTACGGATGCTAGTATTACTCCTCTGTGCTGTGGTAGCTCCGTATGCAGTAAAGCTAAAAGTACTGACGTACGTAGAGCAGGAGGAGTGAGGAAAGCTGTTTCTGCAGGTACCATCGGTGGAGTGGCGCTCATGCTGTGTGTATGTGCTTGTGCGTGTATTTTCTTGCCTGTTGTGAACGTGCGTGTGCATTCGTATGTGCGTGTGTTTGCATCAACAGAGGCGGAGAAGCTGTACCAGCGGCGGGTGCTGACCATCACGGGCATCTGCGTGGCGTTGTTAGTGGTTGGCATCGTCTGTGTGGTGGCCTACTGCAAAACCAAGTATGTCTGAAGGAGAGATGAACGATTCCCCTTTTATGAAAGGCTGTAAACCTTCACATTAACCTCCTGTAAAAATGAAACCGCGGTGGTTAGATGATGCTTCTCCTTATGATGCAGAAAGCAGGGGACGGGGGTGTCGGCGACAATCTAAAAATGATTTGACTTACAATTAAAGTCGTTTAAATTCAGAGTAAGACTGAAAAAAAAGGCCCCGCCTGGAATCACAAACCTCACTCTGACAGGGGTTTCATGGAGAACGAGAAATCATTTTCATCATTTGGGTTTGGAAACCTGTAAAGGCATATGCCCCCCCTGGGTGAGATTGAGCCCCCCCCGCCGTCCCCTTAATTTGGACAACTGGGCAGAAGCGTTTTCTAGCCGACCCAGTCATTCTCTGAATCTGGCAGCACTGACTTTAGCTTAGCTTAGCATAGTTGCTGTAATCTGGTGGTTCCAACTAGCATCACTTGGTGAAAGTGAACTAATTAAAGGGACAGTCCACCCACAGAATGATGTAACTTTATCTTCCACCCCCCCTCATGGTGAGAAAGACCTGCAGCACTTTTTTTAATATCTCAAATGCAGCCGGTGATCAGGAAGGCTTCTCGTTTCCCCCCAACTTTCATATAATGGAGTTCACCGGGGTCCGAGCCAAAAAGGTCCTTAAAGTCCACAAAAACTTGTCAATATTCCTCCATACTGCTCGTCCAATGTAATCCAAGTGTCCTGAGTGGGTAGCGTCCAGAATTTACTGGAAACAACATCATTTAGTAGATTTTTAGAGCCTAAACAGTACTACATCAGTACTACATCAGTACTACATCAGTACTACATCGCATCTCCTGCAAGCACGCCGATGCACGTTCACGAAACTACGGAAGCCACAGCAGACGAGATCACGCGTTCTCTTTTTCTTTCTTTCTTTCTTTGTTTTAAATCAACATCATCCCCTCTTGGACCCTCTTGTGTTTGTCCCCGTTTGTCTGCAGCTCTGTCGCTCTTAGCACAACTTAAACAGCGAATTTCTTCTTCTACACTTGTATTATCGGCAGAGTAGGCTCTGAACGCCGAGGCTTCCGTAGTTTCGTGAATGCGCTTATGCATGCTTCGCAAAAGTACGATGTTCTACTGTTTAGTCTCTAAAAATCTACTAAATGACGTGGTTTCCAGTAAATTCTGGATGCTACCCACTCAGGACACGTGGATTACATTGGACGAGCAGTATGGAGGAATATTGACAAGTTTTTGTGGACTTTTATGGACCTTTTTGGCTCGGACCCCGGTGAACTCCATTATATGAAAGTTGGGGGGAAACGAGAAGCCTTCCTGATCGCCGGCTGCATTTGAGATATTAAAAAAGTGCTGCAGAGTCTTTCTCACCATGAGGGGGGGGTGGAAGATAAAGTTACATCATTCTGTGGGTGGACTATTCCTTTAACTCAAGATTTTTTTCCAATGACGTTTTGTGACCCGCACATTCTGATCGAGTACAAACAAGAAGCCAATTTTTATTTTTTTCTTACATCAAAGGACTGACTAGGCTGCATTCAATAGTTCAGGAGTTCTCCACCTTTTTCATGATGGGTCCAGTTTTCAGTCTAAATCGGTCCAGGGTCCATTCGTACTTAACGTATCAGTGTAATGATCTCATTTTAGGTTTATCTTTTGAATAACTAAACCAAATCCACCTGCATTTAACAGACCAAACCGAGTAAAAAGTGGCTGATAAACATGAATATCATCATATAAAATATATTCTGAGATGGTCACAAACACATTTATATCACACGTAATTCATGGAATAAAATCAGACTCCTACAAGAACAAATCAGAATTAGGCTATAAACACAAAATCTACAACATTTTACTACAAAAAGAGGAACAACAGAAAAAACTGATGGAAACTGATTTAAAAAGAGATCAAATGCTGCAGTAATAGATCACATTGGAAATAAAAAGGCTCAGTTTAAATAATCTTTTATTTTATTTGTTTGAACAGGAAATTAAAGCACAAAATTTCATTCAACAATTTATTTTAACTTTTCTTAGAATTTTTTAAAGAATGTCCAAACATAACAGACATTTTCTGCATCAACAGCTGATTTTCTTGAGTTTTAGATGTTTGTTTCTAGATGAAGCTTATAGATGCAGTCTTCAGGGCCTCCGTTAGCATTAGCGTTAGTATTAGCATTAACATTAGCGTTAGCTGGTGCTCCATCCATTTTCTCAGCTCTGCTTTGTTATCTCCACTCACTAATCCGTATTTAATAAACTGGAGTGGGTTTTTGCCTCTTTAGGGGCGGTTTGGGACCATTTTTATCTTCATTATTTAGTTTTAATTCTTCTTTACAACGTTAGCTACATGCTAGCGGCTAGCTGAGTGTCTTCTTCTGCTTGTTTGTTGAACTCTAACAAATTAGCCCCACCAGGTGGGGGGAGACTACACTGCAACTCATCCAGTCATAAATAACAGTGTAAATATACGATCCTCGCGGCCCACATGTGGAAAAGGAACGTTTTTTGTGGCCCTGCAGGTGGCGCTCGAGGCCCGAGTTTGGGCCGCAGCCCTGTGGTTACGAATCACTGCAATAGGGAAACTATATGCCGCAGAAGTACAGCCCAATCACAGGGAGGCAGGCATGTGCAGCATCCCCAACTTCAGGGTTGGCATCAGATGCTGCATGCGTGCTGCCTTTGCTACTGTCCGCGGTGCTTCCCTGTGATTGGCCGGTACTTCCGCGGCATATAGTTCCCCTACTGAACAGTCAGTCCTTTGATATTAAATCAGCTTCTCATTTGTACTCGATCAGAATGTGCGGGTCACAAAACGTAACTGGAAAAAAAGCTGGAGTTAATTAGTTCACTTTTACCAAGTGGTGCTAGTTGGAACCACCAGATTACAGCAACTATGCTAAGCTAAGCTAAAGTCAGTGCTGCCAGAGGTGCTGCCAAAGTGCTGCAGAAGGTTTAACACACATCAAACTCTCCCATTATTAATAAAGGATATAGAAATATCGCAACTGAACAGAAATAAATCACAAATGAACGAATAAATAAATCAGTTCCGTAATTAAGCTAATATTTTATTTACAGTTTGAAAATTTGGGTCAGACAGGTGCCCAAAAACTGAAATGGCATTGGCCATATTTGTCCCTCAAGTTGCAGGGACAGTTTTTGCAGTTTTTGAACTTGTACATTTCCTAAATGTTTTCATGTTTATTTCATCTTTTTTTTTTTTTTCTACCGAACTGGCATCATGATGCTGTAATATACAGTTAAATCTGATTATTGGCCATTTTGCCTGAGTAGCTGATCTAAAACCCCTAAATTACTTGCAAGGTGATTACTCTGTAATTTAATGCTCTTTATTGTTTATTTGCTTGTAAAATAATAATAATAATAATAATTTTGTGACTTTAAACAAACAGTAAAATACTCCAGAAGATTATGAACATGTTTCATTTGTAAATTCTCAATAGCACTGGAGACGTAACTGCAGTAATTCCCTGATATTAGCATAAAGTTTGCGTATAATAAGAAAATTGGTGGAAAAAAGAAGTGATGAATATTGAGGAGAGCAGAATAATTTTCCATCTTTGCTTTATTTCTTAGCTCATTTATCGTTTCTCCGTCATCCTCATCTCTCCAGGAAGCAGAGGAAGAAGATGCAGACTCACCTACACCAAAACCAGAATCAGTGTGTGGAGCAGCCGAACCGCATCCTGGCCAACGGGCCGAACCACCCCGGGCCCGGTACCGAGGAGATCCCCATGGGTGATGTAGGTGCACACGGTAACAAGACAAAGCAGGTTCAGCTACGACTTACTGACTCAGGAGACGAAGACGAGTCGAGTTCGTACGAAGCCGAGCAGCAGGTTTACACGGAGCTGCTGTCAGCGCACACGTGATGTCATCACAGGGTTAACTGTGACAGATATGAACAAATTATGGTCTGTTTTTTACAGTTATATAAAACAACAAATAAATACAGTAAAAATAAATAAATAAAACAGAATGTTGAATAAATTAATAACAATGAGTAAAAGTGAATAAAAAAAGATAATATATGGATAAATACATAAATAAGACATAATAAAAACAAATAAATAATGTAAACATACAACTGGATAAAAAGAAATAAAACAACAACAAAAAAGGCCAGAAATGAAAGAAAACAGATAAAAGTTGTGCTGTGGGTCTTTAACGCCTTCAAGAGGCTGCCTCTTTATTTAAAAATGGAAAAATGAGAAAGGAAATAAAGGCACACTGGTTCAGTTTTTTGGTAAATGGCAACATTTCTAGTATTTTTTTTTTTTTTAAAGGAGTAGTTCACCCACAGAATGATGGGCCTTCATCTTCTCCTCATCATCATGCTGAGCAAGACTCTGGAGCACTTTTTTAATATCTCAAATGCAGCCGGAGATCTGGGGGGGGGGGTTCACCGGGGTCCGAGCCAAAAAGGTCCGTAAAAGTCCACAAAAACGTGTCAATATTCCTCCATACTGCTCGTCCAATATAATCCAAGTGTCCTGAGTGGGTAGCGTCCAGAATTTACTGGAAACATCATTTCGTAGATTTTTAGAGCCTTAACAGTTGAACATCGTATATCCGCGATGCACGCTCATGCGAGTTCATGGCACTACGGAAACCGCGGTGTTCAGAGCCTACTCTGCCGATAATGCAAGCGTAGAAGAAGAAATTCGCTGTTTACATTGTGCTGAGAGGGGTTGATGTTGATTTGAAACAAAGAAAGAAAGAAAAAAAGTGCGATCTCGCTGCCACGGCTTCCGTAGAGTCGTGAATGCGCAGATGCGTGCTCCGCGAAAGTAAGATGTCGTACTTTTTAGGCTCTAAAAATCTCCTAAATGACGTTTCCAGTAAATTCTGGACGCTACCCACTCAGGACACGTGGATTACATTGGACGAGCAGTATGGAGGAATATTGACACGTTTTTGTGGACTTTTATGGACCTTTTTGGCTCGGACCCCGGTGAACTCCATTATATGAAAGTTGGGGGGAAACGAGAAGCCTTCCTGATCGCCGGCTGCATTTGAGATATTAAAAAAGTGCTGCAGAGTCTTTCTCACCATGAGGGGGGTGGAAGATAAAGTTACATCATTCTGTGGGTGGAATGTTCCTTTAAAACGACATGACCAAAATATTTTTACAGCAGTCACATTTACCAAAAGATTTCTGATGTATTTATGTGAACATTTGTTTTTTGTAACATCTACATTTAGAAAAGGAGCTGACGTGAAAAGCTCAGAGATGTGAAACTGGTCTGGGGTCCAGAACCGCCCCCCCTCCAAAAACCTCTAATAACTGATGCGATCAAGATCCAGAACTGTTAAAAACTGAAATCCTTCATCAAACAAGAAAAAAAAATCTCTTTCAAAACTATTTTCAGAGATTAAAACATCTGACGTGTTTTCTTTGTGCTATTTTCAGGTGATTAAGCTCTTCCGTAACGCGTCAGCGTCGCTGGGGGGCGGTTTGTAATCTGTATGGTTCTAATCTGTATTAAAGCCTACAGAAGCTGCTTGAATAAAAAATAAAAAAACAGCCACATCGGCACTTTTAATTAAATATAACCATCCTATAAATAGGATTTTGGTGTCTAAATGTTCAGAATATCTGCACATATTCATTAATACTAAAGTGAGGAGAGAAGCAGAAAAAACCAGTGTCAGCTTGACCTGAGCAAACTGCACGAACGAGCCACGTCTCATCAGCTGGGGTCGTTCGTGGACTTTATTCAGCATCAGGAGCGACACACAGAACGATGGAGAGGTCCGTGTTTAACCTCTCCATGCCGTAAACTCGTTCATTTTCATCAAATGTAGTCGTAGTAGTGACCTTTATTTAAAACCAGGTACGTCAGCTGAGAACCAGTTCTCATTTACAATGACGACCTGGCGAAGAGGCAGCAAAGTAAATAACACCAGACAATAAATAAGAAAAACAAATACACAATTACGATTCAAAAGTACTAGAAAAAAAAAATTATACTCAACAAAATATCATTTAAAGCTGGACAGCTAAAAGCAGGTACATATGTGTATTTACAAAAGAAGTAAAAATAAGTTAGTGACTAAAAACAAGAATAAAATGGATTTATTCTATCAATCTGCTTTTACTCTCTAATTTATGTATTTATTATTTATCTTTATTTATCTGTTGTTATTCATTTAAAATTTAATCATTAGAATAATTATTACAAAGAATAATACTTAATTATCAATTATTAAAATTTTTAATAGAAAAGTCTAATTTAATTTAATTGGGGACGTGGGTAGCCTAGTGGTAATGTTGCAGGCTTTGGCACGACCCAAGTTTGAGTCCCTGAACTTCCTAATTGGCACTTTAATTGGGATTAATAAAGTATATTATTATTATTATTATTATTATCATATTATTATTATTATTATCATAATTAAATCAAAGAATTTTATTCTATTCCAGTCTTTTTTTTAGTTGTTTTTCCTTTTTTTTCTGTATTTATTTTGTTTTTATGTACTTGTAAATATTTTCAGGGGTCACATAATTTTTAAACAAATTTTCTATAACCTACAAAAATTGATAAAACGTAAGTTTTGTTTTGGTGTGTTTGTTTTGTGTTTTTTTATTCATTTTCTATCATAACACATATGTGACGCTTGGGCTGGGCAGTTAAAAGAAAATTGATCAAAAACAACATCCAGAACAATTAATTGATTTAATCTTGCTTATTGCAATTATTTCAATTAATTCTCTTTGCAACATCTAGAAATATTCCTGAGATGACCATAAACTGTACCTCCTTTCAATTATTTTAAAAATCAATATCTGCTGCTCTTCTATTATGAAAATATTTGCAAAAAATACTTTCAGAAAGCCGTGAGGACTAAAAACAAAACAATACTGAAATAATTGCCAATTAATCGTAATCGAGGCGACATGTTAAATTAATCGTGATTCTGAATTGAGGTCACATCGCCCACACCTGTGTGGCATTATTGGAATATTACTAAAACTCTGAAAGCAGTTGGTGTGACCGTGTTTCCTCAATAAAAATAATTTAATGACTAATTAGGTCATTTAGCAGCATGATGGGCTATGAATAACCCGACAATCAGTTCAATAATTATAGAGAAAAGATTCTGAAGAAACCTCTGTATGCCAGAGACAAAGGTTTTATCCACCGACTCTCATATAATGGATGTCACCGTATGCCCGAAACAAAAAGGTCCAAAAAGTCCACAAAAACTGTCAATATTCCTCCATACTGCTCGTCGAACGTAATCCAAGTGTTTTATAAACAGTCCATGAATTTACTGGAAATGACGTCATTTAGTAGATTTTTAAAGCTATGCACACACAACGGAACTTTCTGCAGTTCTTAGTGACGCGCCCCCTATCGGCGGCTAAACTAGCATCCATCTTGTTCGTACCTGTAGTGATAAGCTACACCAGCCAGTAAATGATAGTCTTATCTTGACTCTTGTTCTGTCCCTTCCTCTCTTTCTTTTCCTCTCTTCCTGACCAATGATGTTTCCTTGCGCCTTTTTTTAATTCGACATGATGTGCATTCAAAACAGCCGCGATGTTGATACTTGGTTTCCATCCGGTTGCTCATGAGTAATGGAGTTCACCGCCGCTCAAAAGTTGGCAAAAAGGTCCGATAAACGTCCCGGATGGGAAAATTACATTGTGCAATATTCGCTCCGGGACTGCCTCTGGGCACTGACGTAATCGAAAATGTCCAAAATGAATGTTGGGTGACATCCAGAATTTAGTCAGAAACGACAGTCATTTTTAAGATCTAGAAGTTACGTTGTGTGTCTTTAAACAGTAGAACATCTTACTTTCTACAAGCGCGTCCGTACGAGTTCACGACACTAGGGAAGCCGCGGCAGACCAAATCAGACGAGATCGCACGTTCTTCTCTTTTTTCTTTCTTTCTTTCTTTTCTTTCTTTCTTTCTTTCTTTCTTTCTTTCTTTTAAATCAATATCCAACGCTTCTTGTGTTTGTCTGCAGCTCTGTCGCTCTTAGCACAATGTAAACAGCAAATTTCTTCTTCTACGCCTGCATTATCGGCAGAGTAGGCACTGAACACCGTGGCCTCCGTAGTGTCGTGAACTCGCATGTTTAGGTTATAAAAATCCACTTCATGATGTGGTTTCTAGTAAATTCTGGAGTGGCTACCCACTCAGGACGCTTGGATCACATTGGACGAGTAGTATGGAGGACTATTGACAAGTTCCTTAACCCTGTGGACTTCTCCGGGCCTTTTTGGTAGCAGTCGCCACTGAACTCTCATTATAGTAAGAGTCGGTGGATAATGCAGACCCCCATTTCCCTCGGGGATCATCCAGCTGAATTTGAGATAAAAAAAAATAGTGCTCCGTGGCTTCCTCAGTGTCATGAGGATGCATGTTTAGGTTATAAAAATCCACTTCATGATGTGGTTTCCAGTAAATTCTGGACGCTGCCCACTCAGGACGCTTGGATCACATTGGACGAGCAGTATGGAGGAATATTGACAAGTTTTTGTGGACTTTTATGGACCTTTTTGGTTCAGTCGCCGCTGAACTCCATTATATAAAAGTCGGTGGATAATGAACCCCCACCCCGGATCTCCAGCTGAATTTGAGATATTAAAAAAGTGCTCCAGAGTCTTGCTCAACATGAGGATTCTCTGGGCTCAAGCTCATTTCAATCTTTAATTACATTAATGAGATGCAGAGGTGACTCTAATATCTTCTTTCCTCCTCCTTCGGTCATGCACCTTACACACCTCACACAAACCGCCTGTTTGTTAGACAAACTTTCTTCTAACTGACATCATTTGTTTATGTTTAGTTTATGTTTCTTCTCTGCTGTCCTAAAAACACAACAGGTTTATACAACATGTTTCTGTGTGGATTCTTTCAGTGCATCTCCAAGAGCGTCCCTACGACAGAGTGCGTGATCAGCCACGGGGCTGAGGGTGCAGGCAACTATGCAGGCAGTCGGATGTCGACCCGCTCCCACCACTCTACCACTGCCTCACACGCTTCCAGGTAGACCCGCTACGTCCGCACAGACCCGCTACATCCACACAGACCCGCTACATCCGCACAGACCCGCTACATCCGCACAGATCCGCTACATCCGCACAGACCCGCTACATCCGCACAGACCCGCTACATCCGCACAGACCCGCTACATCCGCACAGACCCGCTACATCCGCACAGACCCGCTACATCCGCACAGACCCGCTACATCCGCACAGATCCGCTACATCCGCACAGACCCGCTACATCCGCACAGATCCGCTACATCCGCACAGACCCGCTACATCCGCACAGACCCGCTACATCCGCACAGACCCGCTACATCCGCACAGATCCGCTACATCCGCACAGATCCGCTACATCCGCACAGACCCGCTACATCCGCACAGATCCGCTACATCCGCACAGACCCGCTACATCCGCACAGACCCGCTACATCCGCACAGACCCGCTACATCCGCACAGACCCGCTACATCCGCACAGATCCGCTACATCCGCACAGACCCGCTACATCCGCACAGATCCGCTACATCCGCACAGACCCGCTACATCCGCACAGACCCGCTACATCCGCACAGACCCGCTACATCCGCACAGATCCGCAACATCCGCACGGACCCGCTACATCCGCACAGACCCGCTACCATCCGCACAGACCCGCTACATCCGCACAGACCCGCTACATCCGCACAGACCCGCTACATCCGCACAGATCCGCTACATCCGCACAGACCCGCTACATCCGCACAGACCCGCTACATCCGCACAGACCCGCTACATCCGCACAGATCCGCTACATCCGCACAGACCCGCTACATCCGCACAGACCCGCTACATCCGCACAGACCCGCTACATCCGCACAGACCCGCTACATCCGCACAGACCCACTACATCAGCACAGACCCGCTACATCAGCACAGACCCACTACATCCGCACAGACCCGCTACACCCGCACAGACCCGCTGCATCCGCACAGACCCGCTACATCAGCACAGACCCGCTACATCTGCACAGACCCGCTACATCCGCACAGACCCGCTACATCCGCACAGACCCGCTACATCCGCACAGACCCGCTACATCCGCACATACCCGCTACATCCGCACAGACCTGCTACATCCGCACAGACCCGCTACATCCGCACAGACCGCACAGACCCGCTACATCCGCACAGACCCGCTACATCCGCACAGACCCGCTACATCCGCACAGACCCGCTACATCCGCACAGACCCGCTACATCCGCACAGATCCGCTACATCCGCACAGATCCGCTACATCCGCACAGACCCGCTACATCCGCACAGACCCGCTACATCCGCACAGATCCGCTACATCCGCACAGACCCGCTACATCCGCACAGATCCGCTACATCCGCACAGACCCGCTACATCCGCACAGACCCGCTACATCCGCACAGATCCGCAACATCCGCACGGACCCGCTACATCCGCACAGATCCGCTACATCCGCACAGACCCGCTACATCCGCACAGATCCGCTACATCCGCACAGATCCGCTACATCCGCACAGACCCGCTACATCCGCACAGACCCGCTACATCCGCACAGACCCGCTACATCAGCACAGACCCGCTACATCCGCACAGACCCGCTACATCCGCACAGACCCGCTACATCCGCACAAACCCGCTACATCCGCACAGACCCGCTACATCCGCACAGACCCGCTACATCCGCACAGACCGCACAGACCCGCTACATCCGCACAGACCGCACAGACCCGCCACATCCGCACAGACCCGCTACATCCGCACATACCCGCTACATCCGCACAGACCCGCTACATCCGCACAGACGCGCTACATCCGCACAGACCCGCTACATCCGCACAAACCCGCTACATCCGCACAGACCCGCTACATCCGCACAGACCCGCTACATCCGCACAAACCCGCTACATCCGCACAGACCCGCTACATCCGCACAGACCCGCTACATCCGCACATACCCGCTACATCCGCACAGACCCGCTACATCCGCACAGACCCCCTACATCCGCACAGACCCGCTACATCATCACAGACCCGCTACATCCGCACAGACCCGCTACATCCGCACAGACCCCCTACATCCGCACAGACCCGCTACATCATCACAGACCCGCTACATCCGCACAGACACGCTACATCCGCACAGACACGCTACATCCGCACAGACACGCTACATCCGCACAGACACGCTACATCCGCACAGACCCGCTACATCCGCACAGACCCGCTACATCCGCACAGACCCGCTACATCCGCACAGACCCGCTACATCCGCACAGACCCGCTACATCCGCACAGACCCGCTACATCCGCACAGACCCGCTACATCCGCACAGACCCGCTACATCAGCACAGACCCGCTACATCAGCACAGACCCGCTACATCCGCACAGACCCGCTACATCAGCACAGACCCGCTACATCCGCACAGACCCGCTACATCCGCACAGACACGCTACATCCGCACAGACACGCTACATCCGCACAGACCCGCTACACCCGCACAGACCCGCTACATCAGCACAGACCCGCTACATCCGCACAGACCCGCTACATCCGCACAGACCCGCTACATCAGCACAGACCCGCTACATCCGCACAGACCTGCTGCATCGACACAGACCCGCTACATCAGCACAGACCCGCTACATCCGCACAGACCCGCTACATCCGCACAGACCCGCTACATCAGCACAGACCCGCTACATCACCACAGACCCGCTACATCAGCACAGACCCGCTACATCCGCACAGATCCGCTACATCCGCACAGACCCGCTACATCAGCACAGACCCGCTACATCCGCACAGACCCGCTACATCCGCACAGACCCGTTACATCACCACAGACCAGCTACATCCGCACAGACCCGCTACATCAGCACAGACCCGCTACATCAGCACAGACCCGCTGCAAATACCACATTATTCATGCAGGACAGATGTGAGAAATCAGTTTATATGTCAAAATGGTGGAAAATGTTCACAGTGGAAGTTCTCTCCAGATTTAAAATGATTTAAACCCCATCGAGGTTTAATTTAGGGATGTCACGATTATTTACTTTGACGTTTAATCGCGATATTAAAAGCCACGATTATTTAATCGTGATGATTCCTCAATATCATCACTTTACAGCAAAGATCATGTCTGAACCACGACGGTGAACAAAGTTATTTTATATATGGAATGGGTCATAAATAAGGAGGATAAAGTGGGTTTTAGTGGATTCTGTTCACCGCTGTGATCAGGTACCTACATGCCCACAATCTGCTTCTCTGACCACGATGATACCAAATTCAGATTTTAAATACTGCACGAGTGATAACCTTGTTTATGCATTAATGTGCAAAAACAACCAAAAGAAATCGAGTTAATTCAATCTCTTTGCATTAACGCATCAATTTTGACAAGTCGAATTAAAATTGAAAGACCTGAGAGGAGCGTTCGTGTGATTTTACACATCTATGGTGATTGGGAATCGAGATGTAATCGCGATGCTCGTTAAATCATAATTATTTATTATCGTGACATCCCTAATTTGATTTTAGGCCCTGTACTTTTTAATCCTCACGTTTCCCCGAGTTCATCGGTATGCTGATGACACAGCTTTATATTTCCATGTCTTCACTTGGATTATAGTTCAGCTGCATGGTCGGCTGCATCACAGTCTTCTGGGGAAATTACAAGTTGCTGCTTGTAAATTTTCAAATTTGTAAAAATGGATTATTTTTTATCTTCATTATTCCTCGTGTCATTTTTCATGTCTGTTTTATTTTTTTAATACTTTGGACTTCATGTTTATTGTTGATATTCTATGCTGAAGCCCAGGAAGATTAGCTGACATATTAGCGTTAGCTAATGGAGATCCTTTTAAATAAACAAATAAACAATCCCAGGGCCCTTTTTACAGCTGAAACAAGACAAAACTGAGATTTTAATCACTGGGAATGAAACTCAGAGAAAGAAACTGTCACTACGAATACTGAATACTCACTTTGAAAAGTAAAGTTCTCTATAAATAAAACATACTGGGGGTTTTTATTATATCATCAGCATGTTATAACCCATGAGTCTTCCTGACAAGCTTGGTGGTTTTTAAAAGATTCCCAAAGTTAAAACTACATTTGGAGAGAGGTTTTTATTCCTACGTTCTTTGTTTGTGGAGCAACCTTCCTGTAGCGCCTTTTAACTCTGATATTATTTTAATTTATAAAAACAAACTGATTTTGCCTTTAAGATTATTTTGATTTGTATTTTTTCCACTTTTTTAACTGTTTTTTTTGCTTTGTTGAATTTCTAATTACCGTATTTTCCGGACTATAAGTCGCTCCTAAATGTAAGTTGCATCAGTCCAAAAATGTATCATGAACAGGAAAAAACATATATAAGTCACACCAGATTATGAGACGTATTTATTTATATAAGATAGGGTGATTTTCAGATTTTTCATATCCTACTTGTTACTGCAAAAAATTACCCAATCTGTCCAATTCCAAAGTTAACGCCTGTAAATGATCATAAACATTATAACTAAGAAGGATAAACATGTTTTTTGAGGATTTGTTCCACCGCACAGGCAGATGTTCAAAATGAACTCCTCTCACTGAGATAAGGCTATTTTGGGATGTTTGCCCTTGGAACAGAATATAGTCGCCACAAGCCTATAGCGCCCTCTTTTGACATTAGACTGTAATATTTACTCCTTGGCTCATGTCAGTCAATATGAAATAATACTTAAAAATATGTTAAATTGTAGATATTTTTATATATAAGTTGTACAAGCCGCCAAACTGTGAAAAAAGTGTGACTTCTAGTCCTGAAAATACGGTAAATTTATCTGTTATATTTGACTTTAATCTTTTCTCTTTTTTTTTTGGTCTGTTTTAATTTTTCTTTCTTTGACATCTTATTTTGTCTGTTTTAATGTTTATTATTTTATTTCATCAAGCTCATCTCTGGTTTTTCCTCACTTCCTCAGTTCAGTTTTATGCTGTGGGATTATATCAGATTATTTTGGTGTGTGTGAGCCAGACTGACAAAGACACTTTTTCTTTCCCTGTTTTTGTCTGTAAATCACTTTTATTAAATTGTATAAAAAGTGCTGAGTGAATAAAGTCTGACTGATACAGTAGCACCTTCATATAGGAGCATAAATGATAAAAGTATACGATCTTAACCGTTACCGGCCCGTCACCTGATGCCTCCATGTTTTATTCCGTGCTCCGACGAGTCGGCGTCCTCCTGCCGTTCTAACCGGCTTGCTGTGTTCACACCTGCAGACACGAGGAGCAGACGTGGAGCATGGAGCGCACGGAGAGCGTGAACTCAGACTGCCAGTCAGGTGGGCTCTCCAGCTCAGTGGGAACCAGTAAGTGCAGCAGCCCGGCGTGCATGGCGAGGAGGGCCAACTGGGGCTGCACGGACGTTTCCGGGCCTGGGATGCAGTACGGGGACTCCTACGACTCCCTCAGAGACTCTCCTCACAGTGACAGGTAGTGAACGTGGCGGCAGCAGTGAGGGTGATTAACTCACTGACTGAACATTCGGCTCTCTGCTCTCTGGCGACCCCATGTGGCGCTTAATTGGTATTGAATTTGTGTAACTATGTGTGAAGGACCACATCTCCTGCTGTCAGTGGTGGGAAACCACGGCTGTCCTGGGACCTCGCTGTCCTTCAGGATCAGAATGATAGATAATCATTTGGATTTTACGCTCCTTGACTTTTCCAGTGGGCTGTTTTTCATTTAGCGACAGTATTTCATGCTGAATTAAACGTACTGGATGGCACATTTGCAGTGATGTTTTTCTAAATCCTGTAATTTTCTGAACAGGTGTTGCGGTGGTTCAGGAACTGACAGTAACGCTTCATGCCAAAAGAGCTGCAGCGTTGTCTGGAGTTTTTCTCCCCCTCCAAACACGTCCGGTCATACGTATGTGGCATTGTTTCCAGAAGCTTCTGCAATGTCACATGATTCATTTCCATCCAGTGTTGCATCAGTGTTTCTCTATGATCGTGCACTGATGATGATAGAGTCTGACCGCCGGCTTCTCCAGCACATCCCAAAGATCCTCGACGGGCTCAACGCTCCATCACTCTGAGACAGGGTCGGTCTGGACTCACCAGACCACATGACCTGCTCCACAGTCCAATCTTCATGCTCCCTGGCAAACTGAAGCCTTTTTTCTGGTCAGCCTCACTGATTAGTGGTTTTCTTAAAGGAATAGTACACCACAGAATGATGGTCCTTCATCTTCTCCTCATCCTCATGCTGAGCAAGACTCTGGAGCACTTTTATAATATCTCAAATGCAGCCGGAGATCCGGGGGGGGGTTCATTATCCACCAACTTTCATATAATGGAGTTCACCGGGGTCCGAGCCAAAAAGGTCCATAAAAGTCCACAAAAACTTGTCAATATTCCTCCATACTGCTCGTCCAACGTAATCCAAGTGTCCTGAGTGGGTAGCGTCCAGAATTTACTGGAAAAAACATCGTTTAGGAGATTTTAGAGACTAAACATTAGAACATTGTACTTCCCCGACTGTAGCTCAGGTGAAAGAGCAGTCATCTTTCACCCGGAGGGTTTGGGGATCGATTCCAGGCTTCCCCAGACAACATGCCAAAGTGTCCTTGGGCAAGACACTGAATCCCACATTGCCTCCCGATGTGCCTATCGGGGTGTGAATGTGTGTGTGTGTGATTGTGTGTGTCCGGGGGAATGTGATATGTAGTGTAAAGCGCTTTGAGTGGTCAGTACTAGGGATGTATACCGAGTACCGGTATCGTTTGGTACCGGTTCCTAATCTTAACGATACCAGGGTACCGTTAAGATTCTGGACTAACGATACTCTTATTGATACTTTTTGTACATCTACCTAACCATCGAGTTATCATTATGCAGTCAAATAATCACAATGATGGACTAAGACAGACACAATTCCCTTATTCTCCCAGCTGTTCTTCACCCACTTTTATGTCCAGGCTTCTTCCAACACCATCTGAACAAATGTTCTCCACCGCTGGATCCTGTAACATCTTGTAATGTCTTTATTATTTGCTCTAAGTTATGTTATAGTATCAATAAGAGAATCGATAAATACCGGTATCGATAAGGAGTATCGATATTGGTATCGGTATCGATAAAATCATAACGATGTACATCCCTAGTCAGTACGACTGGAAAAGCGCGATATAAGTACAGTTCATTTACCATTTACCGATGCGCGTCCAGAGTTCACGACACTACGGAAGCCGCGGCAGACGAGATGGCGCGTTCTCTTTTTCTTTCTTTCTTTCTTTGTCTGTCTGTCTGTCTGTCTGTCTGTCTGTCTGTCTGTCTTTCTTTCTTTCTTTCTTTCTGTCTGTCTTTCTTTCTTTCTTTCTTTCTTTCTTTCTGTCTTTCTTTCTTTCTTTCTTTCTTTCTTTCTTTCTTTCTTTCCTTCTTTCTTTCTTTCTTTCTTTCTTTCCTTCTTTCTTTCTTTCTTTCTTTCTTTCTGTCTTTCTTTCTTTGTTTTAAATCAACATCAACTCCTCTTGTGTTTGTCCCGGTTTGTCTGCAGCTCTGTCGCTCTTAGCACAATGTAAACAGCTAATTTCTTCTTCTACGCTTGCATTATCGGCAGAGTAGGCTCTGAACGCCGAGGCTTCCGTAGTTTTGTGAATGCGCATATGTGTGCTTGGCAAAAGTACGATGTAGTACTGATGTAGTACTGATGTAGTACTGTTTAGGCTCTAAAAATCTACTAAATTACGTTGTTTCCAGTAAATTCTGGACGCTACCCACTCAGGACACTTGGATCACATTGGACGAGCAGTATGGAGGAATATTGACAAGTTTTTGTGGACTTTTATGGACCTTTTTGGCTCGGACCCTGGTGAACTCCATTATATGAAAGTTGGGGGGAAACTAGAAGCCTTCCTGATCGCCGGCTGCATTTGGGATATTAAAAAAGTGCTGATGAAGATGATGGTCCCCCCTATCCTAGACCTGAACCTGGAAGACGATGGTCCCCACTATCTTCCAGAGTTTAATAATCCGTTGGACAGTTCTGAACCAGGTTGAGTTTCTGCATCTCCTCAGATGTTTTCTCTGCTTGATGCTGCCAATGATCTGACCCTGGACCTGGACCTGGACCTAGACCTGAACCTAGACATGGACCTGGACCTGGACCTGGACCTGGACCTGGACCTGGACCTGGATCTGGACCTGAACCTAGACCTGGACCTGAACCTGGATCTGGACCTGAACCTGGATCTGACCCTGGATCTGGATCTGACCCTTCTCAGACAGACTAACATCTTTTCCACCACGTGTAACTTTCCACATGCTTGTTTAGGAAATGAGAAGCATCTCATTGCACTTGTGGAAGATAATCACCCATGCAGTAATTATCCAACGGGAGGCTCCCACCTGTTTGTTCAGTTAAATCCAGGTGGAGACTTTTGGGGGGGGCCAGGCGGTGTATATTGGATCATATATATTTGTTGTTATAATTCAACCAAGTTAGAACTCAAAAATATGACTTCAATCTTTAAAAGTTACCATGGAAGCCAATTACACGCTGTCTATCAGAGGTGTCAAACTCATTTTAGTTCAGGGGCCACATACGGCAAAATTTCATCTCAAGTGGGCCAGAAAATTATCAAATTATCAGACAATAACCTATGAATAACAAAAACTACAAATGTTGCCCTTTATTTTTCAAGATGTTTATATTCAGTGAACTTTCTTTTGAGAAAAAATTTACATGAAATTTATTGATGAACATAAGTGGTTTCAAAAATATTTTGCCTCATTTGATTGTATTTTTCTTTATCAACTTTATGTATTAATTTCAGTCAACATTTTATTGTATATATGACAAAATATTCATATACATTTTAATATAAGCTCATAAATATGAACTCATAAAATTTATTTTTCCTTAAAACTTCCCAAATATTGAATATTTTTAAAAATATGGATTTTTGTATTTTTACTTTTATTGTTATCATTATTATCAACTTGTTTAAATACAACACGACATGTTTATTGTAACTTACAGATCACAATGGATCTACAAAATCACTTCCTGTAATATTGAATTACAGGTATCTGGAAGTAAAAAATACAGTATTTCACATTATCATTGGGGACTTTTCTAGAGAAATAAGATTTCCAGATGTGTGAAGTAATACTGACTTCATAATATAAACTATGAGGTCATATCTGTAAAGTATTATTGAAATACTTCATATTTAGATATTTAAAAAGATTCCAAGCTCTGGTGGACCAATCAGAAACTAGAGTTTGTTTTATTGTTTTAAATGTGACATTTAATAATTCACCTCGCGGGCCAGACTGGACCCTCTGGCGGGCCGGTTTTGGCCCCCGGGCCTTCTGTTTGACACCCCTGCTGTATATGAATACTTCAATGCTGTCAGACATATTGATCGTTAACGTTTGGCATCGTGGTGATTTTTGATATTCTGAATTTCTAAATCAGAACCACCTGGCTCCCAGTCTGAACTGAACTGGCAGCGACTGGTCCAGACGTACCCCTCCCTCTGCCCGGTGCATCTTGGGTCAGATCCAGCCCTACAGAACGCAGATGGAAGGGACTCGCTGAGAAAATGTTTGATGCTCATTAGCTAATGTTTGCGTCAGAGAAGCACATCCCAGCCTCTCAGATTTATGTCCAAACCTTCTCCAGACTTCTGCGTGATCACCGGCAGCAGAACCGCTGCAACCGAGGCCAAAACTGAAATAAGATGCAAAACCCAGACTTGTAAAGTAGTGTGAAAGAGAAACTGGTCACTCACAGACCAAACAAGGACTTTAAAGGGGAAGTTCAGGATTTTTGACATAGGGCCTCATTTTCAAGTGAGCCAGAATGCTACTGATCACTGAAGACAGTTTCAACATATTTCATCCCGTTATTCTAGTTCGAGGAGGTCGCTGATGCTAATGCTAGTGGAAGTCAATAGGAATCTGCTAGCCTCTCATTAAAACCAATCTTATCCACTCCACAGAACATCCGAGGCAAATCAGCAAGCCTATCTGTGTAAATGCTGTGTTAAACTAGTAAAACTAGCCTTGTATGACAAATTTAGCATTACATATTGAGGAACTAGTTTCTTACCAGTTTACCTCCTTTACCAGTGTATTCTGGTTCATCAAGACATGAAGACAGTTAGTTTGATGAAAAAAGTTCTAAATCATCTCCAAAATCCAACATATCCTCATGCTTTTCAGACGTGGTCATATTTTAGACTTTATATTTGTGTAATTAAATTCCTACACGCACGTAGCAGCAGATGACATCACTGCTGCCAAATACAGGAAGTAAAACTTTGTAAAGTTTCTCAGCAGCAACAATCAAAATGCAACGAAACACAGGTTAGTTTGATTTGTAACATTATTCTGTTAACACGGCATTTACACAGATCTGAAGTTAGAAATGATTTGCCTCAGATGTTCTGTGGGGTGGATAAGATTGTTATTAATGACAGGCTAGCAGATTCCTATTGACTTCCACTAGCATTAGCATCAGCAACCTCCTGGAACTAGAATAACGGGATGAAATATGTTGAAACCGTCTTCAGTAATAAGTAGTAGTCTGGCTCACTAGAAAATGAGGCCCTATGTCAAAAATCCTGAACTTCCCCTTTAACCGCTCCTTCTTGTCCTTTGGTGTAAAGCAGCAGAGACGACGAGTATGTAGCATCTTCAGTTTAATTCAGATGTCGAGCTTGTAAAGTGTGAGAAGGAAGCTTTTGTGCATCAAACAAATCCTGTGTAGATCAGATGTGATGATCGTGTTGGTGAGACTCATCCAGACGTTTCCACGGAGACAGAGGAACGACTCTGAAATGGAAGCTACTGCTGAACGTTTGCTGTTTAGCTTCAGAGATGGCAACCACTGGTCCAGCTGCACAGGAAAGGTGGGCCAAGAGCCCCCCCACCTTTACACCAGCAGGGTTGATCCAGAGCAGGAGATGGTTCTGAGTGAAAATCCCAGTAAATACTCAGACCAACAACCATGCCACGTTCAAAGTCACGTAAACCCCCTTTCTTCCTCATTCTGGAGCTCAGGTTGAACTTCAGTCATCGTCACCATGACTCAGGGGTCGCGTTCACCGAATATTTTCCGTCATTGACCGTTTTTTTTAAACGGTGACAGAAAAATCTGAAGGCCGTCAGTCATTTTGACAGATTGCAATTTACACTCCTGACCACTAGATGGCGAGTTAGCATGTTGTCTCTCTTGATGCATGGCCTGTTGGGTTCACTCGGAAAAATGTCACAGCAGCTGAGTGTCCGAAGCTTCTTCAAAAAGCCCAATAATGAAGATAGTGTTGACAAAAGAGGTGAAAAAAGGAAGACTGATGCAGTGGAAGATGAGGGACAAAACAGTAATCAGTCTTCGGCAAAAATGCTACCAAATATGTCATTATTATATGTATATATTTTAATTAAAGTGACGGGTAAGAAATAGATTATGACTGGATTTTTATGACCCTGCCAGTCAAAATGACGGACAACGAAAAAGTCTAGCGCAACCTCTGCCATGACGACATGTGAGTTTCTATCATGTGATCAGCTGATTGATACCAACTGACCTGGACCTGATGAAGAGGACGTGATAGTAAATGAAACATTTCATAACTGCGACTGTTGTTGTGATTTCTGTCTCCGCTGAACCCTGAAAAACCCGCTGAGTTTGCTGATGTGAACGCATCCTTGCAGCGTGGTTTTGGTGGTGAAATGCTTGAGAACACGCTTGCTCTGGTTTTCTTCATGCAGGTACGTGTCTGCGCTGACCACGCCGGCACGGCTGTCACCCGTGGAGTTTCACTACCCCCCGCTGCCGCCCCAGGTGCCCACCTTCCAGATCACCTCACCCAACACAAGCCACGCCCTCTCCCTCCCCCCCGCTGCTGCCGCCTACCACAGAGACGACGACCAGCCGCTGCTAAGATGCCCTGATGTACGTCATGCACACACGCAGAATAACTCAGTCACAGATATGAGAACGTTCTCAACTTCTTACAGATGGAGAATCTCATGAGACCAGCTGAAGGTTTCAGTAGAGTCACGCAGTCCTGCTGTATTTCTACTCAATGTCTTAATCTTTAAAGGTAGAGTCCGGAGTTTTTCCCCGTTTCTGTTTGTAGACACTATTAAAACCGAGAGCTCCTCCCCCTCAGGCTAATGGCCGCCTCGTTCTTCAGCTTCAAGCGTCTCCTTCAGAGCTCGGCAGCAGGTAAAAGCCAAACCAATATTAACCCTGGTTTTCCAGCGTGCACCATCTAAAGCTATTTTAACCGCAGAGCGCTACCTTTTCCTTCAAGTGACTGGCGTCTGCTCCAATCACAGCGTCATATCCTCCGTTCTGTCATTGGCTGGTGATATAAACAGAAATCTCCACCCAGAAACGTCCTGATCAGACCAGAACAAAGCCAAAGAGAGAATTACAGACAGGAGGAGGCGGAGTAGCAAACAAACTCGCCACCACACGAGAGTAGAAGCACAAAGGCGCAGATTGAGACGGATTTCACTCACACAGGTAAAGCCTTTATTTTCAGGGGGGAAACTGCGGACTCTGCCTTTACGAACAGGTTATGGATATCTTTCAGCTGGGTAATGTTTTATTTACTCCTCTTAAAGACCCACAACGTAAGTTTTCCACCTTTAAAAAACGTCTTTCTGACTCATTTTGATGGCACACCAACATTCACCGGGTCGGATCTGCTAAGATCGAAATTTGCATGCAGTAATTTGCACATGTAATCTCGGATTTTGCGCTGAATCACGGTTTGCGGGTGATTTACAAAGAATGATCACGCTAATGACAGCGGGTGCAAACGTGGAAACGCCCTGATATAAATGAGGGTTTTGCGTGTTTGAGGTTTGCAGCGTGGCGAATTGCGAGAGACGACAACGCAAGATATGATCCACAGAAGGAGATATTAGCGGAGGAGGGAGATGAAAATATCATTTAAAATAAGTATGGTAAATATAAACATTTAGATAATCCAACATGTGTCCGTGCAGAGTCGCAGACGTGTCCAGCTTATGAGGCCGTGGATCAGGAGCTGCTGAACAGATGAAAGTGTCTGCAGCTCCAACATGGTCTCTACAATGCTAACGGTTCAGAGGCTGGCGCCGTCCTGATCCTGTCCAGCTGCTAAAATCCAAGTTCAAATGTGACGTTGGCAAAAAGGGAAAATAAAGAGATACAACGAATGCAGCTTTAGTTCTCATTAAGCTGCAGCAGCTGCAAACTTTGTTTCATTTATCCAGAATATTCTACATATTCTGAATAGCCGTGTTTGCTGTGTTGATTTTTATCGCATTCAACAATGAGAATAAATACGTTGCCCTCACTGCTCATGGAAAATGATTTTTGATCAGATGTGTGCGTTTCCAGGATCGTTATAGTTATTATTCCAGGATAGTTATTAAATAAACAAACCTAAAATGAGATTATTGCACTGATACAGTGTTAAATATGAACCTGGACCAGTTTGGACTGGAAACTGGACCCATCATGAAAAAGGTTGAGACCCGCTGAATTAGGCTACTTGAAGTGAGTTTGCAGAGACTCAGCATCTTAACATTCATCAGACGGCGCTCAGAGTGCTCCCAGTTTGGAGAGTTGGAGGCATTCCTGATGGATGAGCTGGAGCTAAAAGCGTCTCAGAAAACGGCCAGAGGAAAAGCAAATGTTTCGTCATCTATAGAAACTCAAACCTCAAACATTTCAGTGGCTCAAGTTGCAGCTAGATTCTAAATGTTTACTGATTAAAAAAAAAAAAAAATGTAATATCTGGGAAAAAAAGTCAGAATTTTGACTTTTTCAGAAATTGAAAAAAAAATCCTGAAATTTTTTTTTGAATGTTCTCATAATTTTAGTTCATTTTCTTCAGTGGCCCTAATCCTCCTCCGTAGGATTTACTTTAGTCACTGAAGACAAATCAATCCCAGAGATCAATTCACCTGTTTAATGTGAATATTGGAAAATTCCTCGGACTACTTTGCTCTGAAAAAGTTGGTCCGGAGGACAGAAAGGTTACGTCTCCGTGGGTTAGGTCCAGCTCCTCAGCACCGGGATGAAGGCCTGTTTTTCCTGTGTTACTACTTCCCTCGCAGGCTCAGAGGCAGAACATAGGGGATTAACTTTGACCCCCCCCCCACCCACCCCCATGCTTCGTTTGTCTTTCAACACATGACATGATGTGTATCAAAGGCATGTCAGTCCCAGCTTAACAAGGCTTCATAGTAGAGGCTGCAGACACCAGCATGGATGGTCCTTCTGGTCTTTATAGCTCGTCATTTTTTTCCCAAAACGCAACTGAAACCTGGATTCACCTGATCACGGGTCCTGGATTCACCTGACCCCGGGTCCTGGATTCACCTGACCACGGGTCCTGGATTCACCTGACCACCAGTCCTGGATTCACCTGACCACCAGTCCTGGATTCACCTGACCACGGGTCCTGGATTCACCTGACCACCAGTCCTGGATTCACCTGACCACGGGTCCTGGATTCACCTGACCACCAGTCCTGGATTCACCTGACCACCAGTCCTGGATTCACCTGACCACCAGTCCTGGATTCACCTGACCACGGGTCCTGGATTCACCTGACCACGAGTCCTGGATTCACCTGACCACCAGTCCTGGATTCACCTGACCACGGGTCCTGGATTCACCTGACCACGGGTCCTGGATTCACCTGACTGACCACGGGTCCTGGATTCACCTGACCACTGGTCCTGGATTCACCTGACCACGGGTCCTGGATTCACCTGACCACGGTTCCTGGATTCACCTGACTGACCACGGGTCCTGGATTTACCTGACCACTGGTCCTGGATTCACCTGACCACGGTTCCTGGATTCACCTGACTGACCACGGGTCCTGGATTCACCTGACTGACCACGGGTCCTGGATTCACCTGACCACTGGTCCTGGATTCACCTGACCACAGGTCCTGGATTCACCTGACCACAGGTCCTGGATTCACCTGACCACGGGTCCTGGATTCACCTGACCACGAGTCCTGGATTCACCTGACCACGGGTCCTGGATTCACCTGAACACAAGTCCTGGATTCACCTGACCACGGGTCCTGGATTCACCTGATCACGGGTCCTGGATTCACCTGACCACGAGTCCTGGATTTACCTGACCACGGGTCCTGGATTCACCTGACCACGAGTCCTGGATTTACCTGACCACGGGTCCTGGATTCACCTGACCACGGGTCCTGGATTCACCTGACCAGGGGTTCTGGATTCACCTGACCAGGGGTTCTGGATTCACCTGACCACGAGTCCTGGATTCACCTGACTGACCACGGGTCCTGGATTCACCTGACCATGAGTCCTGGATTCACCTGACCACGGGTCCTGGATTTACCTGACCACGGGTCCTGGATTCACCTGACCACGAGTCCTGGATTCACCTGACCACGGGTCCTGGATTCACCTGACCACGGGTCCTGGATTCACCTGACTGACCACGGGTCCTGGATTCACCTGACTGACCACGGGTCCTGGATTCACCTGACTGACCTTGGGTCCTGGATTCACCTGACCACTGGTCCTGGATTCACCTGACCACGGGTCCTGGATTTACCTGACCAGGGGTCCTGAATTCACCTGACCAGGGGTTCTGGATTCACCTGACCAGGGGTTCTGGATTCACCTGACTGACCTTGGGTCCTGGATTCACCTGACTGACCTTGGGTCCTGGATTTACCTGACCACGAGTCCTGGATTCACCTGACCACGGGTCCTGGATTCACCTGACCAGGGGTTCTGGATTCACCTGACCACGAGTCCTGGATTCACCTGACTGACCACGGGTCCTGGATTCACCTGACCATGAGTCCTGGATTCACCTGACCACGGGTCCTGGATTCACCTGACCACGGGTCCTGAATTCACCTGACCAGGGGTTCTGGATTCACCTGACCACGAGTCCTGGATTCACCTGACTGACCACGGGTCCTGGATTCACCTGACCACGAGTCCTGGATTTACCTGACCATGAGTCCTGGATTCACCTGACCACGGGTCCTGGATTCACCTGACCACGAGTCCTGTATTTACCTGACCATGAGTCCTGGATTCACCTGACTGACCACGGGTCCTGGATTCACCTGACCACGGGTCCTGGATTCACCTGACCATGAGTCCTGGATTCACCTGACCACCAGTCCTGGATTCACCTGACCACGAGTCCTGGATTTACCTGACCATGAGTCCTGGATTCACCTGACTGACCACGGGTCCTGGGTTCACCTGACCACGGGTCCTGGATTCACCTGACCACGAGTCCTGGATTCACCTGACCACGGGTCCTGGATTCACCTGACCACGGGTCCTGGATTCACCTGACCACGAGTCCTGGATTCACCTGACCACGGGTCCTGGATTCACCTGACCACGGGTCCTAGAATCACCTGACCACGGGTCCTGGATTCACCTGACCACGAGTCCTGGATTTACCTGACAACGGGTCCTGGATTCACCTGACCACGGGTCCTGGATTCACCTGACCACGAGTCCTGGATTTACCTGACCACGGGTCCTGAATTCACCTGACCACCGGTCCTGAATTCACCTGACCACGGGTCCTGGATTCACCTGAACACGGGTCCTGGATTCACCTGACCACGGGTCCTGGATTCACCTGACCACGGGTCCTGGATTCACCTGAACACGGGTCCTGGATTCACCTGACCACGGGTCCTGGATTCACCTGACCACGGGTCCTGGATTCACCTGACCACGGGTCCTGGATTCACCTGACCACGGGTCCTGGATTCACCTGACCACGAGTCCTGGATTCACCTGACCACGGGTCCTGGATTTACCTGACCACCAGTCCTGGATTCACCTGACCACGGGTCCTGGATTCACCTGAACACGGGTCCTAGATTCACCTGAACACGGGTCCTGGATTCACCTGACCACGGGTCCTGGATTCACCTGAACACGGGTCCTGGATTCACCTGAACACGGGTCCTGGATTCACCTGACCATGAGTCCTGGATTTACCTGAACACCGGTCCTGGATTCACCTGACCACGGGTCCTGGATTCACCTGACCACGAGTCCTGGATTTACCTGACCACGGGTCCTGGATTTACCTGACCATGAGTCCTGGATTTACCTGACCACGGGTCCTGGATTCACCTGACCACGGGTCCTGGATTCACCTGAACACCGGTCCTGGATTCACCTGACCACGGGTCCTGGATTCACCTGACTGATCACGGGTCCTGGATTCACCTGACTGACCACGGGTCCTGGATTCACCTGACCACGGGTCCTGGATTCACCTGACTGACCACGGGTCCTGGATTCACCTGACCACGGGTCCTGGATTCACCTGACTGACCACGGGTCCTGGATTCACCTGAACACCGGTCCTGGATTCACCTGACCACGGGTCCTGGATTCACCTGAACACGGGTCCTGGATTCACCTGACCACGGGTCCTGGATTCACCTGAACACGGGTCCTAGATTCACCTGAACACGGGTCCTGGATTCACCTGACCACGAGTCCTGGATTCACCTGACCACGGGTCCTGGATTCACCTGACCATGAGTCCTGGATTTACCTGAACACCGGTCCTGGATTCACCTGACCACGGGTCCTGGATTTACCTGACCACGAGTCCTGGATTTACCTGACCACGGGTCCTGGATTCACCTGACCACGGGTCCTGGATTCACCTGACCACGGGTCCTGGATTCACCTGACCACGGGTCCTGGATTCACCTGACCACGGGTCCTGGATTCACCTGACCACGAGTCCTGGATTTACCTGACCACGGGTCCTGGATTCACCTGACCACGGGTCCTGGATTCACCTGACCATGAGTCCTGGATTCACCTGACCACGGGTCCTGGATTTACCTGACCATGAGTCCTGGATTTACCTGACCATGAGTCCTGGATTTACCTGACCACGGGTCCTGGATTTACCTGACCATGAGTCCTGGATTTACCTGACCACGGGTCCTGGATTCACCTGACCACGGGTCCTGGATTCACCTGAACACCGGTCCTGGATTCACCTGACCACGAGTCCTGGATTTACCTGACCCCGGGTCCTGGATTTACCTGACCACGGGTCCTGGATTTACCTGACCATGAGTCCTGGATTTACCTGACCACGGGTCCTGGATTCACCTGACCACGGGTCCTGGATTCACCTGACCACGGGTCCTGGATTCACCTGACCACGGGTCCTGGATTGGATTCACCTGACCCCGGGTCCTGGATTCACCTGACCACGGGTCCTGGATTCACCTGAACACGGATTTCCTGACCACGGGTCCTGGATTTACCTGAACACGGGTCCTGGATTCACCTGACCACGAGTCCTGGATTCACCTGACCACGGGTCCTGGATTTACCTGACCACGGGTCCTGGATTCACCTGATATGTGATCCACAGTTCTTGTCATGTTGACGGAGCCTAAATCCTTTCAGGAACTGTAGATCGCAGATATAAACTGAATATAGTCCGTATTTTTGTGCACAAACGACCTAATATGGGTGTGGGCCTCTGACAGAGCACGTGCACTGAGGAGAGAGAATGTGGATTGTAGGTCTGTTTGTAAACGGGGCTTCTCTAACAGTCATGTATTTCCTCCAGGAAACATTTCTGAATGCACAGTAGAGCGCAGTTTGTTTTTTTGTTTGTTTTTCAAAATTGCCTTGATAAACAGCAAATTGCCTGGTAACTTTCCAACTGCCAATATACGATTTAATTGGTGATTGTCCCAGCCCTATCAGATACTAGCAGGTATCAGATACTGAGCAGATACAATATATTAATAGTAGGTTAGTATAATTAGAGGTTAGATACTACCATATATCAGATACTAGCAGGTCTTAGATACTACCATATATCAGATACTAGCAGGTCTTAGATACTACCATATATCAGATACTAGCAGGTCTTAGATACTACCATATATCAGATACTAGCAGGTCTTAGATACTAGCATATATCAGATACTAGCAGGTCTTAGATACTACCATATATCAGATACTAGCAGGTCTTAGATACTAGCATATATCAGATACTAGCAGGTATTAGATACTACCATATATCAGATACTAGCAGGTATTAGATACTACCATATATCAGATACTAGCAGGTATTAGATACTACCATATATCAGATACTAACAGGTATCAGATACTACCATATATCAGATACTAGCAGGTCTTAGATACTAGCATATATCAGATACTAGCAGGTCTTAGATACTACCATATATCAGATACTAACAGGTATCAGATACTACCATATATCAGATGCTAGCAGGTATCAGATACTAGCATATATCAGATACTAGCAGGTATTAGATACTACCATATATCAGATACTAGCAGGTATCAGATACTAGCATATATCAGGTACTAGCAGGTATCAGATACTACCATATATCAGATACTAGCAGGTATTAGATACTACCATATATCAGATACTAGCAGGTATTAGATACTACCATATATCAGATACTAGCAGGTATTAGATACTACCAGATATCAGATACTAGCAGGTATTATCATGTCAGTCTGTAGCAGCAGCAGCTGCACCGTAGTCACATGACTCTGAAAGGAATGCTGGGAAATGAAGTTCTTCCAGGATAACAGGGACTTTTAGACATGCTGGACCAGCATGATGGAACATGATCTCATCAGATTTTGTATTTGAACGAAATCTCGAGAGATTTTGTTAGTGGAAATATCAATTCGAAAAAAACAATACTGATATTTTCTGATACCACATTTTAAAGCTGATATCGGCTGATGATATCAGTCATCCCTACTTTTTAAAATCTGTCTTCTGAAAGAAAACTGCAGCTTGTGGGGCGACTGTGGCTTCGTTTCTGCCGTTAAACTTTCCCGTTTGTGTTTCAGGACGGGAGCTTGTACAGGCAGCCGCGGCGTCCACGCCGGCCCTACCTGACGGAGAGCACGGGCAGTCTGCCGTCCAGTCCTTACCGTCTCCCCGACGACGAGGCCTACGAGACGACGCAGGAGTACGCCTCTTCGCGGGAACCCATCCGGAGTCGGCGCCGCCCCCGACGCACCCGCCTCAACGGACACGTCTCCCAGCGCTCGGCGGGCCTTCGGGACTACAGCTCGCAGAGCTTCAGCCAGTCAGAGGAGGAGGACGAGGAGGACGAGGAGGAGGACGCTCACGGGGAGAGCACGCCTTTCCTTAGTATGCAAAACATGAACATGGACCCCCCCTTAACGGTGTCGGGGTTCCGCTCGTCGTCTGGCGCCGACGCACGGACTCACCGCGGGCTGAGTCGGCCCGGCCCGCGCAGCAACGGGCAGAGCCGCGGCTCGCAGTCGCAGCGCTCCAAGGCTGACAACATGCCCCTTTAAGACTTACCCCCCCCCCACACACACACACACACCCCTGCCACGCCCCCTCCCCGACACCTCACACTCCCCTCCCTCCTACACAGCCCGTGGACACTAGGGACCTGCACCTAGGAGAAATATTTTTATTTTGTATAACAGACAGATATTCTAAACAAATGAAATATTTATTTTCATTTCAGCAAAAATTGTCTACTAGCTAACAGCAAAGACTTTTTTTATAATGGGGGGATATTTATATGTAAAGTTTTTTGATTTACAGCATTATGAGAGATGAAAAAATAAGAATTACGTGCCAATTTTTTCACAAGTTAGATAAATAGAATAATATTGTGGTGCCTTTTGCTGTATGCTGAAGTCGGAGGTCCCATTGAGTTTTTGTAGCCTTTCTTATAAAGACTCCTCATTTTTATAGAGACCAACCCTCTTCCTTCCTATTGCTTTGGTTTTCTTCTCTGATTTGGGATCTTCCTCTTTTTGAACTGTGATCTGATTATGTCATCATGCAATATCGATTCCTCCTGTGTAAAAGGTGTCTGTTTACATGAGTACGATCCACACGATGCGTTCGTTTTCACAGGGATATTTAGTCGCTGACGCAACCGGATGTGTAGGGTAGATTTCTCAGATGAACACACATCGGTCATCACCGTCTCCGTTCGCTGCCCGTCGGTCATTTTGTTGTCATTTCTGTGAAAAGAACTGCAAAAACTCAAATTTTGGCAAGTAGATTTTTCTCATTTCTAGACAAAATATCTCATCACACCCAAAATGAGACAGAATTACTTACAGAGAAACATTTCAGGGAGATAAATACGGAAGAGGATTATGGCCACTGAAGAAAAAAAGTCAGAATTCTGACTTTTTTCAAGAACTTTTCTTTTTCAATGAATTTTTTTTTGTCTAATTTTTTTAAATTTCTGAAAAAGTCAGAACACTGACTTTTTCAGAAATTGGAAAAAAAAGGCCTGATTTTTATTTATTTATTTATTCTGACTTTTTCCCCAGAACATTATTTTTTTTATTTTTTAGGATTTTTTTTTAATTCCTGAAAAAGTTGAAATTCCGAATTTTTTCATATAAGTCTGAGATTAAAGTCACAATGCTGACTTTTTAGAAATTGAAAAAAAATGTCCTGATTTTTTTATAAATCTATTTATTCTGACTTGTTCCCCAGAACATTTTTTTTCAGGATTTTTTATTTTTATTATTATTATTTCTGAAAAAGTCAGAATTCTGATTTTTTCAGAAATAAAAAAAATTCCTCATTTATTCATTACTTAATTGATTTATTTATTTATTCTGACTTGTTTTCCAGAACTTTTTTTCAGGAATTTTTTTTTCTGAAAAAGTCAGAATTCTGATTCTTTCCCATATATATATATATATATATATATATATATATATATTCGGGGAAAAAAATCAGAATTCTGACTTTTTTCTTAGAATTTTATTTTTTCGTCTCCATAGTTAGAAGATCTTGTTTGAAGGCGATGCATCTTATTTCAAGAAATCTTATAAAGAAAATTTAGCTTGTTCCATTGGCAGATTTTATTTTGCTTATTACAAGCAAAAAAAAAAATCTTGGCTGGTCTTAAAATAAGTGAAAGAAAAAAAAAATTTTTTTTTTTTTGCTTGTAATAAGCAAAAAACAAAAAAAACTCTGCCAGTGGAACAAGCAAAATTTCCTTGATGAGATTTCTTGAAATAAGATGCATCGCCTTAAAAAAAAATCTTTTATCTTACTGAAATATTCTCTTTAGGTAATTTTGTTTTATTTTGAGTGTGATGAGATATTTTGTCTAGAAATGAGAAAATAAACTTGGTGAGATTTGAGTGTTTGCAGTGACGAGTGTGTGGGAGATTCCTGTGTCGGTGTTCAGGGTGCTGCCATAGCGTTGGTGGTTGCAGTGTGTGTGTGTGTGTGTTTGTGTGTCTGTTTTTATTGATTTATTTTTCATGTTTTACTTTGACTGACATGTTGCTGTCGCCACTCGTCGCGCTGCCAGAAGCTCCACTGCACTGTAAGAGCCTCCCTCCCTCCCTCCCTCCCTCCGCGAGCAGTCGCTGGTCAGGGAGCTGCCGATCCAAACCCAACCCAGATGTAATCCAGCCTGAGTCTGGCCTCCCGTGGACTGCCTCGCCCCCCCCTCACCCCCCGTTTCCTATGCCAGCAGCTTAGAGCCGCACTGTGTCTCAGGACTTTCCCCCCATCACATCACAGCCAAAAGACTCAAAGCAGAGAGAGCGTCTCATCATCTCGGTCACAGCTCAGTCCGCAGGGCCAGATCCACGTCCACCCACCCCCCCAACTCACCGCCACCACGGAGGGAGCTGAAACTTTGGAATCAGGAAGGAGATTCGGTTATTTATTTGTCGTTTTTACTTCAGGTTGTGAGCGTGTTCTGAGCGTGTGTGTTGGATTCCACGGTGAAGATGCAGAAATGAAGCTGTGCAGAGGCCACGTCCATAAAATCTGCTTTTCTTTAGGAGGAACCATCCTTGGTACTCCTGTTCCTCCTTTTCTTAACATAAATGTAACCCTCCTTTAGCTGCGGGCACAAAGACCCAGACAGCAGACATGTTTGGGCTACTTCTGGCTCTAACGGCTCAGTTACGGCTCTGGCATCTGTCATGTGATCCAGCAGTAGCTTAAGACATGGGCCCAATTCCTGTTTCCACCCCCACCCCTAGCTGCAGCCCTTGGCCTAAGAAATTCCCCTAAGAAACGGGTAGGGATGGGCACGATCAATCAATGATCGATAATTAATCGCTAAGAATTTTTTTGATAACGTAATTTTTTTTTCGATCATCCGACGGTGTAACACAGAGATCATTCATGTCGTGTCATGTCACGTCTTGGAGCTCTGTGATAAATGTGACTGTGGCGGTAATAAATCCTCCCACCAGCGGGGGGCGATGCAGCCTACAGACAGCAGAGAAAGCCGCCTGCGAGCTGCCGTCTTCCCGTCACGGCAGCTGAAAGAAGACTCGTCTAAACCAACATGAAGCGAGCACGGCGAAGTCTGGACCGCGGTGGAGTTGGTTTCAAGTTAGATATCAGACGTTAGCGAGACGTAGCGAGACGTAGCTAACTCCGCGGATCACGAAGATCCGATATCCAACCTGAAACCAACCTCACCGCGGTGAAGTCTGGTGTGGGACAATTTCACGTTAGAAAATGACTCCTCACATTGTAAATACTGCGACATGTTTTATAAAGTTAACTCGACAACAACTCCCGTGACGAACCATTTAAAAAATGCTCATCCAACCGAGCTTAAAGGTGATGAATCCTGCCTTCAACCCACCCTTGCCTCGGCCTGAAGCTGAAGGAGCTGTGATAGGCTACCACCATCATGTGACACACAAGCTAGAATCTGATAGGCTACCACCATCATGTGATACAGAAGCTAGAATCTGATAGGCTACCACCATCATGTGATGCAGAAGCTAGAATCTGATAGGCTACCACCATCATGTGATACAGAAGCTAGAATCTGATAGGCTACCACCATCATGTGATACAGAAGCTAGAATCTGATAGGCTACCACCACCATGTGATACAGAAGCTAGAATCTGATAGGCTACCACCATCATGTGATACAGAAGCTAGAATCTGATAGGCTACCACCATCATGTGATGCAGAAGCTAGAATCTGATAGGCTACCACCATCATGTGACGCAGAAGCTAGAATCTGATTGGCTAGCACCATCATGTAATACAGAAGCTAGAATCTGATAGGCTACCACCATCATGTGATACAGAAGCTAGAATCTGATAGGCTACCACCATCATGTGATACTAAAGCTAGAATCTGATAGGCTACCACCATCATGTGACACAAAAGCTAGAATCTGATAGGCTACCACCATCATGTGACACAGAAGCTAGAATCTGATAGGCTACCACCATCATGTGATAAAGAAGCTAGAATCTGATTGGCTACCACCATCATGTGATACAGAAGCTAGAATCTGATAGGCTACCACCATCACGTGATACAGAAGCTAGAATCTGATAGGCTACCACCATCATGTGATACAGAAGCTAGAATCTGATAGGCTGCCACCATCATGTGATGCAGAAGCTAGAATCTGATAGGCTACCACCATCATGTGATGCAGAAGCTAGAATCTGATAGGCTACCACCATCATGTGGTACAGAAGCTAGAATCTGATAGGCTACCACCATCATGTGACACAGAAGCTAGAATCTGATAGGCTACCACCATCATGTGATACAGAAGCTAGAATCTGATAGGCTACCACCATCATGTGATATAGAAGCTAGAATCTGATAGGCTACCACCATCATGTGATATAGAAGCTAGAATCTGATAGGCTACCACCATCATGTGATACAGAAGCTAGAATCTGATAGGCTACCACCATCATGTAATACAGAAGCTAGAATCTGATAGGCTACCACCATCATGTGACACAGAAGCTAGAATCTGATAGGCTACCACCATCATGTGATACAGAAGCTAGAATCTGATAGGCTACCACCATCATGTGATACAGAAGCTAGAATCTGATAGGCTACCACCATCATGTGATACAGAAGCTAGAATCTGATAGGCTACCACCATCATGTGATACAGAAGCTAGAATCTGATAGGCTACCACCATCATGTGATACAGAAGCTAGAATCTGATAGGCTACCACCATTATGTGATACAGAAGCTAGAATCTGATAGGCTACCACCATCATGTGATACAGAAGCTAGAATCTGATAGGCTACCACCATCATGTGACACAGAAGCTAGAATCTGATAGGCTACCACCATCATGTGATACAGAAGCTAGAATCTGATAGGCTACCACCATCATGTGATACAGAAGCTAGAATCTGATAGGCTACCACCATCATGTGATACAGAAGCTAGACTCTGGCTGCTTTCATCATTTCAGGCTTAAACTCTCAGAAGCAGAAACAAATTGCATGTTTTGTATCTGTACAGTGGTATCCTAATACTCGCAAAAGTATCGATTTCGGTATTTTGTTTGGCTGGTATCAAAGTATCGACTCCAAGGTATTGATATGCCCATCCCTAGTCAGGGCAGAGGGGGCGCTGGAATTGGGCCATGGATTACAGCAAGCATCATGAGGGTCAGAAATGATCCAAATACCAGATTATAATAGTTTCCTGGTCATGAAGCTGAGTTTCACATAGAGCCAGCGCCGTAAGTCAAGGCCAAGTACGGCCCGATAAACCCGCAGAAGTGGGCCACATCTGGGCCAAACATCTCCTGCTATCGGGGGGAATCATCTCCACGTTTCACCACGCTGGCGAAGGCTCAGCTCTGATGGGGAAAACGAAAACGAAAGCGCTCTGGTCGAGAGCCGATCCCGACTTCTGCTGTTCGTTTCGCTCACAGCCAAATGTTGGTATGTCACAATGTCGGTTTGCATTCCTATAACTGTGTTGATCGAGCTTTTGCTTTGTCATATCGACTGAATGATTCGTCTCTGTGTGCCCCCCTCCTCTACCTTCCATCCCCCCTCACCTTCATGTCTTCCTCACCCTCATAGGATCTTTCTGAAGCAACCAGCAGATGAACAGAGCCTGGCGTACACCGAACAGCACACTAACGCCTGCTGCACACCAGAGCGTTCTGCTGAGTCATGGAGGCCGTTTGCTCAGCAGATCATGTCGCCTGATTTCTGCTGAGTCATGGAGGCCGTTTGCTCAGCAGATCATGTCGCCTGATTTCTGCTGAGTCATGGAGGCCGTTTGCTCAGCAGATCGTTGCCGTGTCGCCTGATTTCTGCTGAGTCATGGAGGCCGTTTGCTCAGCAGATCGTCGCCGCGTCGCCTGATTTCTGCTGAGTCATGGAGGCCGTTTGTTCAGCAGATCGTCGCCGTGTCGCCTGATTTCTGCTGAGTCATGGAGGCCGTTTGCTCAGCAGATCGTCGCCGCGTCGCCTGATTTCTGCTGAGTCATGGAGGCCGTTTGCTCAGCAGATCGTCGCCGTGTCGCCTGGTTTCTGCTGAGTCATGGAGGCCGTTTCCTCAGCAGATCTTGTCGCCTGATTTCTGCTGAGTCATGGAGGCCGTTTGCTCAGCAGATCGTCGCCGCGTCGCCTGATTTCTGCTGAGTCATGGAGGCCGTTTGCTCAGCAGATCGTCGCCACGTCGCCTGATTTCTGCTGAGTCATGGAGGCCGTTTGCTCAGCGGATCGTCGCCGTGTCGCCTGATTTCTGCTGAGTCATGGAGGCCGTTTGCTCAGCAGATCGTCGCCGTGTCGCCTGATTTCTGCTGAGTCATGGAGGCCGTTTGTTTAGCAGATCGTCGCCGTGTCGCCTGATTTCTGCTGAGTCATGGAGGCCGTTTGTTTAGCAGATCGTCGCCGTGTCGCCTGATTTCTGCTGAGTCATGGAGGCCATTTGCTCAGCAGATCGTTGCTGTGTCGCCTGATTTCTGCTGAGTCATGGAGGCCGTTTGCTCAGCAGATCGTCGCCGCGTCGCCTGATTTCTGCTGAGTCATGGAGGCCGTTTGCTCAGCAGATCGTTGCCGTGTCGCCTGATTTCTGCTGAGTCATGGAGGCCGTTTGCTCAGCAGATCGTCGCCGCGTCGCCTGATTTCTGCTGAGTCATGGAGGCCGTTTGCTCAGCAGATCGTCGCCGCGTCGCCTGATTTCTGCTGAGTCATGGAGGCCGTTTGCTCAGCAGATCGTCGCCGCGTCGCCTGATTTCTGCTGAGTCATGGAGGCCGTTTGCTCAGCAGATCGTCGCCGCGTCGCCTGATTTCTGCTGAGTCATGGAGGCCGTTTGCTCAGCAGATCGTCGCCACGTCGCCTGATTTCTGCTGAGTCATGGAGGCCGTTTGCTCAGCAGATCGTCGCCGTGTCGCCTGATTTCTGCTGAGTCATGGAGGCCGTTTGCTCAGCAGATCGTCGCCGTGTCGCCTGATTTCTGCTGAGTCATGGAGGCCATTTGCTCAGCAGATCGTCGCCGCGTCGCCTGATTTCTGCTGAGTCATGGAGGCCGTTTGCTCAGCAGATCGTGTCGCCTGATTTCTGCTGAGTCATGGAGGCCGTTTGCTCAGCAGATCGTCGCCGCGTCGCCTGATTTCTGCTGAGTCATGGAGGCCGTTTGCTCAGCAGATCGTCGCCGTGTCGCCTGATTTCTGCTGAGTCATGGAGGCCCTTTGCTCAGCAGATCGTCGCCGCGTCGCCTGATTTCTGCTGAGTCATGGTGGCCATTTGCTCAGCAGATCGTCGCCGCGTTGCCTGATTTCTGCTGAGTCATGGAGGCCGTTTGCTCAGCAGATCGTCGCCGCGTCGCCTGATTTCTGCTGAGTTTTTTGCCTCACGAGGCAAAAACTCGTGTGCAGTCAACTTGAGCTCTGCTAAGGCCAGAAGATCTAGCAGCGACCAATCAAAATGCGTCTGCCCATCACATTATGTCAAGACGGCAGCTCGTGATGACGTAGTCCGTTAAATTTTAAGGAATAAACTGGCAGAAATACGGCCAGATTAGACCTGCTGATATGATGTTTCCCGATATCGTCTCTAAGTTTCATCCATTTTTCTTCCATGACTTCTTCTTTCCAGTTTAATGTCGGCTAGTGAACTCAAAGGTGCATTACCGCCACCAACTGGTATGATTATACTATAGTAGAGTAGGTCGCATAGGATTTACTTAATAAAACGACATAATAAATAAAAATTAAATACGATAACACAATTCAGTCTATAACAAAAAGATTCTCAAAACTTTTCTGCTTCAGTCTTTGGATCTTTTTGCAAAATATCAATCAAGTCTGAAATCATGTGATCTGTGGACGCGTTTTGATTGGTCGCTAGATCTTCTGCCATCAGCAGAGCTCAAGTTGAGCGCACACGGTGAGTTTTTCACCTCCCCAGGTAAAAAATATCAAACCTGTTTGATTTTTCACATCAAAGCCTCGTGAGGCAGAAATCGGCAGAAATCAGGCGACACGGCAACGATCTGCTGAGCAAACGGCCTCCATGACTCAGCAGAAATCTCTGGTGTGCAGCGGGCGTGACAATTGGCTGATCATGTCAAAACTCTTCCACTTGACCCTTAGAGATCCTTTCAAGCTCACTGAGGAAAAATACCGTCAGTTCCAACCCGTGTTTCTTCCCAACAAGTAGAGTTGTTTTTGTTTTACACAGGTAATGCATGGATCACAGATGTAGAAAGCATCTTAAAAATGGCGACAAACCCCTCCGATGGGGGGAAATCATACCAGAAATATATAAAAGCATTATTTGGGTGCCTGACCCAAAGGTCTGCCTCGTTCTTACTCTCACTATAATCGATCTGGGATTTGCAACGTGGAAAAACTGCAAGTGAGGATAGTGTGCTTCTAGAGCTAGTCGAATTGTTAATGACCCCGCCCTCTTTCTCCTCACCCCGCCCCCCCCCCACCACACACATAAATGTCACTCACACACCGACACACTTACACAGATTTTAGTAAAACACCGCCCTTCCATGTTTGTTTGTCAAGCAGTTTGTCTTTTTTACCTGCCAACTCCCTTTCTCCACCTCCTTCCTCCCCCCGTCCCTTCCCTGACTTCCCCATCACCCCCCCGCCCCCCGCCCCTGCATGTCCTAGTGGTACTGGTAGTTGGGTGCATGGAAAAAGCAGCAAGCAAATTGTTTTTCCACTCAGTGAAAAAAAAAAAAAGAAAAAGAAGAAAAAAAAGAATAAATAAATAAAAGATGTGTCTTCATTTTAAACATTCAGCAATAAATCCCCCTTTTTCTTCATGTCCATCATTCTTGGAATATGCTAGAAGATTTTTTGCAAGTTTTATCAAAAACATACGACTTGTAAAAGAAGAAAAATCCAAAACCACCCCTTCATATGAAAAATAAAACTTTATTCCTACCATTTGGAAACAGTCCTGTCATCTTTGCAAGTGAGAAGTTTATGACTCCCCCTCTTCAGTTAACCCTCTCAAGCCTAGGGGTATAAATGTTCGTGTTCCACTAATTTTGTTTTTACCTTTATATTTCACTTTTAAAGCAGTTTACCTTGTTTGGGATAATTTTTTTCAGCACAACCTCATCAGTGTGATTTTACAGTTATTTTTTCATTTTGATACACTGTATTAACACAGTTGGCCTAAAACCATTAAAAAAACATAAAATTCGAGTAGAAAAAACTTAGATTTTTCATTGTTAAAACCACAAATTTGTTTCACGAACCATTTTTATAACTTAGAATGCAAATATAAGTAGTTAGTTTTAAACATATTTGGGAAAATTGGCCATCAAAAGAGATATAAAATAAGAATTACATCAAAATGCAACAAAGTCTAAGGTTTTTTTTTTCCAATTTTTTACAAAACAATCAATAATCACCATGAGATGTCAAAAAGATTAATTGCTCCAATCCAAAAAGACGGTTTCTGTCCATCACAAGACAGAAAGGACGTTCCAGGTCTGTTAGTCCTCCTGTCCACCAGGGGGCAGCACTGAAATCTGATTTTGGTGAATTTTTGGTTACTTCCAGCTCTCCTCTTCCTCAGCAACCAAATGCATTATGTTGTCACATAGTTTTCTTATTGGTTGATGTTGCATTTTTCTACAAACCGTAAAGTTGTTGTTGGGTTTTTGTGATACTTTTTTCTTGCTAACCAGCACTTTCCCGTTTTTTTTCTTCACCAAACGCGCATTAAACGTATGTAAAATCAGTTGGAAAACTAGGTTGTACATTTAATATTATAACTCCGGTTATAGTTGGTCTATTAACACGATTTAAAAACTGGTTTATAGTTTGAAGTCTTCAGTATTTAGAGAAGTTGGAATGGTGTCTCTGTGTCCCTGCATTTAGCTGCTACGTCATCTTAAATCGGACACATGATGTGGCCCTGGAGGGTTAAAGGTGCAATGAGGCAGAAATCATAAATCAATGACAGAAAAATGTCATAAATCTTTAAATCTGGTACATGATCCCTTTACTGAAATAACTTTATTCTCTTAGAATGAATCATTTACACCTGCCCTCCATGGCTCCACATGCATGGCAGCTGCATCCATATTTACTACGGTGTCTCTGAATGGACAAACAACTGTGTGTGTGAAGCTTTAAAAATGCAGTACCAGCCCATTTTAAAACGTCCGAACGAGCCTCCGAGTCCACCTTCCAAACCCGCACTCAGTTTGGCCTGAAACGAAGGATATATCGCATATATCCTTTGTGGCCTCGCCTATCCCAGAATTCATTGCACACAAGATTTTATTATTTAAAAATCAAAATGTACAAACTTGTGAGGAGTAACAAGGAGTGTCATATTATACTGTACAAGGTTACAGCAAGAACCACTGGAAGGTTTGAACAACACACACAGACGGGGTTTAAGTTAAATAAAGGAAAATATATTTTGTGCACAATATACAATAAATTACAGTTACAAAGCGTAAACTCAATATTTATTAAACATTTCTTTACAGATCTTTGGTGAGCATGGAGGCAAATGATTGACACCTGACGAACTCTGAGCTACTTGTAGCTAAAAGCTAACTTAGCGGTAACAGAGTAAAGCTCGCTAAAGCTAAGGTATGGTGTTAGCATGCTAAAAACGGCAGTTGTGCTACTTTCTTTTAACCAGGCTGTAAACATGTTTACTTCTACAGTGAAATTGGCTTTTTTACCATGTGAGTCGAAGGGGATTCACACCCTTTTAGAGGCAGCCCCAGTGGGGTGAACTAGTTTTCAGCACTTCTCCATCTGCTTCACTTTCCTTTGTCAGAGATTTTTATATTCATATACACACATATATATATATATATATATATATATATATATATATATAGATGTATATTCTTATATACAGTTGCCCTCAAAATTATTTATACCCTCCAATTAAAGAAAAGCCAAATTCAGAATAGTAAATTAAAATAACAAGAAACTAATCATAAATAAAAATTGCAAAAAATTACAAAATTATAATTTAGTGAAATAAATTATTGCTTTTGAATTGTGGTTAAGAATAATAATTTTTAAAAAACCAAAGAAACAAAATTATGAGAGCATATTTCCCATGAACATGGACCAACTTACCTGTCAGCAGGTGCAGACGTCTGATTGGACGATACAGAAACACCTGTTTCTTAACAACATTTTCCCTTCAGTGCCCCATCATGCCTGCTTACTTGTTTTATTTTTTGTGTGTTTGTTTTTAATATTTCTGTTGAACCACAATTGAAATTTAATGTCATGATTTTCATAGAATTTTTATTTATTATAACTTTTGCCAATTTCAACATATTTCACTGACAACTGATTTTTTTTCCGTCTTTAATTGCAGGATATGAATAACTTTGAGTACGACTACATATATATATTTATATATATACACACACACACATATGCATAAATGAGTGTGTTTGTGTTTTAAAATTAACTCTTTAAATGCCAACCTGATTACATAACGTCACCATCTTTATGAAAAGGAAAAAAAACACATATGCAAAAAAAATTATTTGAATAATTACATCTTTAAGTTTTTTTATTTGAAGTGAAGTTGACTGAAAGCTCTGAAAAGAAAAATGGAAAAAAATCTGCAGAGGACCCTTATATCCTCCAGGGATCCACTCATGTTGAGACTAAAATTGGAATTTCAAAGTTCTTCAAGAGAAATATTGCTTCCAAATAAAAATCCCAAATGGAAAACAACCAGAATGGTGGTGAAATATTGAGGGAAAATGACATAAATGGTCCAGAATGATGGTTAGAGAATAAAGCTCCAAGTTTCTGGATGAAAGGAAAAAAATAAACTTGGTCACTTATCACATAAAATGATTTTATCCGGTTCACGCACACGCTTGTCCCGTTTATGTGACTTCATTTCATTTATTTGTTTGTTTTGAGCAAAACTTAAAACTATTTAAATGCGTGAAACTAATGGTCAGCAAATTCCATAATACAGAGATAAGCAAAACAAGATACAAATTGCTGCACACAGAAAAATTCAGTATGTTCTGCACAAAAAGGAGTGGGAAGAAGAAAACTTATTAAACCCCACCCCATCTCACACACATACAAGAAAAAAAAATCTTGCTTTTCCTTCCTCAGTAATAAGAAAACATCTTTTTTTAGAATCTTAAATAAGGCAAAAGCTAGTCAGCAAATCAGGAAAAATGAATAAATGTTACACTAATACCATCTAAATGATAGCCTACATAATTTGCCCTACATTAAATACAGTACATTTGAAAAAAACAAATGAAAGTAACATACCGACAATGGTAAACAACAACAAGCATAGTTTAACATAGACGGCATGGCCCAAACATCAATAATAAGCTCCCCCTCCTTGTAGTGCGACCAGACCATCCGTTTGTAAAACTGCAGCACAGATTTCATCGTTCTCTTATGAAATCTTGCAGTATTTCGTGAAATCTAATGAGATTTTGTTAAAAAACGATGATATCTTGCGAGGTGTCATTAGTAAAATAGATTGATACCGCATTTTTAAAAATAGATATGATATCAGCATATGTCGCTTTGGGTTACTCACCACATTCTAAATCACTGGGGAGTCATTCCTGTTCTGGAGCTGGAGGTTTGGTTTTGTTTTTTTGGAGGGGGGGTTATGCATTTCAACACATGTCTCACCTTATTTGTACCTGTCACTACTGATGAGTGCATCCTGCTCGTAAGTGATGTCACCAGACAGGAACCCATGAGCCTGATCAACAGGTACTGCAGCCCCCGCAGGAGGGATGAACTCGTTCACATGCTGCTACACCAGTTTTTACCTGCAGGCCGTTATGTTTCAGCAGGAAACTATCTTCTCTAAACCCGTAGTTATTTATTTTAATTTAGCGTGACTGCATCAGAGTTGGTTTGTAACGGAGAAGAATCTCAGATATTCTGAGTGACCGGGGAGGACTTGAGCTGACGGACTACGCTGCTTTATGAGACGGCGGCCTGAAGGCATTTGTGAGTGAAATAACCAACTCAGATCACGGAAACTTTTGATATTTTTTCCCACCCCTAGTATCTAAACTGTCTGGAAGACAATCCTCCCCATTACAGCGACAGACACCTCTCACGTTGGACCAACTCTGTTTCTTTTTCTGCGGATTTAGACGCATCCACATGTTCATTATAGCACTGTGCGATATACTGATATGATATCGCGATATATTTACATGAGAGAGATATGATATTTACACATATCGATATATCGCAGTATTAGTTGTGAAATTTTTTTTGCTTTACTTTTTCGTAATGACCAGGCTGCACCTCAAAATCCTAATTTCCCCTTTCCCGGGGATCATACAAGTATAACAAAAAAATCTCATGAGATTTTACAAAATACCGCGAGATTTCACTGTTACATTTCGAAATCTCTCCGTATTTCGTTAACTCTCATGAGATTTTACAAAATACCGCGAGATTTCACTGTTACGTTATGAAATCTCTCGGTATTTCGTGAACTCTCATGAGATTTGGAACAAAATGATATCTCGCAAGATTTCATTAGTAAAAAAAAATCTATACCAGATCTATATGGTATTGATCTATTTTATTAATGAAATCCCACGCGATATCATAATTTTGTCACGAAATCTCATGAGATTTCATGAAATACCGCGAGATTTTATAACAGAACGATGAAATCTCACTGTATTTTTTAAAATCTCATGAGATTTTTGCAACAAAATGATATCTCGCCAGATTTCATCAGTTAAATAGATCGATACCGCATTTTTGAATATAGATACAGTATGTATCGATCTATTTTACTAATGAAATCTCACGAGATATTATCATTTTGTTACGAAATCTCATGAGATTTCACGAAATACTGCGAGATTTCATCGTTCTCTTATGAAATCTTGCAGTATTTCATGAAATCTAATGAGATTTTGTTACAAAACGATGATATCTCGTGAGGTGTCATTAGTAAAATAGATCGATGCCGCATTTTTAAAAATAGATATGGTATCGGCATATGAAAATATCAAGATTTTTCAGTGTGGTTGATATTTTTTCCCACCCCTAGTATCTAAACTGTCTGGAAGACAATCCTCCCCATTACAGCGACAGACACCTCTCATGTTGAACCAACTCTGTTTCTTTTTCTGCGGATTTAGACGCATCCACATTTTCATTGTAGCTCTGTGTGATATACTGATATATCACAATATAATGTTTACATGAGAGAGATATGATATTTACACATATTGATATATCGCGGTATTAGTTGTACAAATTTTTTTGCTTTATTTTTTCGTAATAACCCAGCTGCACTTTGAAATCTCAAGATTTCATTAGCAAAATAGATCGATAATGCTTTTTAGCTATGGTATCGATCTATTTCATTAATGAAATTCCGCGCAATACTTAAAAACGCGGTATCTATCTATTTTACTGATGAAATCCTGTGAGATATCATCGTTTTGTTACGAAATCTTATGAGATTTCACGAAATACTGCAAGATTTCATCATTCTGTTACGAAATCTCGCGGTATTTCATGAAATCTCATGAGATTTCGTGACAAAATGATGATATCGCGCAAGATTTCATTCATAAAATAGATCGATACCATATCTAAAAACGCAGTATTGATCTATTTTAATAATGAAATCTTGCGAGATTTCATTTCGTTACAAATCTCATGAGATTTCATGGAATACCACAAGATCTCGTAACAGAACAATGAAATCTCGCAGTATTTCGTGAACTCTCATGAGATTTGTAACAAAATGATATCTCGCAAGATTTCATTAGTAAAATAGATCTATACCGCGTTTTTAAGTATAGTTATGGTATCGGCATATTGAAACATTACGATATGTCAGTGTATCATTATTTAAACTGTCTGTAGGACAATCCTCCCCAAGACTTTTACAAAGAAATCATAAAAACCAGCAACTATCTTTAATTACTTTGATTTAACAAACATTTCTAACTAGTGTTTTGTCAGTTTCATCTCTGCAGTGGAGCGATACCTTTATGATAAACATGTTTCAATACTAAAAAACAGCTGATTGAAATTAAACTTTCAGACAAGTTAGGGTAAAAATACCGGTATATATCGTATATCGTCATGTAAAATAAATATATGGTGATATATTTGGTCCATGTGGCCCAGCCCAAGATCATTACGTCATACATGTTTTTAGTTTAGTATTTGTCGTCACTCGTTCTGATAGATCCTGTCTTTACCTGTTTCTTGTTGATTCCACCTGTTCTCATGAAGGCATAACAAAGCCTGTTGTAGCTGCTCTCGGCTTGTGGGAGGGCGTGCCCCTCCTGAACACCCCCCACCCCCATCGTTGTTGAGCCAGATTTCATTTACCACTCAGCCTCATCAGAGCAGAAGCCTTTCATAAGTCTGCATTGCACCTTTACTCCTGTTTCACCTCCTGATAGAGGCAGAAGTTGATTTTCTTTCTGCTGTAACAGACGTTCCGGCACTGTCGCGTTACCAACATGAACACAAACAAAACCACTAAAAGGAGGAACATTTGGTGAAGAAGGAGCTTTAATCTGAAACGGGTAAGCAGATGTCTCATTTTCTTATTCAGCATTTCTAAAGTGGAGGATATAAACTCGTCTCATCGTTTCACTCAGTAGGTTTATTGTAAGCGTTGAGGCTTTGTGGACCATCATTCCTTCATTTCTTAATCATGTTACGAGTGTGTTTTACAGATTTTCCAAACTTAGATAATTAAATCTGTAACTTTAAGGATTGTTGACAAAAACAATCTCAACAAACTCCAGCAGAAGCAGTTTTGGGGACATGAATCATCACAGGTGGAGTTTTTCCACCAGCTGAACGGCTCTAATGATGTAATATGATGATGAGTATGATGTGATTCCACTTATCAGGGACTTGTTTGTCAACTTTTACATTGATCAGTTTTCCAGGAATTTCTCTGCTGATTTTCTGTATTTTCACTGCTCCTCTTATGCATTGTTGTATAAAGTACCCAAAAGCCATACTTGAGTAAAAGTAAAAGTACCTTAGTGGAAAATTACTAAAGTAAAAGTGGAAGTCACCTGCTAGAATATTACTTGAGTAAAATAAATTTTTTAAAAAGTAGCCAGCATTTATTGTACTTAAGTATCAAAAGTGAAAAGTACTGTTAATAAAACACAATCAGAAATTCGAGTTTAACATTTTCTTTATTCCTGTTTAATTTAGTTTTTAAGTTTTGTTTAACTTTGCAAACTAAAAGAGCTTCAACACCTCCGTACATAAACCATATCCAAGAATATCTGAGACTCCTGACACCATAATGCCACCATTAATCTGAAATTTTACCTGCTGGCTGCTGCTTGCATCCGCCACACGACAGGGTAAACCAATGAGAACGTCTTCTGCTCTGTATCTCCAACGTTATTGGCTGCTAGTCCCACTACAGCACAACAAAGATTGTCATTAGCTGTGACGTTCCTCCTTATTTCGTAACGAGTAACGAGGATGCTCAGGTAAACGGAACGGAGTAAAAGTATTGATTTTCTTCAAAAAAAGTAGTGCTCTCTAATACACACTTCCTGGGCTGCAGGATGGTGTTCGTTAGCACCAAGACGGTTCCTGGACCTCAGCTTCTTGGTGTGAATGATTGTTTCTCAATGCTGGGTAAACATGTTTATTCATGCTGTAAACATGTTTACTCCTGCTGTAAACATGTTTATTTCTGCTGTAAACATGTTTATTTATGCTATAAGCATGTTTATACATGCTGTAAACATGTTTATTTATGCTATAAACATGTTTATTTCTGCTGTAAACTTGTTTTTCTGCTATAAACATGTTTATTCCTGCTGTAAACATGTTTATTTATGCTATAAGCATGTTTATTTATGCTATAAACATGTTTATTCATGCTGTAAACATGTTTACTCCTGCTGGAAACATGTTTATTTATGCTATAAACATGTTTATTCATGCTGTAAACATGTTTATTTATGCTATAAACATGTTTATTTATGCTATAAGCATATTTATACGTGCTGTAAACATGTTTACTCTTGCTGTAAACATGTTTTTTCTGCTGTAAACTTGTTTCTTCTGCTATAAACATGTTTATTTCTGCTGTAAACATGTTTATTTATGCTATAAACATGTTTATTTATGCTTTAAACATGTTTATTTATGCTATAAGCATATTTATTCGTGCTGTAAACTTGTTTTTCTTGCTATAAACATGTTTATTTCTGCTGTAAACTTGTTTATGTTTGCTGTAAACATGTTTATTTCTGCTGTAAACATGTTTATTTTTGCTGCAAACATGTTTACTCCTGCTGGAAACATGTTTATTTATGCTATAAACATGTTTATTTATGCTATAAGCATATTTATACCTGCTGTAAACATGTTTACTCTTGCTGTAAACATGGTTTTTACATAAATAAACTTGTTTATTCCTGCTATAAACATGTTTATTTATGCTGTAAACATGTTTATTTATGCTATAAACATGTTTATTTATGCTATAAACATGTTTATTTATGCTTTAAACATGTTTAATTATGCTATAAACATGTTTATTTATGCTGTAAACATGTTTACTCTTGCTGTAAACATGTTTATTTCTGCTATAAACTTGTTTATGTTTGCTGTAAACATGTTTACTCCTGCTGTAAACATGTTTATTTTTGCTGCAAACATGTTTACTCCTGCTGTAAACATGTTTATTTATGCTATAAACATGTTTATTTATGCTATAAACATGTTTATTTATGCTATAAGCATATTTATACGTGCTGTAAACATGTTTATTTCAGCTGTAAACTTGTTTATTCCTGCTGTAAACTTGTTTACTCTTGCTGTAAACTTGTTTATTCCTGCTGTAAACATGTTTATTTCTCCTGTAAACATGTTTACTCTTGCTGTAAACATGTTTATTCCTGCTGTAAACAGTTGGCCGTTTGAACGTGGCGGTCTGTGGGGACTGACTCCCTTTTGCAGGATGAGGGGTGAACTGAAATTATTGGCTCTTCCAGGTTGGCATCACTTTTGTCCACTGGAGTTTGCTGCTTTGCTGAGACATATCAGCTCAAGGTTTGTTTTTGTTTTGTTAGTTTGTTTGTTTAGTTTCAGGAAAGTGCAGGGAAGAGCATGAAGGGGGTCCTCAGGTTGGGAGCCACTGCTGTAAGGCATGTGCAGACTTACATAAGTCTACCTGGCTCGGCTTCTGATCAGTTCGTAATGCGTTAGGTAGAATGCAAAGCTGCATTCCTCTCATACTTCTGGCAGACCAACTCAATGTGACATCTCTCGTTTTTTCCGGCATGATGCCAGAATTCTTTGAACCTTGAATAATCCAGGTTTTGTAGATTTATCAGAAGTGAAAGGCTGACAGTCAGGCGCCCAGTTCATAACTTGGCTCAGGCACGTCTAGCTGCAATAACAGCCTCAAGTCTTGACAGAGATATGATTTTTAAAAACGCGGTATTGATCTATTTTTCTGATGAAATCTTGCAATATTTCATCGTTCTGTGACAAAATCGCACAGGAATTCACGAAATCTCACGAGATTTTGCAAGTAAAATAGATCGACGTCACGTTTTTAGTAGCGCTGGGAAAAAAATCGATATACTGAAATATCGCGATATTTTCATATGCAAATTTCATATAGAGATTCAAAAATGTAATATTGATCTATTTTACCAACGAAATTTCATGAGATTTTGTAAGATAACTGTGATATCTTGCGAGGTTTCACGAAAACTCGCGAGATTTCTTGACTGAACAAAATCTCAGGAGATTTCATGAGTAAAATAGATCAATACCACATTTTTTCATATCGATATGATATCAGCATATGAAAATATTGCAGTATTTCGGCGTATTGATTTTTTTTCCCAGCCCTAGTTTTTAGATATCAATTTGAAAAAAAAAAGTATCGATTTGATATCGGCATATGAAAATATCGCAATAATTTAGTGAATTGATTTTTTTTCCCTCCACTATTTTTTAAAGTGTCGGAAACAGATAAAACTGATATTTGCAATGACTGCTTTTTTTCAGCTTTAATATTGGTATTGATATCGATCGGCCACATGAGTTTTAAAATATCGGCACATCAGATATCAGCAAAAATTCCAATATTGTTCATCCTTAAACTGAACAAAATTAAGTTAAAAAAAATTCAGAAACAGTGAGATCGCTTCCAAGTTCTATATAACCGGCTGCAGCTCAGGCGGAAGAGCAGTCGTCTTTCAACCAGAGGGTCGGGGGGGTCGATTCCAGGCTTCCCCAGACTACATGCCAAAGTGTCCTTGGGCAAGACACTGAACCCCAGGTTGCCTCCTGATGCTATCGGGGTGTGAATGTGTGGGTGACTGGGTGAATGTGATATGTAGTGTGAAGCGCTTTGAGCGGTCAGTACGACTGGAAATGTGCGATATAAGTACAGTTCATTTACCATTTACCACAACCAGAACGGATGCTTCTCTCATTTCGCTGAACTAACACGTTCTTTCTGCATTTTCAGCTGAATGGCTCGACGTCGGTGTCGCTTGCGGCACATCCTGATCTGTGTGTGCACACCATGCTTCTGCCTGGCCCTGCTCATCCTCTACGTTTCTATCATGATGTGTATAAACCTGAATTCTCACGCAACACACGGCACAACCATGGTTAACTATGACATAAAAAAGACTTATTTTGTGGCCCCAGGAGCTTTAAAACAAGATGGCTTTGCCCCGCACCCTAAAACCTTCTGGGGACACAACCTGGACGGGAATGCCCTTTGGAATCAGCTTCAGCGAACCATCGACCACTATTTCAACCCGATCCTGCACCCCAACAAAGCTACGGCTGAATCAGCAACAAGAGGCTTGGATGATTTCTTACTGCAGCGGAGTTTCTCTGAAGTTACCGTCATAGATGACGTGAGGAACATGTTTGACAGTTTTCCTCAGCAGATACAACAGTTTGTCAGCTACATGCTGAGAAGGGACTACCCCATTCTCATCCAGCCAGACGGAGTATGCGGAGCGAAGGCGAGGCACGAGAAGAAGCGACCTCTGATTCTCTTTGCCATCAAGACGTCAGAATTTAACTTTAAGAACCGCCAAGCCATTCGAAAGACCTGGGGGCAGGTGGGATGGGTGGCTGGAGAGAAGACAAACAGCAGCGGCGAGGAAGTGCTCGGAGGGTACGTCCGCAGGGTGTTCTTGCTCGGCAAAGAGGACGCCGGAGAGATGGACGCATACGTGTCTGATCTACTGGCGATGGAGAGCAAAGCCTACGGAGACATCCTGCAATGGGACTTCAGGGACACATTTTTCAACCTCACTCTAAAGGATGTGCTCTTGTGGAACTGGTTCTCACACAACTGCGGTCAGACTCGTTTTGTCTTTAAGGGAGATGATGATGTCTTTGTCAACACCCCGAAGCTGATTACCTATCTCCTGGAACAGCTTAAGAAGCCACAAGCAAAGAGCGCCATGGAAGACTTCATGGTGGGAGAAGTTATAGGAACCGCGGTACCCAACCGAGTCAAGAAATCCAAGTACTTCATCCCGGATACTTTCTACAAGGGGCTTTATCCCATGTATGCAGGCGGGGGGGGAGTGGTGTACTCTGGCCTGCTGGCCAAACGGCTACACAACATATCGAAAACGGTTCACTTGTTTCCCATCGACGACGTCTATGTGGGGATGTGCATGATTCGGCTCAACGCCCTCCCTGTTCACCACCCCGCTTTCCTCACGTTTGACTTCCCCGAAAAAGATGGAGAAGGTCCGTGTTCATACCACACCATCCTTCTGGTCCACAAACGAAGCCCCGAACAGTTAGTTAGTCTGTGGGCTGACATGAAAAAGACGTGGACGCAGTGCCGGGACGCCCCTCTGAGGGGGGCAGGCGACAAAAAAGTTCCCAAAGAAAAGCTGGCCAAATCCTAGCAGTAAACCCGACCAACACTCGAAGGCGGGGGGGTCCAAAGTCGGTCCAGTGGCCCACGAGTTTAATACGTCCATGCTCCAACAGACCTGAGTCAAATTAAAGTGATCCAACAGCCAATGACCCATTAAAGGAACATTCCACCCACAGAATGATGTAACTTTATCTTCCACCCCCCCTCATGGTGAGAAAGACTCTGCAGCACTTTTTTAATATCTCAAATGCAGCCGGCGATCAGGAAGGCTTCTCGCTTCCCCCAACTTTCATATAATGGAGTTCACCGGGGTCCGATCAAAAAGGTCCATAAAAGTCCACAAAAACTTGTCAATATTCCTCCATACTGCTCGTCCAATGTAGTCCAAGTGTCCTGAGTGGGTAGCGTCCAGCATTTACTGGAAACAATGTCATTTAGTAGATTTTTAGAGCATAAACAGAACTACATCAGTACTACATCAGTACTACATCGCATTTTCTGCGAGCACGCCGATGCACGTTCACGAAATTACGGAAGCTGCGGCAGACAAGATCACGCGTTCTCTTTTTCTTTCTGTCTTTGTTATAAATCAACATCAACCCCTCTTGGACCCGCTTGTGTTTGTTTGTCTGCAGCTCTGTCGCTCATAGCACAATGTAAACAGCAAATTTCTTCTTCTACGCTTGTATTATCGGCATAGTAGGCTCTGAACGCTGAGGCTTCCGTAGTTTCATGAATGCTTCACGGAAGTAAGATGTAGTACTGTTTAGGCTCTAAAAATCTACTAAATGATGTTGTTTCCAGTAAATTCTGGACGCTACCCACTCAGGACACGTGGATCACATTGGACGAGCAGTTTGGAGGAATATTGACAAGTTTTTGTGGACCTTTATGGACCTTTTTGGCTCGGACCCCGGTGAACTCCATTATATGAAAGTTGGGGGAAACGAGAAGCCTTCCTGATCGTCGGCTGCATTTGAGATATTAAAAAGTGCTGCAGAGTCTTTCTCACCATGAGGGGGGTGGAAGATAAAGTTACATCATTCTGTGGGTGGAATATTCCTTTAAACTTGCTTCATACCTCCGGATACGGACGAAATCGGCCCGTCCGTAGCAAATATTCTCTTCGTTACTGGCCTACATACTTCCATCCGGTTTCAGTGTTATAAGTGTTGCTCCATACGCCCTTTAGGGGGCAGTGGTGCGTTGAAATTTTCCACCATCGATAATCGCGAACATGGCGTCGGTAGAGAAGGTAGTTTTCCTGCATCTACTTCAGAAAAGTCCGGGGAAAAAATAACTGTACACAGCGGTGGCATGTCCAACCACTTAAAAGTGGTCAAAGTAATTTAAACTTTTGACATTTTTAAATGCCCTCTTGCTACTCTTCTTCTTCAATTTTCACGAAACTCTGTAAACTCTGACTCTATACTGCCGCCACGATTTCCGGTGTATTGCTGCGTTTCGTTTGGAGCGCTCCGGATTCGTAATCTCTCTCACAACGGACATACTAATGGATAAAACTACCTCTGGATACGGATGAAAGCGTCCGTATTTACCGTAGGGAATGAATGGGGTTTTAGTTTGAATCAGGTGTGTTGGAGCAGGGACACATTGAAAACCTGCAGGTCTGTGGCCTTCATGGACTGGAGCTGAACACCCCTGCACCAAAAGCTTATTTATGATCAACCTTATATCGCCAGAAGTATCGTCTCACCTCCTTGACTCACATCTGAGCTTCAGTAACATCATTCCTGATCCGTCGGGTTCAGGATGACGTTGGTCCACCTTTGCAGCTAGAACAGCTTCATCTTCTGGGAAGGCTGTCCACAAGGTTTAGGAGTGTTTCTGGGAATCTTTGACCATCTTCCAGAAGCACATTTGTGAGGTCACACTGATGTTGGACCAGAAGGCCTGGCTCTCAGTCTCCGCTCTGATTCATCCCAAAGCTGTTCTATGGGGTTGAGGTCAGGACTCTGTGCAGGCCAGTCCAGTTCCTCCACACCAGACTCTGCATCCAGGTCTTTATGGACCTGCTTTGTGGTGCACAGTCATGTTGGAAGAGGAAGGGGCCAGCTCCAAACTGGTCCCACAAAGTTGGGACATGGAATTGTCCAGAATGTCTTGGTATGCTGAAGCATTCAGAGTTCCTTTCACTGGAACTAAGGGGCCAAGCCTAGCTCCTGAAAACACCCCCATAATCCCCCCCCACCAAACTGGAACTAAGGGGCCAAGCCCAGCTCCTGAAAACACCCCCACACCATAATCCCCCCTCCACCAAACTTTACACTTGGTACAATGCAGTCAGACAAGTACCGTTGTCCTGGCAACCACCAAACCCAGACTCCTCCATCAGATTCTCAGATGGAGAAGCGTGATTGGTCCTCCAGAGAACGCCTCCACTGCTCTAGACTCCGGTTCACGTGGACGACCACTTCGTAGCTGAGCTGCTGTCGTTCCCAAACACTTCCATGTTCTTATAATCCAGCTGACAGTGACTGTGGAATATTTAGGAGGAAGTTTCACCGCTGGATTGTTGCACAGGTGGCATCCTATCACAGTTCCACGCTTCATTTATACACCTGTGGACATGGAAGTGATGGAACCTGACTCCATCATCTGGATGGTGAGGGAATACTTTTGGCAGTATAGTGTATATGAAGTCAGTTCTCTGTGTTCATTTCATGTGCATTTCTTTACTTTCGTTACAGTTGCAAAGAGCATAAATGCGTCTCAGGACTTTTAAAGGATTTTTTTTTTAACCTCTAAGTGATGATGGTGATACTGGTGAACTTTTACCTACTTTATTTTACATTCAACATCTGTGTTCATGAAGCGGGGGCTTGGTGAAAACTCAAAGTCCACCTGCAAGCCAACAGCGTGAAAGCAGGGTAATCAATTACTGACCTCAGAGCCGTTTACTGGAGTAACAGGTAGTACTGTACTGGGAGGAAAATGTTCTTCAACCAAATCCTCCACGGTGAATAGTTTATGCGTGCTGGAAAATCTGGCTTCTTTTTTAACCTTTAATGTGAATATTTATTGAATTTTTCTTATAAAACATCAGTTTTGACCTTTTGTGTTTCATAATAACAGACAGCCTTATCAACGGGAAGGTTACGTTTACCACCGATGCTGCAGGAAAATCTTCCCTCTCCGTGTTTTACCATCATACATGTGGATTAATATTAACATTAATGATGCATTTAAGCTGGCTCTCGTTTATTAGCCCATTTGATGCTGATACATTAAACATTACTCTTTTTTTAAAAGTCAGAACAAAGTTATAAATAAAGCACATTTGTTTCTGCTGTTGATTGTGTGTTAATCTTCTGAATGTGGAGACGTGTCAGTATTTAGGATTCACTGCATCTGCATGTTGGATGTGCTGGCTGATAAAGGGTTTAAAAAATGCCTTAATTATTTAAGTTGTATGGAGTTATGGTTGAAATTGTAACGTGAAGATAACGATGGTATTAACTAATGTTGGAATTAAGGCACTTCCCCAGGAAATGTGCTCTTTTTAATGTTTTATGTCCGTAAATAGGAAGAGGGCCTCACTAACCCGCCATGATGACATGATGTGGTGGTAACTTCATTTTTAAGGGACAACATCTTCTGTTTACCCGTTTCATATCTTGTAATGTTTCCAATCACAAAGGCAATTAAAGCTGCTTCTGTGAATGTTGGATTTACGTTGTGGTTGAACCAGTTCTGCTGTTACTGACGGGAAAACCTGCTCGTGCTGTAGAAACCGACTTGATTTTACTGGATTTGTTTTTCCACGTGTCTGTGGATGTTCTCAAACAAAGATTTTTTAAAAAACAAATATCTTGATCTGTTTTGTTTATAATACACACTTAATATAAAAGAAATACAGTTTAGCATCTCATTTACATAAAACTGGTGTTTCTCTTTATAAACAAACGCACAATGGCAATTTTACCCCCGACTGAAGTTTCATTTCTGAGTTTTGATCCCTTCGTATCTAAATTTATTTACGTTTGAATAAAAACATAATGAATACGAGCTCTGTTGGAGCATTAAATAAATTAACAATAAATTTATAGTATAGAAATAAACACAAATAAGAGTTTAAAAAACAAATAAATGGCTGATTAGATTTGAAAAAAGGACAAAAGTGGCTTGTTACAAACCTCAAACAAATACACTTTAAGGGGTAAATGTTGCTTTTTCATATTATTATTATTATTATTATTATTATTTTTTTTTAAAAACTTTAGACAAATACACTTTAAGGGGTAAAAATGTTGCTTTTTCATATTATTATTATTATTATTATTATATTTTTTTTTAAAAAACTTTAGACAAATACACTTTAAGGGGTTAATGTTGCCTTTTCATATTATTTTTATTTTTATTATTATTATTATTATATATATTTTTTTAAAAACTTCAGACAAATACACTTTAAGGGGTTAATGTTGCCTTTTCATATTATTATTATCATTATTATTATTATTATTTTATTATGATTATATTTTGAAAAAAAAACTTCAGACAAATACACTTTAACGGGTTAATGTTGCTTTTTCATATTTTTATTATTATTATTATTAATAATTTTTTTAAAAAAAACTTCAGACAAATACACTTTAAAGACACACAACGTAACTTTTAGACCTTAAAAATCAGTGTTTCTGACTCGTTTTGATGTCACACCAACATTCATTAAGCGCATTTTCGAGCCGTCAGTGCCCAGAGGCGTCCCGGGGCTCAGAAACAGCACTATGTAAGATTCCCATCCGGGACGCGACCGTGACGTTGCAGCCAACTATTGGTTGCAGCACCGCGTCACTCACTAGCAACCGGATGTAAGCCAGGTATCAACGTCGCGGCTGTTTTGAACGCACATCATGTCGAATTCGGTAAAGAAACGCAAGGAAACATCATTGGAGGAAGAGAGGAAAAGAAACAGAGGAAGGGACAGAACAAGAGTCAAGATAAGACTGTCTTTTACTGGCTGGAGTGAGCTTACAGTACAGGTACGAACAAGATGGATGCTAGTTTAGCCGCCGATAGGGGGCGCGTCACTGAGAAAACTGCTGAAAGTTCCGTTGTGCGTCTTTAAGGGGTTCATGTTGCCTTTTCATGTTATCATTATTATTATTATATTTTTTTCAAAAAGAAAAGAAAAAAGAGAGCTTTTCACAATGTTGAATTTCTCTTCTTGGATAAATAAAGTATTTTTCATTTAATTTCATTATTATTATAGGACATTCTTGGAAAATAGATTTTTAATTGCAATCAGACTTTCCCAGTAAAATAAAGATTAAATAAAAATAATAATGAGTTAACCTTCAAGGGTGTGACATTATTGCTTATTAAACATCTTGTCATGCACAATCAAGTCAAACATCCTTTTTCAGGACAGCCATAATATTCCAGCTGTATTTGTGTCATATGGATGTAATAAAAGTTGTAGAATTATAACGAGAAAGTGAAATTAATTTCATAAACATTCATTGAAAATACACAGTAAACTGCAATAAACAATTTAGACAGTATAGAAATGTTATTTGCAGGCATGTACGATATTTTCAGCCTCCTGATATTATCGGCCGATATTAGTATTAAAATGTGATATCAGAAAATATCGGTATTGTTTTTTTTCATTAACGACATCTCGACATGTCCCCGACACGCAACTGCTTCACTTAACACGTAAAGTTGCACAATGTTCGGTCAACGGTGACGCTTTTCGTGACCCAGACACGAACTTTTCTGCTTCAAATTACGTGCTGCTGACACGTAAAACTGCGCAACGTAAAATCAACAAGTCCTCCCAAGAAATCACACCCGGATTAGGTTTGTGCACCAAAATGCGGATTATTTTACGTTTTTATATCCACTCAGTTTATACGCGATCCACAGTTTCGCTCTGGAGGAACAGACTCGGACACGGAGCAGTTGTTCATCATCCAGAAGTTTAGATCGATTCCAGGTTTCTCCAGGCAGCAACCAGAAACCGAAACGAATGTAGGCGACGTGAAAATGAAGAAACTACGGATGGCACATATACAGGGTTCCCACTCTTTTCTTAAAGTTATTTTCCAGGACTTTTCCAGGACTTTTCCAGGACATTTCCAGGACTTTTCCAGGACTTTTCCAGCTGCTACAGTTTGTGTCAAGTTATCACAACATAGAAAATAAATTCCAACCTCGAGATTTTGGAGAAAAGTTCTACAATTGTAGCTCAGCGATGAAGCCGAGACGAAGCAGAGGGAGAAAAAAAACATTTTCCAGGAAAACTCGAGCGTTTTCCAGGACATTTTACTCTTTTTCTCAGTTTCCATGTGTTTTCCATGACTGGAAAAATGTTCAGTCACTTTCCAGGTTTTCCAGGATGGGCGGGAACCCTGATATAAACCGAGCTAATATCAAAAACGTAATGCAGTCCGTATTTTGGTGCACAAACGACCTAATATGGGTGTGATTTTTTTAGAGGACGTGTTGATTTTACATTCCGGTTTTACATGTCAGCAGCACGTAAATGAGAAAGACTGTTTGTGCTTATTTCATGTAATTTTGTGAGATCATGTTGCGATTTACTCCTTTTGGAGCCGCCCCCTAGTGGATTAGGGGGGAACTGCAGTTTTTCAACACCAGTTTCAGAAATCCACCGATTCAAACCTTTTGTCATCTTCATTCCTTTAGATCTGGGTTTTTCTGGGGATGCAAGATACTGGAATGAAGAGGAGCGACATGCCGGGACCAGACCCCGGGGGAGGCCCAGGACACGCTGGAGGGACTACGTCTCCCGGCTGGCCTGGGAACGCCTCGGTACCCCCCCGGATGAGCTGGCGGCTGTGGCCGGGGGGAGGGAAGTCTGGGCTTCCCTGCTTAGGCAGCTGCCCCCACGACCCGATCCCGGATAAGCGGAAGAAGACGGACGGATGGACGATATCCAATAAGCAGATATTTTAAAACTCATGTGGCCGATAAAATATACCGATATCAAAGCTGAAAAAAATATGCTGTCATTGAAATAGTTTATCCATTTCTGACACTGAAAAATAGGGGTGGGTAAAAATAACGCTGAAATATCGCGATATTTTCATATGCCAATATCAAATCGATATTTAAAACCACGATATCGATCCATTTTACTGAGAAAATCTCATCAGATTTTATTGTTCAGTTACAAAATCTCGTGAGAATTCACGAAATATTGAGATTTTGTAACAGAACGATGAAATATCGCAAGATTTCATTAGTAAAATAGATCAATATCGTGTTTTTAAATGTCAATATATCAGCATATGAAATTATTGTGATATTTCAGTATATCAATATTTTTCACACCCCTGGTCTTTAAAAGTTTTAAAGTCTGTAAAAGAAATGAAGTTTTTAAAGAAGCAGTTTTGGGTTTTTTAGACTTTAGAAACAGCAGGCGAATCGGTTAAATATCAGTGGGGTGGCTGATGTCCGATACTTCGTTTTAAGGCCGATATCGATAGGAGGCTGATTATATGAAATGAAAAATATCTTATCTATCCCAGAAGGGAAATTCAACGTTGTAAAAAGCTCACTTTTTTTCTTTTTTTTGGCTTGATGATGTCATCACTAACGTGTTAAACCAACATAATCATCTGTAAGCAAACACAATCGCACTCCTCCTCAGCTCCGCCCTGAAGCTGAAACATGTCAGATGGAATAAAGTTTCCTTCATACTTGAAGCTCATCACTATTCTTTTAATCATCAAAACTCATCTGACAACCTTTTAAAAATCAACCAAAATCAAACATGAATCAATTTTATACACCAGAAACAACAAAAAGCTGTTCGAGGCGCTTTAAACCCATCAGGTTACTCTCAGATGAGGAGTACAGACAACGCCACTCTGTAAAAACAACTGGATTTGTTGTAATTTGCCATGAAAAGTCTGAAAAGATCAAAGAAATGCACCCGGTTTGTAATTTGGTTAAATTTCTGCTCCATCGGCGCGACAGCTTCAGGATGGACGTGGACGCAGGAACGCAGACTCGCCAGCAGAGGGAGCTGTTGCACCAACATCATCATTAAATCAGTCAGAGGAGCAAAGAGCTGCACCGTTTCCAGCTCGTTTCCATCGTCCTCCCCCAGCACCGAGCTGCATCAGCTTTCTGTCCTCTCCTCTTCCTCCTCCTCTTCCTCGCTGTCCTCCTCACTTTCGCTGTACTGATAGTTGCAGCGGTTTGTATTTACAAAGAGGTCGCTCTCATCATCCTCAGAGTCGCTCCCTTCCTCCTCTTCTTGCCGTTTGTCCTCCGTCCCCTCTTCTTTCCCCGGTTTGCTGCTCTTGTCCTGGGCCAGCTGCTCCTCCATGAAGCCCTCTGGCCTGCAGGGACGGAGCAGAAAGCCACTCTGTGATCAGGACTCTTGTTTATTACGCGTGTCTGAGTGTGTCTGTGTGTTTTTACCCACCACAGTTGTTGCTTTTGCAAGTACTGAATGTGATCCTTATAGAGAATGAAGCTGATCTCCGCCTTCACCTTCTCTCCTTCCTCAATAGGATCCACAATCACATAATCACCTGAGGAACAAGAGCGCAACTTTTAACACGAAAACGGCCAAATATTACAGAACACAGTGTTGGCCCGCGTCATAGTGGAACTAGGGCTGCACGGTATACCAGTACCAGTGTAGTACTGCAATAAAAAAGCTTTAAAAACGGTACTATACCAGCATTTAAAAAGAAATGGTACTAAAAAAAACAAAAAACACAAATAAAGAGGTAAATTGGAGCCTGTCTCTTTAAGAGCGGCGAGGCCAGTGAGTGTGACGTAGGTGACGATGCAGCGCTCTAACGTGAAGCGACTTTCTGAGGAGACGACGTCAGGTAGGGCAGTGATCTCCAATCCTGGTCCTCAAAGACCGGTTTCCTGCTGGTTTTCCAGGTCTCCCTGCTGCAGCACACCAGACTCAGACTCAGACGAGCTCTGGACATCTCTGCTAAAGGTCAATGATTTCAATCAGGTGTGTTGCAGCAGTGAGACATGGAATACCTGCAGGAGGACCAGGTCCTTGAGGACCAGGACTGGGGATCCCTGAGGTAGCGGACAGGCTGGGTCATGGTGAGTGGACGTTGCCACGGATACCTAAAGGTTGAAGCGCTGCCTCCTTTAACAAGACGGACTTTGTAGTAAGGCAGGGCGATATGGCCCAAAATATTTCACGATATAAATGATAGAATCTGCATTAACGATATAACTGGTGATATGATTGACATGAGGCAAAATACTTGAAAATTTCACAACTTTATTTGTGCAAATGAAAAATTACAATTTCTTTTCACTTTAACAAGCAGCTGTTTCTGATGTGCGTTAAAGTTAGAACTGTTTATGAAATCAGATGCTGCAAATCCCTTACTGTTGGTTAATATAAGCAGAAAGCTTTTCCAGTGGAACTGGCTGCAGATCCTGAACAGAACCGTGTACAGCAGAGCTGGAGAACCGAACCCTCGTCCTGCATTTATTCATGTTTCCTTGTTCTAGAACACCTGATTCAAAATAACGAGTCTTTGAGCAGAACGTGATCATATTCACGAGCAAAGCATCATCTCACGCGACTATGAGAAGTATTGAGTGATCACTCTGACATTCGAGGCGGGCGGGGTTAACTCAGACAAGCTGGACCTGGAAGACGATGCGCTGATGCGAAGTAGCTTTAATAAACAGCTGATCGAAGGGATGAATAAGTATGAGATATATACAGCACGTGGCATTTAGATACACGGACACCGCTGCGTGCGTGACCCCGCCCACCTGCAACAAACCAAGTTTTTCACAGTCATACCCCCGCATTAATAACCACCCCACCACGGAAAAAGCTTCACGTGGATGAAATGACCAAAAAGAACCTTTTACTTGTTCTAGCGGCCGAGAGAACAAGAAGAAAGTTCTTGCTTCTCATGGAGGATGTAACAAACTTTACGTCAATGCGCTGCTCTGACTTTCCTCCTCCTCCTCCTCCTCCTCCTCCTCCTCCTCCTCCTCCTTCGCTACCAGACTGGCCGCATGCACGTTCGACAGTATCAAAACAATGTCGGTGCGCATGCGTTTCACCCGTATTCTATGATGATATTTCATTTTCTTATCGTTCCCTAACGTCACACCGGTGTTACCGTGAACGGTACGATATGACCCGGCCCTACTTCATAGCGTCGCCGTCACTGCGGTGCGTCAGGGTTTAACGGCTCGCCTTCATCGTCAGCTTTGGATCCGTGATACTTCCAAACTCTTCTTCCTCAACAAGGGCTTTTCTGAAGCCGCTGTCTTTTCTTTTTTTCTCTAAACGACAAACACGCAGACTTGTTCAGCCACTTCTGTCAGGAGCGAAAGGTAGTGATGTGCCCGATGAACTGAGACTCCGAAGCGCGTGTCGAGAAAAAGGGGGCGTTCCTGATGAAGCTTCGTATCGGAGCTCGTGTTGTCAGCATAGGAATCACGTGACCAGAGCAAAACGAGGCCTCGGTTTGTGAAGATGACGTAACGTGTCGGTCTGTGTTTCACATCTGCACAAGAAACATTTGGAAGTCGCTGGATTGAAGTTGACAGATAATTTATCCGAGCGGAAAATACAAAGACAGAAAGATCCTGACATACGGCCACAGAAACGAGCAGTTTTATCAGCTTTCCGGTACCGATTTATGTTGCTCTGCACCTGCACAGTATTTGAAGATTATTAAGTTGCCAAACCGAACACTGAAGACGCTCCTATTCGTCAATAAACAGATTTCAGCCCCATGTCACCTCATACGTGGAGATCCAAAAGCACTGCACTCAATACATAAGTAATTCTCACGATCACAACAGTTAATTCATGCCACATATAAAATGAAACGATATGACGAAACGCCGCTGTTTTCTGTCATACAGATCATGCGCCCAAGTGCTTATTGTGTTTGCATGTGTTTTTGCCTTTTACTCGGGAGGCTGTGGTTCGAATCCCGCTAGTGCTTTCTTTTTTATTTTGCAACATTTTATTGTCAAACTATAAGTCAAATACTTAAAGACGCAGATAATCCACATTGTATTTGTCGGATGCTGCTAATTTATTTGATAAATCCTTTATTTTCTGGTCATGGGCACCACTGAGATGGTTTGAGTGCATTTTTGTTTGGGCTGTTATGGACCCATTTGGACACTAGATGTCACTAAAGAGGAATATGAATGAAACCCCGAGTACTGAACCTTTTCCCGAATCAATTGGCTGGAAAGCCTCGATGCTTCATGAAGCTTCATTTGGCCATCACTAGCGAAAGGTGACAGAGCTGCAGCTATCCATTATGTTTGTAATCGAGTAATCTAGCGATTCTTCTGATGATTAATCGAGTAATCCGATCAATTGGACATTTTGCAAGTTATTTAAATTTCACTACTTTAATTGATTGTAAGAGCTAGAAATTCTAGCTTTCAGAGTTCCAGAGTTTGCCCTGAACGCAGCACTGATGGATGGACTCCACTCCCCCTTTCTGAAATGGAAAACTTAAAGAGTTTCCCACATTTCAGGGTTAACAGGAACCTGCTCTGTGAGACGGACCCCAGGACAAGAGCAGATCCATCATCTGTTTGTTTGAAGACCTCGCTGGCAGGTACCTCTCTTTATCCAGATGTTCTTGCGGAACTTGGTTGGCATGCTCACCAGGAAGGTCTCGCCCTGAGCCGTGATGATTTCATGAAGGTTGTTGCCACGGCTACCAATAACCTGCAAGAGTCCACGGTTAAAGGAACATTCCACCCACAGAATGATGTAACTTTATCTTCCACTTCCCCTCATGGTGAGAAAGACTCTGCAGCACTTTTTTAATATCTCAAATGCAGCCGGTGATCAGGAAGGCTTCTCGTTTCCCCCCAACTTTCATATAATTGAGTTCACCGGGGTCCGAGCCAAAAAGGTCCATAAAAGTCCACAAAAACGTGTCAATATTCCTCCATACTGCTCGTCCAATGTAGTCCACGTGTCCTGAGTGGGTAGCGTCCAGAATTTACTGGAAACCATCATTTAGTAGATTTTTAGAGCCTAAACAGTACTACATCAGTACTACATCAGTACTACATCACATCTCCTGCAAACACGCCGTGCGCGTTAACGGAACTACAGAAGCCGCGGCAGACGAGATCACGCGTTCTCGTTTTCTTTCTTTCTTTGTTTTAAATCAACATCAACCCCTCTTGGACCCTCTTGTGTTTGTCTGCAGCTCTGTCGCTCTGAGCACAATGTAAACAGCAAATTTCTTCTTCTACGCTTGTATTATCGGCAGAGTAGGCTCTGAACACCGAGGCTTCCGTAGTTTCGTGAACGCACTTATGCGTGCTTCGCGGAAGTAAGATGTAGTACTGATGTAGTACTGATGTAGTACTGTTTAGGCTCTAAAAATCTACTAAATGATGGTTTCCAGTAAATCCTGGACGCTACCGATTCAGGACACTTGGATTACATTGGACGAGCAGTATGGAGGAATATTGACACGTTTTTGTGGACTTTTATGGACCTTTTTGGCTCGGACCCCGGTGAACTCCATTATATGAAAGTTGGGGGAAACGAGAAGCCTTCCTGATCGCCGGCTGCATTTGAAATATTAAAAATGCAGTCCCTCCAGAGAGTTGCAATGCTCCAATTTCATATATTAACAGAAATTCAACCAAAGACAAATTATTCAAGCAGCAAACCTTGTTCTCCTGCTAATATGAGAAATTTGAGATTGTTATATTTTGTATTGTATATATTCCACCCCTTTGTGTTTATTTTTATAGTCACAATTGCAGCATTGCAACTTTCTGGAGGGACTGAAAAAGTGCTCCAGTCTTTCTCACCATGAAGGCAAGTGGAAAATAAAGTTCTCATTCTGTGGGTGGAATATTCCTTTAAATGTCATCCTAATACCATGCAGATGACATTCAAAGTTTACCTTGACAATCCACTGGTTTTCTGTGGGTGTGACAAAGTCTCCAAGAACCTCCTTGACAACATGTTTGCGTTTGGTGGCCTGAGACATTATAAACGGCAGATTTCCGGATCCTTCGCCAGCTGAGAGAGAAGACAGAAGATGGTCACAAAGTTCGTACATGCTGCTGTTGGCTGGTTAATAAATAAACAAAATTACTTAGTTTCAGATCATGTTAAAAGTCTTCTAATTGTTCTATTATATGGAGCTGAAATAACACAAATGCATACATGTTTAATCTGTAATATCGTTACATTAGGTAAGATGACGTAGACAAATATTTAATCTCTATTATAATTTGGTCCACAGTGTCTATAAAAACCTAAAGGTGCTTATAATCATAAAACATTATCAATCCGATGAGAAGTATTAGCAATACGCGAAAAAGCTACTTGATCCTCAATCAGATGGGTCACAGAATGTGTTGTTACACCTGTAAAAGACAATGCGCCAGACTGCGGTGACAAGTTAGCTTAAATCGCTAAAGTTAGAGATCTCACGGCAGCTTTCTAGCCTTTAAAAACGGTTTTAGCCGCTGAAAAACTTCACGCTTGTTTCCGGGGCTAATTATCTACAAATAGCGTCACTTCTGGATTCGTTTTTAATGATAACTTAGCTCTATAGGCTAACATTAGCTGTGTTGAAACACAGCCACATTAGCAGGTTACGTTTCTACCTTGAAAGAGTAAAAGAAGCACAAGCGATTTCCCCGTTAAATGGAGTGAGTTTGTAAAAGAGTAGCTTTTAAAAAACAACTCGGGAAATGTTAAACTACAGAAACTAGATGCTGATCAAACGCACTCGTGTTTCCTTTAAACGCACTGGCGCAAAAGCAACTGTAACACCTCCGGTGTCAAATAGCGTCACTTTCAAAATATAGCTCCTGTTGGTTGAAAAGCCGCATAAATAGCGACATGTGAAACTTTTAAAACAACTACGCATATTTAAAAATCACATTCTGTCGCTTAAGAATCACTAAATATGTCATGTTTGGTTATGGTTAGGAATTATACTAATACAAAACATTTGTTTCTCAGTTATATGGAAGGCACTCGTAGTTCTTCCGGGGTTGAACATTTGCATTCTGGGAAACTGAGTTCATTTTTAGATTTGAGCAACGTTCAAGATCACCAACATTTAAATGGGCTCCCTGAAATGGTCCACAGTCCTTTTTTTAAAATGATAATAATAATTTTATTTAATCTAATTTTATTTTATTAATTTATTTCAATTTTTTTTAAATCTTTATTCATGACACAGGAAATATAGGAACAGCAAACTATTGACCAAAACATATACACAATAAAACACCCCATAAAAAAGGGGGGTTAGAGTATGTTCCTACTTAAATACTTCATTTTGGTCTCTGGATTTTCCAGTTTAACAAAATCATCCTTTTTGCAGCCAAGAAAGCTAAACCAGCAATTTTCCTTTGTAATCTTATGTGTATGTATATATACATAAATATACATATATATACAGATCTATGACCCAGCAAACACAGACGGGCACGGAACCATATTGGTTTTAATGATCACTGAGGTTAAATTACAAATTTCTGTCTAAAATGTTCTGACTGCTGGGCAAAGCAATAACATATGAAATAAATTTCCCATTTGACCACATCTATGCCAACAACGACTGGAGGCATTTGGGTCTATTTTTTTTGCAGACTAGCAGGTGTGATTTATGCTCGATGAAGAATTTTCAGTTGTATTACTCTTCCTCTAATTGATTTGGAGGTTGTTCTAATGTCATGCCAAATGTGTCTCCACTCCACAGGGGTAAAATTAACCCCCAAATCCATTTCCCATTGTGACCCTGTTTTAGAGTTTGGAATTGGAAAAGACTGGAGACTTTTGTCATTAAAATACACCATAATGCTAAATAAAAATATTGTGTAAACTTATTTGTTTGCAACTTCATATAGTAATACATGGTTTGTAATTTAGTGTGTAACTTTGGGTACTTGTCTGTTAAAATGCACACGCATATCTAGAAATTACACACAGATTGAATTTATAAATACACAAATGACAAAAATGGACAAGCATTATTTCACACACAATTCTTTTTCCTTTAGATTTGATGCAGTTATATATATATATATGCAGATATATTTTCTTACTAAAACATCACAAAAACACTAACAATATATCCACGTTTCAGTTGATTCATTATTCTAATATATAACTAAATAAATAATAACCTAATATAATGATTTAATCAAACACAACACGGGATTTCACACATCTTTATTCGACCACCATTCATTGCTCACTCCAACAGCAGCAGGTACAATTGCACTGCAATTTCATAGTAATGTGCAGACCACAGTAAAGTCAAACCTCATCTTTCTAGGAAAACGAACAAACAAATTCTTTTAAAGAAATAATATTAGCACACACACTGTCACAGTAACACTTGAGAAAACTGACCAGACAGGAAACTAGCTTCAGTTAGCAAGAGTGGGCTCAGTTATTGTTAGTAAACCAGTAACGATACTACTTCCACACAGAGACATCACGATCTGCTGCGATAACGGAATAAAACTTCCACACAAGTTTAAAATAATCTAAAATTTCAGTGTCACATAAAAGCAAGCTTCATTACAGCTGGTTAGTTAAAGTTTCACGAGGTGAGGCGTGAAAGTAAAACACATGAGCCGGTTTAACGGAAGAGAAGCATCATGACATCGCGCTTTGTGCTTTGTGCGTGAGTTGTATTGAGGTGGGACCAGCTGGTAGCCGGAGAACACGTAGCATGAACACGAATAAGTGCTTGGATGCAAGTTTGACTTGGTAGTTTAGTTGACTACGGCGGATGAGCACATCTTGTTGATGCCACATGCGTTGGAGCCCCTGTACAGGTAGTAGTAACCCTGTAAGAGAGAAACGGGACATTACATCATGCTCATTTTACGTGTATACTTCCAGATCACATCTTCTCGTGAGGTGTGCACGATAACTAATCAGGCCGATAACAGGAAATTATGACGTCATTCCGATAAGTCGATATCATGACAACTTTCCCTGATAACATATATAATAGTCAGCATGACATTACATCATTAAAAATGTAATCCATTTACAGACAGTCGGACCAGTCAGGGCTGGACAATTAATCAAATTTTGATCGTGATTTCAATTTTGCCTGCTCACAATCATAGAAACACTGTAATTGAAGAAAAACGATTAATCCTGAAGTGAACAGACAAGCGGAGTTACAGCATGAAACTGCAGAGAGTATAGAACAGGAATGCATGCTGGGTATTCATGTTTATTGCTATTATTATTTTAATATATTATTCTTGTTTTACTCCTTTACTTGTATCTAATTCATTTCCAGTTCAGTTTTTTTTTGTTATATTTGAGGTTTAATTTTGGGTGTTCAATAAACACTTTTTTAAAAAATAATTGTGTGTATTTATCATGATTTTAATATCAGTCAAACTAATCGTAGTTATTATTTTTTCCATAATCGTCCAGCCCTACCTGTCAGTCATTATTATTGTTTAAACATGAACTTTTTCAGATTGTGTTAACCTGGAATAAATGTTTGAATCTAACTTGTCAGCATCATTTTCTGTTTTTTTTTACTTCTCATTTGCACCGTTTCAGTTTGTAATCCTGATGCATGTATTTGTTGTGCAATGAGCCTTTATTTCTGTATCAGTAAGCAATGCATGTTATTTAAGTTGATGTGCATTTGAGATATCAAATAGTTTTGTTTGATATATTTTAGAAAATGTTGAGAGGCTAACTGATAGTTTTAACTGGAAAAAAATAAATGTTTCTTCATTTAAAGAATGAAAAGTCTTTTGGTTTGTTAACAGTATCGACGTCACGTAGTTGATTTTCTACATTTTAGTTCAACACAACAAAGAGTTAAAACATCTGTTACAGTCCAAATATTGTAATTACAACAATGTTATACCGATAAACAGTGAGTTATATGATTTAAGAAAAAACTAAGTCGGTGCTAGTCGTCTTACCTGCTCTCCATAATCTTCCCCCCAGCTGTTTTTAATGGCCCAGAATGGGACACCCTTACCTGAAATCAGAGGAACAAAAACTGAATTAAGTCCTTGCTGACAAGCACAACAAACAAATGTGTGCATCATTTTCTTTTCAGGGGCAAAAGCTGATTTAGGCAAGGCAAGATTATTTGTACAGCACATTTCATGTACAGGACAATTCAAAGTGCTTTCCATAAAACATTATGAGTATTACAGCGGGATGCAAAAGGAAGAAAAAAAAAAGTACAAGCATGATTTAAAATGAAAAACATTAAAAACATTTACGATTAAAAAGAGAGAATATAGAGCCGTGCAGATTTTAACTTTGGAGTAAAATCTCTGTAAATGCAGCTGAGAACAGGTGGGTCTTTAACCTGGATGTAAATAAACCGTTTCAGCTGATCTGAGACTTTCTGGGAGTTTGTTCCAGACATGTGGAGCATAGAAGCTGAACGCAGCTGATCCAGGTCTGGTTCTGACTCTGGAACTGATAAAAGACCGGATCCAGATGACCTGGGGTCTAGTAGGTTCATACTGGGTCAAGATGTCACTGATGGATTTTGGGTCTAAACCATTCAGAGCTTTATAGACCAGCAGCAGAACTTTAAAGTCTATTCTCTGATGGACCGATTTAAAAAAATAAAGAAAAAGAAAAAGAAAAAGGAGTAAAAAGAGGAGGTAACACTCACGTTGTCCATATCCCACCAGCAGCACAGCGTGGTCGATCATCCAGGGGTTGCAGAAGATCTTCAAAGGGTGAGACACACCCTTTCTATAAAACTACAACAACAAAAAAGGACAGTTTTGAATGATTAACGGCATTAATTAGATGCATCTTGGTGTCGTTTTGCTGTAAATATCTTCAAACTTTAATGGCTGCAGAAGTGAAAAATGATAACCCTGCAAATCAGTTTAAGAAGCTAAATTCTCAGCACAGAATCTGAGTAGTTACACATCAGGGATACGAGATGCTTAATGTCGCTCACCTGCATTGCAAAAGCGTTCAGAGCAACAGAGATTGGTCCATTCTCAGCCAACCACGCTGCGATCTCTGCAAAGCAGAGGAAAAAAGCCAGTAAAGACCTGCTGCTTGGCGGGAAAGCGTCCCGGGTTCTGACCCACTCACCCTTCTCATCTTTGGACAGCTCCACAGAGCTGTTGATGTAGGCCGCCACCTTCACGTTGCTGAAGTCACACTTCTGTTTGTGGCCAGTGTAGGAGTAGTCCGTCTCCGTCTCCAGACCGCCTTAAACACACACGGAGGGCAAAAAAAAATGTTTAAAGTTTGCACTTAGCAGTCCAAATCCATGCATCTCTCTGGATTCATCATGAACCTCTAAGAACATCTGATTACGTCGGCTTCTTACCGAGCTTCTCAATAGCTTCATAAGCGTTTGATGGCAGTCCCCCCCGGCACGCCTGATCCAGCCCGTCACAGTCGACCAGCTCTGCAAACGCAGGATCCATCAGCAATCAAACATGTCTGGATCTGTAATCTGAGGTTTTCTCTTCTGGAGAAAGTCAGCAGAGTTTCAAAGAAAAATCTTTGCCAATTTCTGTTTTCTAGAGGCCAAAATGACATTTTAGATCATGAATATGCAGCCATTTTATTTGTATTTATAAAACATGAGTAAAATGTCTCAATCTTTCTTGACTTGCAACCAAATAAAGACTCAGTTATTTTGTTGGACTACCTTTAGCTTTGATTTGTTGTGGCTTTGTTTTATAAACCTCTGCAACATCCAGAGGTATATACCCCCCCCCCCCGTCTGCGATCTGAGGACGCAGACAGTGCTTGAGACTCATTACAAATATAATTCCCTCAGTAGCTCCATCAGTGCAGCACGTCCTGCTGCTGCTGTGTGGAGACGGTTTGTCCCAGTGATGCGGCTCCACTGCTGCTGCGGGACTCCAGCAGTCCATACGAGGCAGAATCAAACGGCCACGGTGGCATAAAGGCACTCAGCTTAAGAGAGGGGTAATTTCTGCCTGGGGGGGGGGGATGCGTTTTCAACTGAATCTGCCCATTAAAGCGCAACATGAATTAAAATTGTAATTTAAAACAGGAACAAGCATTATTCATATGTGCTCATAAACTCACACAAGCGCGACACACAGTCCAGAGCACGTGTAGTCGGTTAGTAGCTACGAACAGATCGGAGATCGGAATAAATGCTGATGAATGCAAGATTCACGGAAATTTACATCTATGAACAGTTTACACAAAAATTTGCTCTGCTCATGTTTCATGAATGAGACCCAGTGTTTGGATCTGTGTGCGTGTGCATGTGCCTGTGTGTGTGTGTGTGTGTGTGTGTGTTACCTTGTTCAGAAAGTGACAATAAAGTTCCATTTTTCAGGAACCACTGGCCCTCAATGTTTCCTGTGACAGAAAATGCCCAGCAAGATCCACACATGCCCTGCAGCACGCGCACATGCACACACACACACACACACACACACACACACACACACACACACACACACACACACACACACACACACACACACACACACACACACACACACACACATCCCGATCAGCATAAACATGCAGCAGGAATCATTTATAGCTCATCACTTCTTCTGATGTTCCCACCTGGTTCTTAACAGGACTGACGGCTCCGTGATCCCTCCAATCCCAGCTGTCGGGGGCGGGGTCTTTGGCAGGATACGCCGCTTTCATTGGTCGATGGAGAGTCCACTGACTCAGCAGCGGGTTCAGGTATGTGGAGCGAAACTCCTCCTCTGAAACGCAGAGAGACGGCGGTCAGAGAGGAAGCGTCTGCAGCCGGGCTGAAGCCAAGCTGCTCGTCGGAAACCGTGGAAACACATGCGTGTGCACGGACACGCACCTGTCAGGTCGCTGAACTTGGTGACTCCGTACTCGGCCGAACCTTGATCCAGAGACTGCAGCTTCTCGGCCGTCTTCAGGTTCTCGTGGAAGATGCGTAAACGTCGGTCGGCCTCTGAAAGTGCAGAAAGACACGGATCACAGCTCTGTACTCCATGTTGGTTTTTACACCGACAACATGCCGCTTTACTTCTGACAACATGACAACGTGCCGCTTTACTTCTTACATGCCGCATTACTTCTGACAACGTGCCACTTTACTTCTGACAACATGACAACATGCCGCTTTACTTCTGACAACGTGCCGCTTTACTTCTGACAACATGACAACATGCCGCTTTACTTCTGACAACGTGCCGCTTTACTTCCGACAACGTGCCGCTTTACTTCTGACAACATGACAACATGCCGCTTTACTTCTGACAACGTGCCGCTTTACTTCTGACAACGTGCCGCTTTACTTCCGACAACGTGCCGCTTTACTTCCGACAATGTGCCGCTTTACTTCCGACAACGTGCCGCTTTACTTCCGACAACATGCCGCTTTACTTCTGACGTGTCGCTTTACTTCTGACTACATGCCGCTTTACTTCTGACTACATGCCGCTTTACTTCTGACTACACGCCGCTTTACTTCTGACTACATGCCGCTTTACTTCTGACTACATGCCGCTTTACTTCTGACTACATGCTGCTTTACTTCCGACAACATGCCGCTTTACTTCTGACTACATGCCGCTTTACTTCCGACAACATGCCGCTTTACTTCTGACTACATGCCGCTTTACTTCTGACTACATGCCGCTTTACTTCCGACAACATGCCGCTTTACTTCTGACTACATGCCGCTTTACTTCTGACTACACGCCGCTTTACTTCTGACTACACGCCGCTTTACTTCTGACTACATGCCGCTTTACTTCTGACTACATGCCGCTTTACTTCTGACTACATGCCGCTTTACTTCTGACTACATGCCGCTTTACTTCTGACAACGTGCCGCTTTACTTCTGACAAAGTGCCGCTTTACTTCTGACAACATGCCGCTTTACTTCTGACAACGTGCCGCTTTACTTCTGACAACGTGCCGCTTTACTTCTGACAAAGTGCCGCTTTACTTCTGACAACGTGCCGCTTTACTTCTGACTACATGCCGCTTTACTTCTGACAACATGTTGCTTTACTTCTGACTACATGCCGCTTTACTTCTGACAACATGCCGCTTTACTTCTGACTGGTTTAGCAATAAACAAATTCCCCTAAAATACTGTTTAGAATTTAAAACCTGACCGTGACTTTGGTTCATCACAGGCTGATAACAAACCAGTAAAAACACCAAAGACTGAGTGAAACCAGTCGGAGTGATTCAGAGTTCAGTGTGAGCCGAGTGCATAAAGCCTGTTTCCACTGACCGGTACGGTACGGCTCAGTCTGGTACGATACGCTATTTTGTGCGTTTCTGTGATAAAATGCAACCGAACCATTTATGTTCCCTCTCCAGAAGGGGGTCCGCCATAGATATAAACACTAGATGCCGCCTTCTGACCCGTAGCGTATGTCGGATCGGCCGCCATCTTGGGCAGGGCTTTCTTACAGCAGTTAGGCCCATATCTACGGTTAGGTGTCTCTTTGACTTCATGCTGAAAGATCGTTCAGCCTCTGCAGCTCATTTCAGACCAGAAGACTTGGACAGAACTGGACAGTCAACTCGTTTGAAAGGACTGATACCATCTAGTTTTACTTTTCCTGACGTTTTTGCAAAGTTTGTATCATGATAATTTCTCACATGATCAAAATATTTCAGTGCCACTAAATGATTATAAAAGAAACGGTTAGAAAGTTTTCCTTTTTAAATTAATCCTCATATAAACACTTAAAACTTAGTTAGTGTCACATCCTCCATGTTAAAATGAAATATTCTGAGAAGACATTTTTTAAACATCACACGAATGAGTTATTAAGTACCTGAATAATGTAGAATATTATTTATTTATCTTGACCAGAAATACAAACCTGATAAAGACCCTGTGAAAAACAAAGTTATTACACCTGGTAGCTAAAATCATCTCATTTACCTGAAGCAGAACTGGATGATGACATGAAGAGAATGAATAAATTCACATGGATTATTCTCTTGCTATCATATATTCAACCTGATTTTAATGTGTTCAAATTTGTAGTTTTTTTTACAACAGAAAATGAATGAAGAAGAGTTTTATGTGTTTGGTTTTGGTGGTATTTAATACATTTTTATTATTATTATTATGGCAATTTGTGAGTTTTGTTCTGGTTTATGATTTGATAGAGCTCATTTCTTTATTCATTATATTTGTGCTTCACTAACACATATATATATATATATATAATAACTATCTATCTATTTATCTATATCTATATCTATATATATAGAGAGAGAGAGGGATTTTTCTTTTCAAATAATATAAAATAGCAGCCTGACCAGGGCTGTGTGAGAGAATGTTGAAAATCGGTTGATAATTTCGTCAGTTATGGAGGATTTAATCGGGGATTGATCTCTGCCTACATTGATTAATGCAATGAGGAGACGCGGCTTCCCCCTGCCTAAGATGGCGGCCGAGCTGACATGTTTGGGGTCCGCTCAGCGGAAACGGGACCTGGTGCTGAGTGATGACTGCGTCAGGTACTCACCCTCCTGGCTGCCGTACGCTTTGTTGTATGTGACCATGAACTCTTTAAACTGGCCCAGCAGCTCCACAGAGTCCTGACCCATAAACAACAAAGGAAAACAGAATTAGCAACACGAAGATCACCCTCCTCATCTTCGGTTCAGAACAAGCGAACGGAGAGCTGCAGCACATGACATGTTGCTTCCGTTTACCTGCAGAGGCTGGCGGGTGGGCAGATCCTCCACCTTACTGGTCTGCTCCACTTCAGCATCAACTGATGACAGAAAAATCGCGTAATTATAATGTTCATAAGGAGGTTTTTTCCATGACTGAATGACAGACAGAACAGGTTTAACCGTTCAAGCACACGAGTAAACCTTAAAGTTACATAACATGACGGTCAGATTAAACCAACAAACACGAACTGGCTGCTGGTCAAGGTCGGAGCTGATAAACCAAACGGAGACGATCTACAAACATCCCTCATGTCTGTATAGATTTTCCTGAAGATGGAAACTTCGTCCTCTGATGCATCCAAACGTGGAAACACTGACACATAAATACACATTTATTCGGTAAAACTAGAGTCGGAACTGTTCAAAGGAGCTGGAAAGTCGGGATTTTTCATCTCTGAGGGCTTCCTGACATTTATTCAGGACCAGTTCTCCAGGATCCTTGAAGGACTTTCCAGGATCCTTGAAGGACTTTCCAAAGTTCTTCAGATGTTTCTTCATTTTGTTCCATTCTCTGTTCAGATGATCCCACATGGTCCAGGTTCTGGGGGGGACCCGTCAGACCTGTAGAGGTCCAGGTTCCGGGGGGGACCCGTCAGACCTGCAGAGGTCCAGGTTCTGACCTGAAGCTGCTGATCTTCAGTCCAGTTCTTGGGTCGTACCTCAGCTTTTTCTCCGTTCGTCTTCCTTAACAACGACTCCCGAACAGTCGCGTTTCCATGGAGACCGTGTCTGATGAGGCTTCAGTGAACGGCAGACGGAACAGCTGAAGGTCTGGATGCAGGTCTGGATGCAGGTCTGGATGCAGGTCCGGATGCAGGTCCGGATGCAGGTCTCGGGTCCTGCATCAGTTCTTTGCTGGATGTTGTCCTACTTCAGCTTTCAGATCCGGTTTCTCGGCTGTAGATCATCTTTTGGACCCGTCAGTCCCTCTGATGTCCTCCAGCCCGTGTCCTCTCATTTTTAAGGACATCGGGCTAAAACAAGCCAAGTTTTCAGATAAGAACTTTTCTAGAATCACTTTCTATTTTTCTCTTGTTGTATTTGCAGATGAACAAATGGAAACAAACTGTTTTAAGCTTCTATAGTTTGAGACGACGTATAAGAACGACCCAAAGTGAAGCAGAATATAACGAAAGTGCTGTTGCACAGTAAATACTGGTTTAGCCTGCTTTACTGGATTTGACTGGAAATACCATTACGCTGAAACCAGAGGTGATTATCGTTGGTCTGTACATCCATCAGAGCACGTTAGGATCACCGAGGCAACGCTGCGGCGTAACGTTCACAAATAAAAGAACAGTTGCGGCTTCATGCTGCCACTGACCTTTCGGTTGACACTTCTGTTTGAGCAGCGTAGACGAGCCTTGCCAGGGAACGTCCCAGACCTCAAACAAGCACACTTCTGTCTGAAAACACAAACATACACAGAGATGAGACGCGAACTTCAGACAACAATCTGGAAAACACGCGTGTTTATTCGGCAAAACAGCAAATTTCAGTGAAGAAACTGGAGCAAAGGAGCTGAGAAAAGCGGCTCTTGTGTAAATGATTGCATGCAGCCACGAGGCCTGAGCGTGCTCGGGTTCACTCCGAGTCAAAGTCAGGTCACATGACCCCATGATTGGTGACATCATGATAAATAAATACGCTCTGCAGGAAGACACGACTAAATCACACGTCTGTCTGGGAGGCTGGGACGTTTGTGACCGTACGAGCAGACGGTTTTCTATCCGTGGCTTTTAATCTCTTTGTGTCGTATAAGTGGAAATCCTACCTTGAGTTGCTGAGGCTCCGGATAGAAGTCACATGTCCTGAGCATGGCGGATTTCTTACACTGAGTGTTGCTCAGTTCCACTGTTAAAGTGTAGCGGATTCCCTTAACCAGCTGAAAAACAGATACATGCACATAATTTAGACTTACAAGGAGAAAGCCAGGATGTTTTTACAGGCACAAAAAAAAGACTTGTTGTTATTTACGCAGGAGGATGGGTACCTGAAGACAAAAAACAACATTCTGGAAAAAAAGTCAGAATTCTGGCTTTTTTCCAGAACATAAAAAAAATAAAAAACATCGGGATTTTTTATTTTTTCAATTTCCGAAAAAGTCAGAATTCTGATTTTTTTTTGGAAATTTAAAAAAAAGGAAGAAAAACCTTGAAAAAAAATTTTTTTCAAACTTTTCTAGAAAATAGTCAGAATTCTGACTTTTTGGGAAATTGAAGAAAAAAAGAAAAAGAAAATTCCTGAAAAAAAAATCAAATATTCTGGAAAATAGTCAGAATTCAGATTTTTGGGGGAAATTAAAAAAGAAAAAGAAAAATCCTGGAAAAAAATATTTTCAAATGTTCTGGTCTTGTTTTTCTTGTTTTCTGATCCTCTTCCATAGTTATTTGAAGAATGTGTATTCAAATTTATTCAGATTTTTTTGTGACTTTAATGAACATTAATTTCTTTAATTTTGTGAAAAAACGGGTTCTTTGGTCAGATACGGATGAAGATCCTACTTCCGATTCAAAATAAAACGTTTACATACTGCATGGGATTTATTTACTATGTAAACTTAACTAAAATTAAATAAAACCTCAATTTAAAACAAACAAAAAAACAAAGCCTAATCATCAGTCTGTGAAACATAAAAAAAGTGTAGGTAAATCTTTTTCCAGAATGAAAGCTGACGAACCTTTGCGCTGCAGCTTGCAGTTCATGCTTTAATTTTGAAGGCAAGTCAGTGACCACATTTCCGGTCCAACGGTCGTTAATTCTTGCTAACTTAACACACCCATTTAATGTTGTTTACAAAGCACTGCGCGTTCAGTAACTGACTCTTTAACCATAAATAAACCGGTGAATAACCGACTTCCTCCAGATAAACCACTTTCCTACGACTTTGTTAGAATGACATGGTTATTAAACCCTTTTTTGACTCGTTTTACCTGTTTGGTCGCAGAGATTAACCGGCTGACTCGGCGGAGGTGCATGGCGTTGGAGCCTCGGTTGTATCGTTCCTCTGCGAACAGCATGGCCTTTTTCAGGCCGGGGTCGGACTCGTGGAGGCGGATAGGAGATCCGGGAGGCCCGAACAGAGGCCGGTCGAGGTCTTCACCAAGACCGAGCACCGAGCCCACTGCGGCGGCGAGAGCCAGCCACAGGATTAGCGGACAGCAGCGGGACGTGACCACCATGTTGGTCCTCTGTGTCGTCAAGAACAAAAAGGAGCGGTGTTCGGTGTGCGCGCGGATAAAAACACGAGTGTTTGTTTTTCTCGGAATAAAATCGATACGAGGTTAACTGCCGCGGTTATACAATTATCACATCCTCCTTGTTGCCAAACAACTGAGGCTGTTAGTGGGAGGAGACTGGCCGCATAACGGGAGGTTGTTAAAGAAACAGTACACGTAGCGGTGGGCGGATCGATACAAATATAGATAGCATCGATGTTGATATCAATCGATACTAGTACATTTACGTCGATGGTAAATTGTAAGGCTTGAAAAATATCAGTCTTTGTGAATATGGAGGATAAAGTGTTTTTTTTTTTTATGGATTCAGTTCACTGCTACGACAAAGCCCCCATGTTCCCTAAATCTGCTTCTCTCGCTGAGATAATCCCAAATTTAGACTTGAAATGGCACCAGTGATACTTTGTTTCTGTAAATCTAATCATAAATTATAAATGTTGCTATCACAAACTTCATAAATAAGGACAATATGTGGTTTTTGGTGACAAAGTATCTACATGCCAGAAATCAGCAGCGAGATACAGTAGATTGGTTGTTTATGCATTGATGTTTTAATAAATGAATAATAATTATGCATAAAGTCCACAGAATAATCTCTTTGCAAACATCTGTTAATCTGACAGCTCTACTTTTTTTTAAGTGTCAGTATCAATGTCGTTATCGACGATACTAGCCCTTTATTTACCTGGTATAAGATCGATACCAAATCTTGCAGTATCGCACGCCCCTAAAACGCAGATTTAACTCGCATTGCCGCTATATAAAACTGTTGAATAAGCGGTCACATGATAGAATATTCGTGTTGTGAAAAGAAATTGTAGCTAATATATTTAACATCTTTCAATAAACAAATGGATGCAGGTGAACTGTAAGTTCTATTATGAATTTCCATACGACGGCAAATTCTTGTATTCGCGCAAATTCATTCATTTATGTATTTATTTATTTGGGTTTTCTGTTAGAAACGCACAAAACAAAACAAAACAGAAAAAAAGAACTAAACAAAAAGAGAGTGGTGTGAACTGTCAGTAGTGGTAAATTCGGACACTAGAGGGCGACAAACTACAACATATTTTATTTAAGGCCGTTCAAAATAACAGAGCTGCTTTACCGCCAACAGGATGACCAGGAAGGGGGGGTTAGGTGCTTAAACAGCGGGGAAAGGCTTTGCAGAAAGAGGCTTCAACATAACAAAATAAGCATATCTTTCAGAGCAAAGTTGATGATGACAAAAGAATAAAAGTTTATAATAAAGTGGTAAGTTTGCACCAGTTTCGTTCGGGATGTCTGAGAAAGTGTCCGTTGAAGGTCTTGATAAATGAGGCAGTAAACAGTTTGATTGGGAAATAATTTTGCTGCTTAGAGCGGCTGAACAGAATCAAACTTATATCAAAATTGTTTGAGGAATAATTTTTATACTCGGTTTAACTGCTGAGCCTAAATAAAGGCCACACATCAACATTAAATACGCTGAACGTTTTTCTAAGTTTATCTGCAGCCCCACTGATTGAAATAAAAACTCCGCCCACCCGGCTAGACGCTCGTTTGCCTGCGCAGAAAATTGTGCGGACCCCGCTGTTGATGGAAAGTCCAACTTTTGTCAAAGATTCGGCTCTCTGAGAAGAGTTGGTTCTTTTGACTCCCAAAATGCCTCTTGATTTAATTTCACTCAGGGCTTCTATTTTAGTCTAATTGAGAAATTGTTAATGGTTTGTTTGTTGGTAGATTTAAAAAATAATAATAATAAAAGCCTTAGTTTTGTGCATTTTTCCCCCTAGATTTTTTTTTTATTATTATTGTTCCCTTGTACAGTGTCCTTGGGCGTTTTGATAGGCGCTTTTTAAATAAAATTTATTATTATTATTTGAAAATATAATATGTAAATTGAACCTGAGCACACAACCAGAAACACGAAATCAAGTAATTAAAAAACAAAGTGTAAACATTATGACACTGCAAACTTTCCCATTTTTTCACTTACACTCGTAATTTAAATCTGGCTTCTCAGCCTCCTCCATGTACTTTAAGTACTATTTACCTCTGTATATTTGTGTCTGTTCTAAATGACAAATGTCACCACAATACAGTTTTTAGTTATACATAAATGTGAAAATATAATCTAAGTTATATGTACATCAAAATAATATATTTTGTATAAATGTAGTTCAAATTAAAGTTGAAATTGCGCCTAAAGAAATTGCCCTTTTATTTTAGCGGTTTCTGGCCGGAAGTCCAGCAGCCGTTGATGCCATAGATCTGTAAAATGGCTAGATCACCCGCGCTGTCCGCAAACGGCGGCCATCTTACCACAGTCAGCTCGCTCACTCTCAGAATTGGCTTTTAATGATGATGGACTTTAAATTACCATAACTTACTCAATTGTTTACCGATTTTCGATCGGTTTGGTTTATTATAAACGTCAGAGATGTAGGTGTGAAACAACATACTTAACAAACGATTCCAGAGTGGAGCGAGCTATAATCGTGGACTTTCATATTATAATAAGCAGGCAAGGTGCAATAAATATACTGTACACACGCCCACGGTATTTATATTAAATCAGTATATATAAATTTGTTAAAGAAAAAATTGTTGAGTTTGAGTTTATCTAAAATAGGGACAACTCATTCAATAAAATTGAGCTTAATTAAATGTTTCTGAGTAAACTTTACTACCAGGTTTCACTCACAGATGTCGACCTCGCCTGAATTACACTCACTTATGGCAGCAAAGGATGTTTATTCAAACGGAATCTTTTTAGTCATCGGACAAAAAAGACGAACGGGAGGACCGGACTAAGGCTCCATCCGTAGGGTGTAAATGAGGCTTTAGACAAAACACGTTCACTAAAACCATAGTTGCTAAGCTGTTAGGAACATAACTTGGAAAATAACATTATGTTAGCAACAATGATTTTGGGAAACGCACCTCAGCTAATCACACTACAACTGAAGATGGTAATTTAAACAAAAAGGGTTTATCATAAAATCGAATTACTGACATCTAGTGGTAAAGATGGGTATTGCAAGAAAAGATGTTTTCTTTCAAATGACTTCATATTCTAAGCACTGTAGTGAATGTATGGTGGCTGTTAGTGGTCAAAATTCTCCCAGACATAAATATGTTTTTATCTCTGAGTGGATGAGGGGTCTCAGGTGTAGCTATGACTGTACGATGAGTAACTATTTTTAATATCTTTTAAGTCATTACTGATCCCAAACGGTCTCTAGCTCCCATTTAACAAAGCTGGTACCGCAGTTTTAAAGTTCCGAAATTTTTCACTTCACATGCATTGTTTTGTCCATTCAAGGACACCGTCGTAAAAAAAATGGTGGAACAAATATGGCAGCCTCCATATGTGCACCGCCCAGCAAGTAGATATGAATGACTCATTCTAAGAAAATAAACATATAACAGCTGTTCTAGTGCAGCGATTACACATCAATAGAAACAAGTTTTGAATTATATATCACATTTTTCTGCCACTGACCTTTGATTTTTTACACACTGTACCTTTAAACCTTACTTCTTTAATAAAGATCTGTGGTCTCGGCTTTACTTGCGCAAGTAGGCTAGCTATATTAGCCGTGATAAACTCATCTTCAAAACACTGTATTGATTTTTCAGTGAATTTTCTGGTCCCCCATACTGGTACCTCCGTAAAAAAAGAAAATGAAAAGAATCTGAAGATGCTATTTCAAAAAAGATCTTAAAATTCTTTTTAAAATAGAATTTGAAAAGTTTTTTAAAAAAAGATTTAGAATTTCTTTTTAAGATTTAATTTTGAAATGCTTTTTCAAATAACAATATTTAAAATTAATTAATGAATACAATAAACAACTTTAATATTTCAATTTAAAATATGCAATTAAAAATGCTTTTGAAATTTGATTTCTTTTTGTGTAAATTCATTGTTTTTTTTAAAATCCTATTTAAAATTTTACATTTTTATTTCACAATTAATCACACATCTTCAAAATGTATTGCTTTTTCAGTGACTCTTCTAGTCCTCCATATGCTACACGATTAAGTCGTTTTTCAAAAAGAAATGCTGCAAGTTCAACATGTTCAAGCATCCAGAATTACAGACAAATTAATAATGTTTGTAAGATGTGTTCTGTTTGTAAATCCTATTAAGATTTAAGTGAAATATGATTGCGTTTGCGAAGATAACTCTCCTTCCTTCAGAAACCATAGGGTCCCGAGAGAGAGAGAGCTGCCTGTAGTAAGATGGCCGCCGGTGACGCCATTCGGCAATCCACCCTACGAGATCTAGCGATTATAGATATCTATGGTTGGTACTGCTACTGCTAGCATAGCCGTGTTGAACGGGAAGGAACATCTGTTGATAGCGGCTATGCTAACATTTTGACGCCGCTTGTCACGTTTAGCGAACCCGCTAGCTTATCGTGTAAACAACGAGGCTAATTGGTTGCCAGTTTCCCCCTCCATGACCAACGCGCTGCTGTGAACGTTATGCCTAAACTATACTTAGGGATCAGGTTGTATTCTTAGCATTAGCCGCTGCCAAATCCCAATTCCGACTGGCAGACATGGAGGCTCGAGGGATTGAGGACATGTTTGACTTTCGTCGGTAAGTCAGCCTGCGGCTAGTTAACGCTAAGCTAATGCTAATTAGCCACATTTGCAGGGATTGCATTGTTAAATCATTCCGGCAACCTTAACTTGTCAAACGACACATGTATCGTTTGTTTTCCCGACTAGTGTGGTTTGGGACTTTTAATTTAGATCGTGAGTAATTGGTGGAGAATGTCGCTAATTAGCGGAGTGCTGGAGAGGTTAATGGAAACGCTTTGAGGCTAATATTTATAATGGGCTAATTTCTTTGGACACGTCACATTGTACTATCACCTGTACAGATCAGCACCCGATTAAGTTCACTAAGGTTTCTCTTTAGATCTTATATTTTTCTTCCTAAAAAGGCAGCTTCCCTCCCTTGAGAGCTGAGGGGAAGTTTTTAAAGGTAGCCTTTTCTTTTATCCAAACATGTGAGAGGAGTTTTTAAACTTTGCCCCCAAGCTTATGTGTAGTAAAACAAAAATGGCCTCTGTTACATATTACTAATGTCCCATTTTTTCCCTCGTACAAGAAATTAGAGCCCGTACGTGTAGTCATCCAGATCATGATGTTTCTGGGCAGAACAGACACTAATGAGCTTTCAAGATGTTTCAACAACCACAAGTTCCGATACGAAGTTGACACTTGTAGTATTTTGTAGAAATTTCAGTGGGATTGTGATGTTTTTCACTCTCTACTCTGCAGTGGAGATAAATGGGTTGATAGACAGATGTTAGACCAGTGTATCTGTAGATTACCAGTAGGGCTGGGCGATATGGACCAAATATCATATCAGGATATATTTATTTTAGATGACGATAAACAATATATACCGGTATTTTTACCCTAATTTGTATGAAAGTTTCGTTTTATATCAAACAGTTGTTTTTTAGTATTGAAACATGTTTATCGTAAAGGTAACGCTCCACTGCAGCAAGGTTATTATAGTTAACTAAAACTAATGAAAAAACTAAATTAAAATTGAAAAAACATTTTCGTTGACTGAAATAAAAATAGAAATGACAGATTTTTAGAAGTAGACGTCTACTCCCATGTTGGATATTTTTAAAGATGCTGGGGGGTATTTCGATTTGGGATGCAAAAAAAAGTGCATTTTCGGTTTTTGGCCGTAAGACATGCCGCTAATTTCTTGCTTTTTTGCATGTTAGTCACACTTTAATGTTTCAGATCATCAAACAAATTTAAAGGGACTTGAGGCAAGATTAAGAAACGAAACTCGCGACCGGCGCTTCAGGTACCTGCAGCCCCCACCAAGCCGTCACGGAGCACAAACTGAAGCTATAATGTTGTTTACTACGCTTTTTCTTCGTAGTTCCACTTTTTAGTGTCTTTCAGTTGATCTGGATCGTTTGCTGACGGCAGAAGAATCCATAATTATCACTTACAGTGTTTTAATTTAACGCCACTGTCCTCTTCCTGCATCAAAACTGTGGATGTAGCATCATTTGACGTCACGTCCGCAGGGCAGCGCGGAAAGTTCGGACACCGAATTGCAGCTTTATGCAGCACACAGCCTGTTCAAGGCAACGGAGAGAAACGTGGTGGAAACGTTATTTTTGGTATTTAGCGCTTCATCACCCATTGGTATGAAAAAAAGGGACATTCATGTTTGGTTTTTTTTTAAATTCCTGCCTCAAGTCCCTTTAAATATTAGACAAAGAAAACACAAGTAAACAGAAAATGCAGTTTTTAATTGAATATTTTTATGTTTAAAGGCTGAAAAATCCAAACCTCCTTATCCCTGTGTGAAACAGTGATCTTCCCCTAAACCTAATAACTGCTTGTTCCACCTTAGCAGCAACAACTGCATCAAGCGTTTGTGATAACTGGCAGTGAGTCTTCTACAGCGCTGTGGAGGAATTTTGTTCCACTCATCTTTGCAGAATTGTTGTAATTCAGCCACATTGGAGGCTTTTCCAGCATGAACCGCCTTTTTAAGGTCATGCCACAGCATCTCAATGGGATTCAGGTGGGGGCTTTGACTAGGCCACTCCAAAGTCTTCATGTTGTTGTTCTTAAGCCATTCAGAGGTGGACTTGCTGGTGTGTTCTGGATCATTGTTCTGCTGCAGAACCCAAGTGCGCTTCAGCTTGAGGTCACCAACAGATGGCCGGACGTTCTCCTTCAGGATTTTTTGGTAGAAGCAGAATTCATGGTTCCATTTACCACAGCAAGTCTTCCAGGTCCTGAAGCAGCAAAACAGCCCCAGACCATCACACTACCACCACCATGTTTTCCTGTTGCTATGATGTTCCTTTTCTGAAATGCCGTGTTACTTTTACGCCAGATGTAATGGGACCTCCACCTTCCAGAAAGTTCCACTTTTGTCTCGTCAGTCCACAGAGTATTTTCCCAAAAGTCTTGGGGATCATCAAGATGCTTTCTGGCTAAACTGAGACGAGCCTTTATGTTCTTTTTGCTCAGCAGTGGTTTTGGTCTTGGAACTCTGCCATGCAGCCATTTTTGCCCCCCAGTCTCTTTCTGATGGGGGAGTCATGAACACTGACCTTCATTGAGGCAAGTGAGGCCTGCAGTTCTTGGATGTTGTTCTGGGGTCTTTTGTGACCTCTTGGATGAGTCGTCGCTGTGCTCTTGGGGTCATTTTGGTCGGCCGGCCCCTCCTGGGAAGGTTCACCACTGTTCCATGTTTTCACCATTTGTGGATAATGGTTCTCACTGTGGTTCTCTGGAGTCCCAAAGCTTTAGAAATGGCTTTGGAACCTTTTCCAGACTGATAGATCTCAATGACTTTGTTTCTCATTTGTTCCTGAATTTCTTTGGATGGCAGCATGATGTCTAGCTTTGGAGGATCTTTTGGTCTACTTCACTTTGTCAGGCAGGTCCTATTTAAGGGATTTCTGATGGAGAACAGGTGTGGCAGTAATCAGGCCTGGATGTGGATAGAGAAACTGAACTCAGCTTTCCAAAGATGAGAAACCACAGTTACTTTATGTTTTAACGGAGGGGGCATCACTTTTTCACACAGGACCATGGAGTTTTGGACTTTCATATGCTGATATCATATAGACAGTTTAAAAACATGTTATCGATCTATTTTACTAACAAAATCTTGCGATATTTCATCGTTCTGTTAAGAAACCTCGTGAGAATTCACAAAAATTCTGCAATATTTTCATATGTTGATATATGGACATTGAAAAACGCGGTATAGATCTATTTTACAAACAAAATCTCACGATACTTTATGTACTATATACTGTTATATACTTTATATATATATAAGTATATATATAAAATATATATATACTTTATATATATTTATATATACTTTATATACTATTTACTGTTATATATATATATATTATACTGTTACGAAATCTGGCGAGAATTCATGAAATATCGAGAGATTTTGTAACAGAACGATGAAATCTCGTGAGATTTTGGAAGTAAAAGAGATTGATAACGTGTTTTTGAATATCGATTTGATATTGGTACATGAAAATACTGCGATATTCCAGAGTTATTTTCCTCCCCCCTATTTGCCAAAGTGTCAAAAACGAATAACAAAACTGCTATTTGCAATGACTGCTAAGGTTTCTCAGCTTAAATATCGGTATCTATATTGGTTATTGGCCACATGAGTTTTAAAACATTGGCCTATCGGATATCAGCCAAAATTCCAATATCGTGCATCCTTATTATACCCCCGTCAGAGACACAGTGAAGTTTGTTTGTTCCCACAGCTGTTTTTTTGAACATGTATTTTTATCTCTTTTTTATTTTTTTTACTCCCTCAGCTGGAGACTGTTTGGGAACTGGAATTGATTTTAACTGTGTTTAAAATTAGATTTATTTTCATGTAAATTGTGACCATGATGCGTCCTCAGCCCGATATTTCACATCTGTAAAACGCTGCAGTGATTGAGACAAGCAGACGCTGTTTGGAAACCTCGTCCGGGATGTCATGTCATTCATTTTACTCATCAGTTCATATCCTGACACATTTAAAGTGAATTTTTCTGCCTCTGCGTTGACTCGACCAATCAAGCGTTTATCTTCACTGTTGTCTTCCTCCTGTTGGATACATCGTGATGAGAATGGCGTTTACCACCCTGCTCTGTTCTTCACACAGGTTTCCCAAAGACGCAGCGGTTCTCCTGCTGTTGCTGATTTATTTTCCAGTTGGCATTTGTTTGATGTTAATACGGATTTTTATTGGCGTTCACGTTTTCCTGGTCAGCTGTGCACTGCCAGAAAGTTTTGTTCGAAGGTAAGTAAAGCGTCAGAGGTCTATTAGCACATCTTACACTCAACATCAGTTACAGCAGCGTCTCACAACTAATGAAAATGTATTCTACTAATGGTAATTTTCCAAAAAGTGGTACAAGTATAAGGTAAACAGCAGTACTTTATACATTGTACTACGGAAGAGGATTAGGGCCACTGAAGTAAACAGAAATTCTGGGGAAAAGTCAGAATTCTGATTTTTTTTTTCCAGAACATTTGAAAAAAAAAAAAACTTTTTCAGATTTTTTTTTTTCCAATTTCAGAAAAAACTGAAAAAATTCAGGGCATTTATATTTTTTTTCCACTGTCTGAAAAAGTCAGAATTCTGAGATTAATATCTGAATTCTGGTTTTTTCCACTTTGGAAAAACCTTTTTTCAGGAGATATTATTATTACTATTATTATTACTTATTTATTTATTTTTTTAAATTTCTGAAAAAGTCAGAATTCTGACTTTCTTCCAGAACATTTGAAAAAGAAATTTCAGGGATTTTTTTGTTTTTTCTTTTCCCCAATTTTTGAAAAAGGCAGAATTATGACTTTATCCAGAACATTTGGGGGGGGTTCAGGATTTATTTTTCCCCCACCAATTTCAGAAAAACTCAAAATTCAGAGAAAAAATTCAGAATTCTGACTTTTTTTTCAGAACATTTGCAGAAAAACAACTTTTTTCTGGGAGATTTTATTTTTATTTTTTTTTTTTTTTTTTTTTACCAATTTCAGAAAAACCTCTGGGGGAAAAAAAAATTCAGGGCATTTTTATTTTTTTTCCTTTCTCCGAATTCTGAGACTCTGAAAAAGTCAGAATTCTGACTTCAATCTCAGAATTTTATTTAATTTTTTCTTCAGTGGCTCTAATCCTCTTCTGTATTTTATCGTGTCTGTCTTATAAAATGATTTCTTCATTGCTTCCTGCCACACCTCAGATTACTTTGTAAAGTTGTTAATCCGTTATTTATCATTAAGCGGATCAGTATAATCTAATGAGACATTACTCCCACTCTCTTCCATTCAGACTGAAGCTGCTTATTCAACGTGATTGATTAAACTTCATCTGTAATTGGATAAATTAAATAAATGACTGCGATCACTGCAAACATTTAACGAGAATGATTTATCACACATTGTTTACATTGAATTACATCCACTTAAAATGCTGCTTCTTTTGTGATGTTGTTATTTTATATGTGTGTGTTTTTCTAGATTTATTGTGAGAGTTATGTGTTCAGTCCTGGGGATGCACGTGAGACAGAGAAATCTTCGGTCCAGGGACAAAAACACCAAGCTGTACATATGCAATCACGTGACAGAGTTTGACCACAACATAATCAACCTCCTGACTCCCTGCAATACTGTGAGTGCCTCACTTTTCCCTCTTATCTTTGTTTAGCAGCAGGTTTTAAACATTTAGACGATTCAACATTTGACCGAACATCGCAGCGTGTTACTACGTTAGTTAGGATCCCTCAGCCTGCACCAGCTCACACGGCTGCACTTATCATGATGCATTTGCACAGTTTAACTCAAAGCTCTGAATAATATTCTGCCACAGATTTTTATAAATAACTGTCAGTGTTTTTAGTTTTCCAGAGCTGCTGTTTTGTAGTAAAACTGGAGCAGTTGCTCTCCGATATTGGCCGTCCTCATGTCATTATCGCATCTGAACCTCTGTGAATACTGCAGTGAAACTAAAAGATGAAAGTACATCATGTTCTCACTGAAAACTTAACTGGGTGGCGATTATTCATTCACAGGTGCAAATGTGTGCAAATGTGTGCAAATGTGTGCACTGGTGCGTGAAACATTTTAAAGTCTCGCCTTTCCAGAAAATCTTCATATGTGCCGTTAGGTTTTCTGGCTCTGAGCGAGAATCTTCCTCACAAGATGGAACTTTGATTAAAAATAAATATATATGTGGAATAAGGGTGTAAATTACTGGTTTGATCGCGATACAATTATAGATGTAACGATATGAAAATTTAATATCACGGTTATTGTGACCAAAATGATCACGGTTATCATTTTTATCACGGTATGATTGAAATACCCCCCAGCATCTTTAATAATATCAAAAATGGGTCTAAATTAGGGATGCAAGATATAATCAGCCCCCGATCAGTATCGGCCTATATCGGCCTTAACACTGAGTATCGGACATCGGCCACCCCACCGATATTTAACCAATACTTAACCGATATTTACCCAATCAGCCTGCTCTTTCTAAATTAACAAAACAGCCTAAAACCTTTTCTTCTTCTTCAAAAACTTATTTTTTACACACTTTAAAACCTCTAAAGACAGTTTCTTTTAGGATGTTCTGTGTGAACAGAGTTTATACTCGCTTATTTGTGTAAATAATCAAATATTAGAGCTGGGGAAAAAATATTGTTACACTGAAATATCTCGATATTTTCATATTCAGATTTCATATTGACATTTGAAAACACGATATTGATCTATTTTACTAACGAAATCTCACAAGATTTTTTTCGTTTTATTACAAAATCTCGCAGGATTTGACGAAAAATGAAAAATCTTGCGAGATTTCTTTGGTAAAATAGATCGATCTTGCGTTATTAAATATCAATATGATATCAGCATATGAAAATATTGTGATATTTCAGTGTATTGATTTTTCCCACCCCTACCAAATATCCTGTTTTGGGGTATTGCTTTGTTTTCCTTATTTTTTTGAGCAGGTTTGCTAGTTTTTATTTGTTTTTAGTTTTTGAAAAATGCTTAGTTTTAGTTTTTAGTAGTTTAAGTGTTAGGTTTTTTTTGGGGGGGGGGGGGGGGGGGGGTAAATTTGTCTTGTGTGACATTCAAAATCATCAGAAAGTCATTCGGAGTAAAACCGGTAGGGAAAGTGAGGAGATTAAATAGAAATAGATTTCATATAAACCCAAAAGGCTGATGTGTTAAATAAGGATGTTTTTGCATTAATTTTATTAGTTAGAATTAGAATTAGTTAGAAATTTAGTAAGTTTGGTAAAGACAAAAAGCAGTTTATCATTTTTTGAAAAACTAATTTCTCTATTTTTATTTCAGTTGACAGAAATGTTTTTTCAACTTTAGTTTTATTTTTTCATTGGTTTTAGTAAACTATAATAATCTTGATCTGAGAACAGTGTTTAAACTGCTCATTTCCCATCAGCCCCAGTTGGAGGGCTCCACGGGCTTTGTGTGTTGGGCCCGGGGCTTCATGGAGATCCATTCAGCATCTGGCCAGGTTGCAATAGGAGAGACTCTTCAGAGGTTCTGCTCCACTGAAGGCACCTCACCGTTGCTCCTTTTTCCTGAAGAGGACACCACAAACGGCCGTGCTGGTCTGCTCAAGTTCAGGTAAGTGTGGTCCTGGTTGTTGGAAGACCTGGTTACCTCATATAGATGACACCTGGGCAGGCTGTGCTGAGTTAGTAACAGCCACTCGTGTAAAGTATATTTGAGAACTCATTCTAAGGTTTTCCACCCAGTTTAAAGATTGGGGGGGCTGAGTTGTTTTTAAAAGGTTTAGAAACATATTTGCATATTTATTCTGGGGCTTTTCATTTTCACTACATCAGCTTATCCCATTTTTGTAGTTACGCGCAGAAACATGATTGGTTGCATACGGGGTGGTGGTCGGGATACAACGTCACAAACACCACTTTTCAGACCGTTATTGCGATTTTCTGCTCTTCTCCCAAGAAAGAAAGCTTCTAGTGAAAAATGTAGAACCCCCCCCCCCCCCCTTTCTTTGGACTTAAAGCTGTTGTTTATGTAGTTTTCACATATATTTAAAGGGACTTGAGGCAAGATTAAGAAACGAAACTCTGATTGAGGCTTCAGGTAACTGCAGCCACGAGCCAAGCCGTCACAGGAGCACAAACTGAAGCTATAATGCTGTTTACTCACCTTTTTCTCCGTAGTTACACTCTTTAGTGGTCCTTCAGTTGATCTGGATCGTTTGCTGACGGCAGAATAATCCATAACTATCGCTTACAGTGTTTGAATTTACCGCGACCGTCTTCGTCCTATATCAAAACAGCTGATGTAGCGTCATGTGACGTCGCATCCGCATGGCAGAGCTGGAAAACTATAATGTTGTTTACTAAGCTTTTTCTTCCTAGTTACAATTTTTTGTCTTTCAGTTGATCTAGATCGTATTCTGACGGCAGAAGAATCCATAACTATCGCTTACAGTGTTTTTATTTAACGTGACCGTCTTTTTCCTGCATCAAAACTGCGGATGCAGCGTCATTTGACGTCACGTCTGCAGGGCAGCACGGGAAATTCAGACACCGAATTGCAGTTTTATGCAGCACACAGCCTGTTCAAGGCAACAGAGAGAAACGTGGTGGAAACGTTCTTTTTGGTATTTAGCGCTTCATCACCCATTGGTATGAAAAAAAGGGACATTCATGTTTGGTTTTTAAAAATTCCTGCCTCAAGTCCCTTTAAGTGTATTTACAGTCATATAAACAGGTATATCCTTTATTAGTCACCTGCACAAATAAATGGAAGCACATAATGGTAAATAACTAGAAACAAGCAAAAGCTTTGTGGAGTTGGTTAAAAACATAATCAGCACATTTGTATTTACGTTACAGGCGGTTGCATGGATACAGTGACAGGTTGTCTTTATGTTTCTGTCTCATTTACATCTTTCAGCTGCTGCCCTGCTCTTTGATCTGTTGCCACCTACTATACAGACTGTGGTTGAGTCCGTTGCTACGTTTCCTGAATGAAATCGTCTGCTCCTATATCTGCCGTGCACCTGTACAGATATGATTACAGTAAATGCAGCAGCCTGTTTTCCCTCCTGTGATGCAGGATTGATTCATTTCCCTCACTGATTTGAGTAACTCAGACCCAAACGTTCAGTATATTCCTCATCAGTATTCTGCAAAACAAACAAATACGGCTTTCACTGTCGTGAGATCGAGAATAACGGCATGCTTTTGTTTTCGGCTTTCTTTGATTTTCACTGCTTGCTAACATGGTAGCAGGCGGCTGTGAGCCACGCACAACATACTGTGTTCTTCCTGCACACAGACTCTTATTTTTCTGTCTCCTCTCATTATGTTCAAATTTTAAATGTGGGAATTGGATACAAAACCAAATACTGAGTTTCTTCCCCCTCAGTTTGCTCTGCAGGACTTTACTGCTGCAAATAACTACAGCATACGTTCTGTTAGTGCTCAGTTCGTAAGTAAATGTTTGTGTTATTGTACTGAATCTGAACAGAGTACTGCTCCGTATACTTCATTTAGTATACTCTGTGTACTGTGTACTTTCTTTCCCTGACATGCTCCGACTGGCGTCTGCAGTCTTCTTCAGAAGCGTCGTCTGACCGCTGTTACATGTTTCAACTGCAGCGCCAGTCGAAACATGTCAAGGTAAAAAGTTTAACATCTTCCACCTTCAAAACGTTGACAGAAGAAACTCGCAGGAAATGTAGAAAAGCAGAAATGGATGTTTTTGAGCTGTTATGAGAGAGTTTCAGAGAAGATTTGACAAAAGGCAACAGAACTGGACTGTGGTGGATGTTGGAGACTGGAAAGGTTCAGGATTATTGAACAGACCCCTTTTTTTCCAAGCTCGTAGGCGTTGGGTACGTCAAAAGCGTTCCCTCCATTTTAAATCTGCCCATCGTGTAAAGATCAGATGATTTTATCCAGCGTCCATGTAAACATGTCAGCTGGAATCTCAGATCGGATCGATATCAATAAGATGGATGACGTATTTGTCCGTGTGAACGTCGCTGGGGTCTCATTTATAAAAGTGTGCGCAGGATCTTCACTAAAAGTGTACGTGCGCTAAAAACCCAAAGTTTGTGGAGGAGCTTGTTGGTGGTGGGGGCTCCGAAAAACCTTTTATTTGGACTTCACAGTGGAATCACAGATAAACAGACGTGACAGCACGTTGCTGCAGCGTATTGAAGTCAGCAGCTGCTGATTAAACGGTTCTGGCGGGTCGGTCGAGTCCAGTTCAACATATAGATCTAGAAGTTCCCAAACTTTTTGACCCCCAAGATACCAGACGTTGTTGTTCCTGACCCCCGCGACGGCTGAGCTGTTTATTTTGTGATGTATCGGATCATCCTGCAGCATCTACATGTGAGGCTGGAAAACTGTCAGAATCTTCATGAATTAGGGGGATAACGGGGGGGTTTGGTGGATTATGAAAACAACTGTAAGAAAACATGATAAAAACAACTTAGCTGACCACGATATGAGACGGGCTTTTGTAAGATCCAGCTAAATTGCGATTTTTATTCTGAGTTAGGCTCTAATTTATTTCTTAGAAAATGAATGCGTTTATATTCCTACAGATTAATCTCCTGCATTGGCAGATTTATTCTGACAACCCTAAAAATTCTAAATGTATTTAGTTTACAGCGATTACAATCGTCTGGCGACCCTCTGAAATGATCCAAGAGTCCCCGGTTCAGGAAGGTTGCTCTGGGGAATCTGTCGGCATCAGTCAGTGATTATGGCCCAGTGAATATTTGTGGTTTCTAAAACTCTCTCCATCTTTATCCTCTTCTTTCCATGATCTTCCAGCAGTGCAGCGCGTCCATTGTGACACACGAGTTTACTCTGTAATTACAATCAGCCTCCACACCTTGTTACACTTACCAATAAGTGCCATCGCTATATCATTAAAGCTCTACTGTAGCTCTCTTAAATGAGGCTGATGGATCGTACAGCTCAATCCAGGAACAGACGGGGGTTTACGAGAGTCTATACAGTCTGATATGATGGTTAAATGCATGAACATGGCATTTAAAGCAGAACTCAGTAACTTCAGCTCGGGGCTCCCCCTAGTGGCGTCCTTTCACTGTCGTGTTCAACCCCCCCTTACACCCCCACAGCACACAGACGGCTTCTCTACCTGTCTTTCTTCTATTTTGATCGCTGCATATCTCTCTAAGCGTTTACTAGCTTGTTGATGCTACGTTGCTACGTTGGTAGCAGCACCTCGTCTCCCTCTGCTCAAAGCAAAGTCCTGTATCTTCTGAAACGGGACGTTTTACCCGCGATTTGCGGGTAAATATGCCGTGGATTATATTTTTCACTGGTGTTGGCGAGTAGCAGGTAAGAAAATGAACTTTTATTTACTTTATGCGGACGTGACAAGTGATTATTGAGCCTGAAGCAGTGATGCTTCACCCGGCACCCAGGCAGCGCAGCTACGTGAATCACTCTGGTCCAGCAAAGAGTTGGTTATGAGAGCCAGGAGCCGTGTTTAGGTGGTGGAAGATAAAGAAATGTTTTCTTCCAATTAGCGCTGGTAGTCTGGTTCAAATCAGAGCTGGTAGTCTGGTTCAAATCAGAGCTGGTAGTCTGGTTCAGATCAGAGCTGGTAGTCTGGTTCAGATCAGAGCTGGTAGTCTGGTTCAGATCAGTGCTGGTAGTCTGGTTCAGATCAGAGCTGGTAGTCTGGTTCAGATCAGCGCTGGTAGTCTGGTTCAGATCAGAGCTGGTAGTCTGGTTCAGATCAGAGCTGGTAGTCTGGTTCAGATCAGAGCTGGTAGTCTGGTTCAGATCAGAGCTGGTAGTCTGGTTCAGATCAGAGCTGGTAGTCTGGTTCAGACCAGAGCTGGTAGTCTGGTTCAGATCAGAGCTGGTAGTCTGGTTCAGATCAGAGCTGGTAATCTGGTTCAGATCAGAGCTGGAAGCAGCTCGGTAGATAGGGGACCTGAGTACCGTACAGCGCTTTCTGTTGTCGCAAGTTCTGCTCGGGTCGGCGCAGGCAAAGTTGTATTTAGCTGCTCGCAGGCCAGAGGCCCCGGCGGGAGGGGGGGGCACATTGAATCGCTCCGTAAACACTTTGTTTAGCCCCACGGGGATTCCGAAAAGCATTTATTGAGGTAAAAAAGTAACTGAGTTCCCCTTTAACCATCATATTATGAGTTCATCATGCCGCCAGTTTCCCGTCTCCAAAATGTTTGTGCGCAAGGTTCAGAGTTTGCGTACAGGTGCGCACATTTTCCCGTCAGGTTTGTTTTTATAAATCAGAAACTTGGCGTGGAAAATCACTTATCACCTGCTTTGATCCACTGAGACTGGACTCTGCATCCACCTGCTGCTCGTTGAACCGATAACGGGTGATAATCAGGAGGACTCACTTCTTTCTTTGATTCACATCCCCACAGCTGTGGTCACTTTTCCTCCTGGGGTCCAAATAAAAATATATTAAATACACAGACATACAAACGTATGTTCACACAGCATAAAACTATCAAGCTCACAAAAAGTCAGATGCTTTCATCTTCTTTAATAATTGATGATGATGATTTTTACTTTATTAATCCCGATAGTCATTCAGCTCCGCGTTTAATCTATCGAGCAGATGGTGGGGATTAGCTGTCCTCTGTGGTTCTTCAGGTCTTCATGGTATTTCACAACGAGCCAGAGCGTTCCCATATTTTTAGGAAGTAGCCAAATATTTCATTTGGCTTCCGTAAACTTCAGAAAAAGTACAGAAAGAGCAGATTTTATTCTTCCAGCTGAACTCTTTCCAGCAGGGGGGGCATGATGTTAACCATTATTGTCTGCAGATCCAGTCTCTTCATCTGCTGCTGGTTCTGCTTTGCTCTCCTTTTTCTTCTTCACTTTGACTCTTAAGCTACTATTTTCTTTCAGGTTTTGAAAGCCAGTATATAGTTTTGACACCATTTTCTGATCAGTATTGCTTTTATATGCTTTCTGAAAAATATCAAGCATTTCTTCCCGTTGTACTACTCTTTTAGTGTTTTCTTCGCCATAAAGTCTCTAATTTCTAAATATCTAAAGTGATCTTCACTCTGTAAATTAAAGTTGTTTCTAAGGTCCTGAAAGCTCAGAGTATGCTGTCAGACCTTGTTTGGCCCAAAGTTTGAACCTGGAGTCAAATATGCTTGGCGTGAAATCAGGGTCATATGCTAACTGTTTGAACACATGTTTCTGGATGACCTCCCTCCGTGCTTTTAGGGAGCCAGAAAATAGTGGGTTATCCTGACTCATTAGAGCAGGATCTATCCCTGCTTTATTTTTATGCCAGTTTGAGCGGGAAGTGACTCATTTTTTCAACAAACCAAAGGATTGCAGTGTGTTAAGCTCCACCTCTTTGGTCCACATCGGTTAGATCAGTACCCCTGCACAAGGGTACCAAAAAAGTAGGACGGTTTGGGTCGGATATAAGGGTACCCATCCCAGTTTTTATCTGTGGAGACACAAAAAGACTGACCCAATCCGACCCGATCCAGACCCGCTGGTGGAAACGGGGCTTAAAAGACTGACCCGATCCAGACCCGCTGGTGGAAACGGGGCTTAAAAGACCGACCCGACCCAGACCCGCTGGTGGAAACGGGGCTTAAAAGACTGACCCGACCCAGAACCGCTGGTGGAAACGAGGCTTAAAAGACTGACCCAACCCGGACCCACTGGTGGAAACTGGGCTTAAGAGACTGACCCAATCCGACCCGACCCAGACCCACTGGTGGAAACGAGGCTTAAAAGACTGACCCGACCCAATCCGACCCAGACCCGCTGGTGGAAACGGGGCTTAAGAGACTGACCCAATCCGACCCGACCCAGACCCACTGGTGGAAACGAGGCTTAAAAGACTGACCCGACCCAATCCGACCCGACCCGCTGGTGGAAACGGAGCTTGAAAGACTGACCCGACCCAGACCCGCTGGTGGAAACGGGGCTTAAAAGACTGACCCGATCCAGACCCGCTGGTGGAAACGGGGCTTAAGAGACTGACCCAATCCGACCCGACCCAGACCCGCTGGTGGAAACGGAGCTTAAAAGACTGACCCGACCCAGACCCACTGGTGGAAACGGGGCTTAAAAGACTGACCCGATCCAGACCCACTGGTGGAAACGGGGCTTAAAAGACTGACCCACCCCGATCCAGACCCACTGGTGGAAACGGGGCTTAAAAGACTGACCCGACCCAGACCCACTGGTGGAAACGGGGCTTAAAAGACTGACCCGATCCAGACCCGCTGGTGGAAACGGGGCTTAAAAGACTGACCCGACCCAGACCCACTGGTGGAAACGGGGCTTAAAAGACTGACCCGATCCAGACCCGCTGGTGGAAACGGGGCTTAAAAGACTGACCCGATCCAGACCCACTGGTAGAAACGGGGCTTAAAAGACTGACCCGACCCAGACCCGCTGGTGGAAACGGGGCTTAAAAGACTGACCCGACCCAGACCCGCTGGTGGAAACGGGGCTTAAAAGACTGACCCGATCCAGACCCGCTGGTGGAAACGGGGCTTAAAAGACTGACCCGATCCAGACCCGCTGGTGGAAACGGGGCTTAAAAGACTGACCCGATCCAGACCCGCTGGTGGAAACGGGGCTTAAAAGACTGACCCGACCCAGACCCGCTGGTGGAAACGGGACTTAAAAGACTGACCCAATCCGACCCGACCCAGACCCACTGGTGGAAACGGGGCTTAAAAGACTGACCCAACCCAGACCCGCTGGTGGAAACGGGGCTTAAGAGACTGACCCAATCCGACCCGACCCAGACCCGCTG
>JALJCO010011605.1:0-42197 GCA_023101725.1 Atherinomorus stipes
TGTTTCTACCTGTCCTAAACCAGCATCAAATCAAGTTTCAATTTAATAAGCTTTATTGGCATGAATGTAAGATTTACAATATTGCCGAAGCTGTTAGTTTCAGAAATACAATCATAAAAAGTAAAAAGTACAATAAGAAAAATCACAATAAAAAAGTTAGAATTTTTCTTAAACATGCCAACAATATGAATATTATTCATACATGCATGTTTCTGTGTTTCCCAGGATACATAATCTAAATAATGATAAAAGATTAGATTTATATCACACTTTTCTGCAGGGCGCTCGGGGCGTCTACAGTGGTTCCATTATTCTTCACCCTCATACGTCATACGTGGTGACGGTAAGTTGCTTATGTAGCCTCAGTCATACGTGGTGACAGTAAGCTACGTATGTAGCCTCAGTCATACGTGGTGACGGTAAGTTACGTATGTAGCCTCAGTCATACGTGGTGACGGTAAGCTACGTATGTAGCCTCGCTCATACGTGGTGACGGTAAGTTACGTATGTAGCCTCGTTCATACGTGGTGATGGTAAGCTACGTATGTAGCCCTCATTCATACGTGGTGACGGTAAGCTACGTATGTAGCCTCATTCATAGGTGGTGACGCTAAGCTACGTATGTAGCTTCCTTCATACGTGGTGACGGTAAGCTACGTATGTAGCCTCATTCATACATGGTGATGGTAAGCTACGTATGTAGCCTCATTCATACATGGTGAAGTAAGCTACGTATGTAGCCTCATTCATAGGTGGTGACGGTAAGCTACGTATGTAGCCTCATTCATACGTGGTGACGGTAAGCTACGTATGTAGCCTCATTCATACGTGGTGACGGTAAGCTACATATGTAGCCACATTCATACGTGGTGACAGTAAGCTCCGTATGTAGCCTCAGTCATACGTGGTGACGCTGCTTTCTGGCCGCATGTAGCCTCATTCATACGTGGTAACTGTAAGTTACATATGTAGCCACATTCATACGTGCAGACAGTAAGCTCCGCATGTAGTCTCAGTCATACGTGGTGACGCTAAGCTACGTATGTAGCCTCATTCATACGTGGTGACGCTAAGCTACGTATGTAGCCCTCATTCATACGTGGTGACAGTAAGCTACGCATGTAGCCTCATTCATACGTGGTGACGCTTGGCTACGCATGTAGCCTCATTCATACGTGGTGACGGGGGCTACGCATGTAGCCTCATTCATACGTGGTCGACGGTAAGCCACGTATGTAGCCTCATTCATACGTGGTGACGGTAAGCTACGTATGTAGCCTCATTCATACTTGGTGACGGTAAGCTACGTATGTAGCCTCATTCATACGTGGTGACGCTAAGCTACGCATGTAGCCACATTCATACGTGGTGACGCTAAGCTACGTATGTAGCCACATTCATACGTGGTGACGCTAAGCTACGTATGTAGCCTCATTCATACGTGGTGACTGTAAGCTACGTATGTAGCCACATTCATACGTGGTGACGCTAAGCTACGTATGTAGCCACATTCATACGTGGTGACGCTAAGCTACGTATGTAGCCTCATTCATACGTGGTGACTGTAAGCTACGTATGTAGCCACATTCACACGTGGTGACGCTAAGCCACGTATGTTAGCCACATTCATACGTGGTGACGGTAAGCTACGTATGTAGCCTCATTCATACTTGGTGACGGTAAGCTACGTATGTAGTCTCATTCATACGTGGTGACGGTAAGCTACGTATGTAGCCACATTCATACGTGGTGACAGGCTAAGCTACGCATGTAGCCTCATTCATACGTGGGTGACGCTAAGCTACGTATGGGGGGGGGGGGGGGGGGTAGCCTCATTCATACGTGGTGACGCCAAGCGTCATGAGTGGGAGCCCCATTCACGTGCACGTGTTACTTATAATACATCCATACCAGGACGCGTCACGTATGTAGCCTCATTCATACGTGGTGACGGTAAGCTACGTATATAGCCTCATTCATACTTTGTGACGTTGGGTCACGCATGTAGCCTTATTCATACGTGGTGACGCTAAGCTACGTATGTAGCCTCATTCATACGTGGTGACGCCAAGCCACTTATGTAGCCTCATTCATACGTGGTGACGCTAAGCTACGTATGTAGCCTCATTCTTACGTGGGTGACGCTAAGCTACGTTTAAATGTAGCCTCACCTACGTGGTGACGGTAAGCTGCCACGTATGTAGCCTCATTCATACGTGTGGTGACGGGTGTTACTAGCCTCATTCATACGTGGTGACGCTAAGCTACGTATGTAGCCTCATTCATACGTGGTGACCCTAGATACGTATGTAGCCTCATTCATCATTACTGTTTGATGCTAAGCAACCGTATGTAGCCTCATTCATACGTGGTGACGCTAAGCTACGTATAAGCCCTCCTCCGGGGGGGGGGGGGGGGGGGGGGGGGGGGGGGATACGTGGTGACGGTAAGCTACGTATATAGCCTCATTCTTACGTGGTGACGCTAAGCTGTGACGTATGTAGCCTCATTCTTACGTGGTGACGCTAAGCTACGATGTAGCCTCATTCTTACGTGGTGACGTAGCTCTATGCCCTCATTCTTACGTGTGACGGTAAGCTGCCGATGTAGCCTCATTATACGTGGTGACGGTAAGCTACGTATGTAGCCTCATTCATACGTGGTGACGGTAAGCTACTAATCTCAGCCTTTTTAAATCAAAGCTGAAGACCCACTTTTTCAGGTTTAGCCTTTAACTCCATCTTGGTTAGCTTTTTGGCTAAAGCTTTTATTTGTGTCTGCCTATTTTTAACTTATTTTTATGTGTTTCTCCTGCAGCGCTGTGGCACTTCAGTTATTACTTGTTCCTTTTCTTGTCCTGTTTTATTCATTTTCTGTTTTTTGTGTTGATGTACTTTTTACGGCTTTATTGTGAAGCACTTTTTTGGTTACCATTCTGGTTATTGTAAAGGGCTATACAAATCAAATTTGATTGATTGTTTTGATCCCCAGCGGTGCCGATGACCTGCTGCCCATCCTGTCCTTTGTGGCTCTGCGATGTCGGTGTCCTCAGCTGCTGGCTGAATGTGCTGCGTTGGAGGAGTTCATTCATGAGGGGTGAGTCCTTTTTCTAGAGAGAGAGAATGATCGCTGATTATTTAGATAGAATAAAACAACTTCTCTGATTAGTAAAGCCAGATTGTAATCACCATCAGTCTGTTGGCAGCTTCTGGATTTACAGTCTAAAAACTCTCTTCTGCTCCCACTGCTGATGCATTGAGATGAAATGTTTATTCCTCATATGCACTAGTATAAGTTTTTATATACTCATATACTACTTTGTTCTGCTGTTTCACTAGTTTCACATGAATTCATGTACATTTCTACTATTCCAGCTCAGCTGTGGAAAAATTGTTTTTCTAAAGCACTTTATCTTATTTTATTGTCACATCTCTTCAGTCGGGTTTTCCCAAAGTGAGAATTATTCATGCGCAGGGAGACAATTGTAATAAGTTTTATTATGAGATCAAGTAGCAAAGAAACGGTCCGAGTTTCGTAAACAGGATCTGGAGGAACTGGATTTCACTGATTTTGACTCATTTTGTTGTTTGTCATCTGATGTTTGTACATATGTACAACTTTTACTTCTAGCTGCATTTAAAATTTCTCTAAAGCACCTAGAATATCACAGTATTGTGAGGAGAAGACAGAAAGAGAGAGACACCAGCAGATACTGCAACTTTTATCCAGCCAGACCTGAGAGGAGACACACAGTTAATGATGGAGTTTTTGTTTTATATCAATTTAAAGAGTATGCAAAACATTGGGGGGGGGGCTAGCTAGCATAGACTGGCAAAGCATCACCCATCATTTTCATTGTAGCAAGCTTGATTTTATGCAATTTAAGTAAATTTATGTTAGAGCCCGACCGATATGGGATTTTTTGAGGCCGATTCCGATACCGATATTGGGGGGCTTTAAAAAACCCGATATCCGATATATTTGCCGATATCCGATATCGCTCATGTCCGATGTCAGCCGATATATATCAGCCAGATATTTAAAAAATGAACATGGACATACGTACTGTCTAACTGTAGTCCAACTTAAATTCTTATAATGACCAAAATATGATTCAACACTAAGAATCAGATCATCCAGAATCTGTGATGATGTTTTAGGGTGGGTGACAGATTTGTTGTGTTTTCTGCCTTACGGTGCTGCAGCCCAGGTTAACGTTCACACCACAGATGTTGCATCCAACACCTGTTAAATCTTTGTGAAGTGGCTCCACCTCACTCTTCTCCGCTGCCTGGGAATGAATATATATACATTTAGTGTATTTTAGTAATTAGATTTCAGTATTATAGATGACCATTTCAAAGTGAAAACAATTTGCTGCTAACAGCTTACAGTGATAACACTGACTAATGGAAGGTGTTTTAAAATTGATATATTTTTAAGACCTCATTCACTAAAACACCCTTAGAAATATAAATTTGTCATCTTTAAGCTTCAAAAGTTCCATCTTCCGCTTAACACAAGGGACTTAAACTAGATTTAAGAGCAATGTTGCTGCTTTTAAATCTAAACAGAATTACAAATAAATACATTAGTTGGAGCTTTTTAATTAGTTTAACAAAAAAAAATTAAACTTCTGTATTTACGAGTCCCAGTAAAACCTGCATGGCATGAAGTGTAGAGGGACACGATATAATAATTTTATATTAGATAAAGGAGATGGAAGTTAACAGTTGCTTTTATCGTTTGTGTAAAGGGCGCTTCACAGGTTTCTGCTGTTTAACAGTCTGACATTAGCTAATAGTAAGAGATGAATTGTGCAGCTGTATAACAGTCTGACATTAGCTAATAGTAGAGATGGAGTTAGAGTGTATAACAGTCTGACATTAGCTAATAGTAGAGATGGAGTTAGGTGTATAAAGTCTGACATTAGCTAATAGTAGAGATGGAGTTAGGTGTATAAAGTCTGACATTAGCTAATGGAGTTAGCAGTGTATAAAGTCTGACATTAGCTAATAGTAGAGATGGAGTTAGGTGTATAAAGTCTGCATTGCTAATGTAGAGGAAGAATAATAATTTTATATTATATAAAGAATGGAAGTTAAAGTTGCTTTTATCTGTTTGTGTAAAAGGGGACTTTCAAAGGTTTCTGCTGTTTACAGTCTGATTACTAATAGTAGAGATGGAGTTAAGTGATAAGCATTAGATAACAGTAGAGATTTAGAGCAGCTATTTAACAGTCTGACATTAGCTAATAGTAGAGATGGAGTTAGCAGCTGTTTAACAGTCTGTAAAAGAAAACATTAGCTAATAGTAGAGATGGAGTTAGAAGCTGTATAACAGTCTGACATTAGCTAATAGTAGAGATGGAGTTAGCAGCTGTATAACTGTCTGACATTAGCTCTAATAGTAGAGATGGAGTTAGCAGCTGCATCTTTGTTTATTTCACAAAGGGGCAGCTAGCTCAGTTAAAATGCTAATATTGTCGCTAAAACTAGCGCATTTAAAACTCGCCTGCTCTCCTTAATGCGCTCTAACAGCGTGTTTTCCACGAGGACATTTGTTGTCACGGAGCACTAAAGTGTAGTTTTATGTAGTTTTAGAAAGTCACAGCTTACCAGGAGGAAACTAAACGTCTGCATCGGCTGCTCTCCTCTCTGCCTGCGTAGCGCGTATGTGTGCGAGGGGGTAGGGAGGGGGTGCTGAGAAAGCGCTGCTCTCTGTAAGGGGAGGGGGAGGAGGGAGGGGGTGCTGAGAAAGCGCTGCTCTCTGTAAGGGGAGGGGAGGAGGGAGGGGGTGCAGAGAAAGCGCTGCTCTCTGTAAGGGGAGGGGGAGGAGGCAAGGAGCAGCACGAGCAGCTTTCAGGAAGGGAGGGGGGAGAGCAGAAGCGCGCAGCAGAAGTTTCTATTTGCCGTTTGAAGCAAAACTAGAATTTTCATATCGGCCACATTTTGGCCGATGCCGATTAACGAGCCAGACGCCAAAATCGGCCCGATATATCGGTCGGGCTCTAATTTATGTATCTATCCAGCCAGACAGAAAAATGATGAGGGATGAATAAAGAGAACTTATTTCCACCTGTAGAATGAGTCAAATGATCGGCCCAGTTTGCCAATAGTGCACTGTCCCACTTTAGCAATATGCCCTTACTAAAGTGGGACAGCAGCTAAAAAGCTTTTTTTTTTTTGGATGTTATTTTTAAAAATCATGAATCTACATTACTCCCCTTAACAAAAAATATCACAATTACAAACTATCCACCAGTTTTCTTATTTCTAGAACTCTAACATTGTTCACCTAAAAACGCCACGTCATTTTACCCACCATCTTGTTTCGCTGCAGACGTAGTTAGTGAGCCACGCCCCCAGGAAGTGATGTCATCCACACGGAACCTTTATTTTAATCTCATGCTGCCCTACGATGATTTTTAGTAGCAGAAGTGAACACGTAAAGATGAACATGATAAAGAGTAAGTGTCCCAGTTTACCCAGATTCACTGTTATGCAGCATCTTATACTGAGCATGAGGACGAACTCGGGCTTGTAACGAGGGCTGCGCCCCACTCTGCATCTGTGCACCTTCGTCAGCTGTAAGAGTGCACAAAAATAAATCCTCCAGTTTACTGCAGCCCGCAGCACATTTGTGGTTGTCCCTGTACTCCAGGTGGAAATGTCTGCTGTGGAAACGTCCTGGTGAGCAGATTTAAAAAGATTCTGCCCTAAGACGGCAGTCTCTCCCTCTGTCCCGTCAGGCCTGTGATGGCGGCTCCATCGGGATGTTGGTGCCATGCGTCCGTCACACACATCGTGGTCCGTTTGGAGCTGGTTTCCCCCGGAATTACAGCTCCACGGGAAGATCCAGAGGCTCCAATTTAGCTTGATTTGGTTTTGGCTCAGTTTGTTTTGGACCGGGATGCTGATACTTCAGTGCATCGTTTAGTGGCTCCTAGATTGTATTTTGGACCTTGAAGGAAAAGCATTCGTGCTGAGATTTAATTTTTACAGACTGATTCGGTGTCAGCCAGAGAAACATTGATTACAGATGGGCCCGTGGTGTTCGTGCAGCTGATGGCCTCTCCACACTTCTGATGCTGATGGCTGCAAAACATTAGGACTGAATACATGTTTCCAAAATCTAAGAGTGAGCATGAGTGTTGTTGAGGACTGGTGGTCCTGAAGGGCTATGTATCATTTTGAGTATCATCGCGTGTAGAGTCGTGACCACACCTCAGAGGTCTGGTCGTGGCCATTAAAAACACTGTGCTGTAAAAGGCAGCTGCTTGGATCGCCTGCTGCCAAAGAATGTCAGGATATTTGGAATTTGGGTTTTCCTCCCCAGAAAAATGCAAATAAAGTTCCAGTTTATTTTTGTACAGTTCAGTGGGTGAGGAGTGTTGGAGTGACAGAGGTGAAACCAGCGGACTGTGAGCTGAATGATGAGCTTTCAGACAACGTTGGTGGGATTTCAGTCTCCGTCCTCTTCATAAGAACCACCCTTAAGATCCAGGTCAGACCACCGTCTTCAGTCCTGGTGTGATCCAGCCAGGTGGTGGAAACCTCAGAGGTTTTGCTCCATAGTGACATGACATGAGGGATGTGAAAATGATTGATTAAAAAGATGCAGATTTTTATTCCTGACGGTTATAACCGTTTCAGATTGTAATTATTGTGTCTCGGTTCCACCTCATTGTGATGAGAATCTCCTGTTCCACCTCATTGTGATGAGAATCTCCCGTTCAACCTCATTGTGATGAGAATCTCCCGTTCAACCTCATTGTGATGAGAATCTCCCGTTCAACCTCATTGTGATGAGAATCTCCCGTTCCACCTCATTGTGATGAGAATCTCCCGTTCAACCTCATTGTGATGAGAATCTCTCGTTCCACCACATCATGATGAGAATCTCCTGTTCCACCTCATGGTGATGAGAATCTCTCGTTCCACCTCATCGTGATGAGAATCTCTCGTTCCACCACATGGTGATGAGAATCTCTCCTTCCACCACATCGTGATGAGAACCTCCTGTTCCACCACATGGTGACGAGAATATCTCGTTCCACCTCATTGTGATGAGAATCTCCCGTTCCACCTCATGGTGACGAGAATCTCTCTTTCCACCACATCGTGATGAGAACCTCCTGTTCCACCACATGGTGATGAGAATCTCTCGTTCCACCTCATCGTGATGAGAATCTCTCGTTCCACCACATGGTGATGAGAATCTCTCGTTCCACCACATCATGATGAGAATCTCCTGTTCCACCTCATGGTGATGAGAATCTCCCGTTCCACCTCATGGTGACGAGAATCTCTCTTTCCACCACATCGTGATGAGAACCTCCTGTTCCACCTCATGGTGATGAGAATCTCCCCGTTCAACCTCATGGTGATGAGAATCTCTCGTTCCACCTCATTGTGATGAGAATCACCCTCAGCCCCCCCGTCCCTGCTGTGGTCCGCACCAGCACCCTCAGCCCCCCCGTGTCTGCTTCTGGGTTGGGATCTGGAGTCTCCACTTCTAGGTCGGAAAGGAATTTTAGCGTCTTGGGTTTAACTTGTCGGATTTTCCTTTAAAGGTCCCGACAGAAGCATTCGTGGTCATCCTGGTGGGACGGTCGTCCCCCCCCCCCCCCCCCCCTGCTGGGTACGAGGCTTCGTGTTCATGTCCTCCGGCTTCGTCCATGCCGTGCAGCTCGTTAGTCGGAGGTTACAGCTGAAGCCTCAAATCCAGTAATTATGGTTCTTAAAGAAATGCGGATTTAAACTAGTCGTTTTTATAGAGGGGGGGGGGGGGCAGCTAAAACCTAGTGTAGAACCTGGTCTGTCTCAGCTGAGAAACAGTGAACTCCAACACCTGCACTCCCAGCTGGTCCAACACCCCCCACCGATGCTGCACTGGGTTACATCCAGAGAATCTGACTCCTGATGCTGCCGCAAACAATGGAGAGGGAAAAACCGTGAAGTTCATGACATCTTTCATGGGGGGTTCACATCAGCAGGTCATTATGCTGCGTTCAGGTGCACAGCAAATGTCTGACAAGAGAACGTCCTACTGCCAGTGCTTCTGGAGCCTTGTTAGTGTTTCCAGAGTGACTCCTGATGGTTTACATAAGTATTGATAATCAAAATCAAATCAATGGATTAATAACGCCCCCTCAGAGCACGTCAACGCCGCCCTTTTAAGAATTAAACCCCCCAGCGCCCCCTGATGGCCTCTGAACGCCCCCGTTGAGAAACAGCAGAAACGTTTGGGTCTTTTTCTCTCCGTGGGAAGTGAAATGATTCGATTCATGGAAAAGATGGACTTCACATGTCATGTTTGACTCTGCTGGTTTCTGCCTTCATGTTGCTGGTAACAGCCAGCAGCAGGGCCGTCCGATTGATCCAAATTTGATCCTGATTTCAGTTTTAATCTCAAACAATCTCCAAACTCATATAATCCAGTTGAAATAATTTATTTGCCATTTTCTTTACACAATTTCTGAAAGTTAATCTGAAGTTGAGATAAACTTTAGTGGCGTCTCACATGTGCTATTTGTTAGATGACATTCACAAAAATGTTAGATTTGGAATGTTGTAGCATTGAACTATAGTTAAAAGTTTACTTTGGGATTCTTATTTATTTTTTTGAAAATATGTTTTATTTTTCAAATATTGATTCGTTGTAGAACTGGACAGTTTCTTTTGTATACAATTGTTTTTCTATGCCTTATTTAATATTCAAAGTATATTTATTTTATTAATTTAATGTTGATTTATCGCAAAACAGCTGTAGGTGCATATTTATAGCCTGTATTTTTTCAGTTTCAACATTTTGTGCATATTAACTGTTTCTGACAGAAATGTTGAATAAATGTATTGTGTAACTAAAAAATACTCATTTGAGTCATTGTGATTTCAGAATTAACCAAAATCAAATGATGATAATGACTTTTTCCATTATTGAGCCAGCAGTGTCCTTATTAACGACGTTTTCTCTGCTTCAGTTATCTGATCGGAGAGGAAGGCTACTGTCTGACGTCCCTGCAGAGTGCCCTGGCTTACGTGGAGTCCCTGAACACAGGAGGACCTCACCTTCCTGCACACAAGCTCATTTAAAAAAGGTAATGGACTTTCCTAAAAGTCCCTGAATTGAGCCTTTTCCACCAGCGCAGGTCAGCTCAACTCACCTAAACTCAACTCAATTCAACTTTGCTTGGTAGCTTTTCAATTACAATCCATTACCCCGACCACAAGTGGGCGGGGTCAGAATGAAGCCGCTGCCACGTACTCGATTGTGCAACGCAAACGACAGCAGCAACAGCAACATTAATTAACATTAACATTAATTGTTAGTAGCCGCCAGTAAAAACAACAGAGGGAAAAGACAAGAAGTATGAGGAGAAAGTAACATGGGAGGGAAATGATGACATCATCAGCGACGCCATCTGTAGATGAACTCATGGTGGTGTAGGTGGTAGCAATCCTGCCTTATAACCTGGAGATTCCTGGTTCAAATCCCTTTTCAGCTGAATTAAATTTTTTTTTTTCTCTATGATCTTGTTGCAAATCTAAAATCACTCCCTCACGAGCTCTTATCGATCTATCTGCACGCATGCAATAAAGTCTTCCCAATCTGAATGTTTTTATCTATTTATTTAACCTTTATTTAACCAGGAAAAGTCCCATTGAGATGAAAAACCTCTTTTACTAAGGAGTCCTGACCAAGAGGCAGCAACCATAAGCAGAATCTTTTTTTTTTTTTTTTTTTCTTTCTTTCTTTTTTTTCTTCTTTTTCTTTTCTTTTTTTTTTACTTGTCCTGTCCAGCATTGAAGCAAGCAGAATGGAAATCTGATTGCTTTATTCTGTTGAACAGTTTTGCTTTATCAAGCGGAGCTTTATGAACATAAGGCTCCACTTGATATCATGTTTATTCATTTTATTTCTTTATTTAAACATTTGTCTGTTACACCATTCCATTTCATACTGCTGGGCCTGACAAGGGAGAAATGAAAGTTAACAGAGGTAATGATAGAAAGTAAAACAGAGAGAAAGGAGTAAGAAAGAGGAAGAGAGAGAGGAGAGAAAACATGAATCCACTTACACAGTTCACTGGTACATCTGTACCGGGATCCCTAAACAACCAAGGTCTCTGTTGGAAAACAAAACAAGCAATCCCCTACAGGAGGACCTGCAGGTGGCTTAAATATCCTCAGATCATACAAACACACGCAGAACTACGCAGAGAAGAGGTACAACCTAGTCAGCGCAATAGAAAACAGTGTCACAGTGTCAACATGCATAATAAAGGGTGCTCCGTGGTGATACAGTCATGCAGATGCAGCCTCGTCTCTGCAAGGAGGAGGAAGCCCGCAAGGCTCACGACCCAGGCCCCCAGCAGCCACCCAGAGGCCCAGATCCCAGCTACCCCCCCCCCCCCCCCCCCCCCCCAAAGAGCGGACATGCATCCCCCGAAGGGCGGCAAAAGGTGGCCCCAGCCGGAGCCCCCCGCGGTCTGGGGGCCCAGGCCCCAGCGGACCAAGACCAGCAGCTGCCGACCCCACCGGGCGCCGGGCGTCCCCGGAGCGGAGACAGCGCCGGGCCCAGGGCCCAAGCGCCCAGGAGCAGCCCCGCCCCGGGCGGCCCCAACTGAAACCCAGGAGGACCGGACCCCCCAGACGACACCCCCCAAGGCAGGCCAGCCCCCACCCCAACGTCCCTGCCCCACACACCTGACACCAGGGCGCCACCACCTCTACCACCCCCCTACCCCGCCACCACGCTCACACACACACTCCCCACACACCTACCCCAACACTAGGGCTGAAAGATACACCGTCACCGCATCCACATCGAGACACGGACAACCAAGACATCAACACCGCAAGAGCAACCACACAAAAGATACAGATCCCCCCCCGCGCCCGCCCCGCATACAAAGCCCCGGAAGCCACAAACAAAACCGCACCCCCCACCAAAGCGCCCGGCCCCCAACCAACCCGCAGCCACACCGCACCACATCGACACCGAGATGCCCGGCACGAATACCGAGATACGAACCTCCGCCCACACCGCCCAGCCCTACCCAACACCTCCATGTACCCCCCCCCCCACACACATACACCCACCCACTCCGCTCTCCGACCTTACATACCCACACTCACTCCTCCCTCCACCCCCCAACACTCTCCTCCCTCTACCGTCCACACCTACCCCCACCTCCTCATACCCTCTTAACACACACATGCACTCCCCCCACATAACTGCACCAACCCCTCCCCTACCCCCCACACATACGCCCCCACCTCCCTATACCCCCAATACCCCATACAGTCCCCCCTTACATGTCCAGCCCCACCCATCCCTCTGACCTATCACACTCCCGCCCTTCCTTCCTTCAACCCCTCATGACCATCCCTACTAGACACTCTCGAGCATGCCCCTCCTTCCCCCATCCCCCTTTCCTCCAACCACTTACCCACATCTCCTCCCTCTTCCAGCCCAAGTTCCTCCCTCCCACATTTCCTCTTTCACACTCTCATTCATTATTCTCACATACCCACCTCGCTCTTGCCCATGCCCCCGTGCCTCTTGAGTAGTAGCTCGGGCCGGGGAAGGAGCCGCGAGCTCCAAGCCCCCAACACGCCCCCACCCCCCACCCCCATCCCCCACCCCTGGACGCAGTAGGCCAGGCATCCCCCAGGCCAGCAGATCCCCCGCAATGCAGCCAGCCTTAACCTGTGAAGCAGCCACTGTTCCCCCTCTCCCCCCAGTAGCGCCCGGGAGACCGGGGTATGAAAGGACCCTGTCCGCCCCCACCCCCTGCTCATGACTGTGTGTGTAAGATGTGTGTTGTTTGCAGTTAAAACTGAGGGGCAGTGCCAAGTCATGCCGGGAGTGGGGTCGCGTAGGGGGCATGACCCCCCAACCGGCCCCTCCCTCCTTCCACACACTATATGGCCCGCCCCTCAGAAGTGGTTGTGAGCTGTTGTTATTTTATGTGTTTAGGTGTCTAAGTGTGGTTAAAACTGGGGAGCAGGCTGCCTCTAGACGTGGCAAGCAAAGGCACTTTGGTGCCCTCCCTCACCACGCCCGCTTGAAACGCACCCTCCCCAAAACCCTACGTGTGTGTGTGTGAGGTAGAGCAAGGGGGGGGGAGAGGTCTTGGGAAAGGAGACCAGGGGGGTATGAATTCCCCCCTGGAAGAAGAGCTGTTACCGGCATTAGGTACCCCTGCCTCCCGGGATCCCCCCAGGGCAGAGGGGGGCAGGCATGGCCGCCCTCACGGCCAGGCGACCGGCGTTCACCACAGAGGGGCCAGCCTTGGCCCCTGGGGGCGCTCGACCACCCCAGGCCAGGGAGGGGAGAAAAGGGACGGGAGCGGAAGGGTTCGGCGGAGGGGCCAGAGTCACCGGCCCAACATCCCCAGGCCCCGCAAACCCCCCAAGAGGCACGCAGAGCTGCTTTTTTTTTTTTTTTTTTTTTTCCTTCCCCCTCCCCTTTCCTCCCCCACACTATTGTACCACCCCTAAACCCTACTTCAAACAACCCACAACTTTACCCCCGTCAACACTCCCCCATCCCATCCCTCCTCCCGCCCCTCCTGTATAGCCGGTTAGTCCCTGCACATCCGCCCCCCCCAGTGTCCATGCCCCCCCCCTCCAAACCCAAGCCTGCACCCCCACCCAGGCCGCTAAAAAACTAAGCAGAACATAAGCAGAATCTAAATCCATCCGTTCGTCCATCCGTCCGATCGTGGAGAAAAAAAAAGATATTGTTCGGCAGAAAAGGGAATTGAATCCAAACCTTTGGATTGAAAGGCAAATTAGCCACCACCTACGCCACATGTGTGTTTCTAAAAAAGTGCAAATAATGACGTCCTCTGTCCCTCCCATCTTCCTCCTCCTCGTCTTCTTCCTCTGTTGCTGTTTTTACCGGCGGCTGGCTAACATTCATGAGTTGCATTACCGCTGCTTACTGGTGGGGAGTGTGAACTGTCGCTCATTTAATGATGTCACTCTCTGACTCTGACATCTGATTGGCTAACCCCTTGGCCAATAGGTGGCATGCAGTGAGATGACGTCAGACATAGCTGCTTCAGCACGCTCAGGTACCTCCAGAGGGGGTACAGAAACTGTATCACCTCAGCTTGGAAACCCCCCAGTGGAAAATCCCAATAACTGAGGTGAGGTGAGGCGAGCAGAAAAGGGATGATGGAAATGGGGGACAATGTCTCATGTTTCTGAGTGAAATCGTCCAGAAGGCGTTTTATGATCAATTCCTGGAAACGGGTTTGAATCTCATATCTGAAATCAGTCAAATCTGTCCAAGAAGATGAGCAACATGCAAAAGCAATGGCATTAGACATGGAAAGCTCTGCCTGCTGTTGTTCAGGTCCCACTGAATGAGAAGCAGACAGGCGGGGGGGCGGTACCCTCCCCAGAGGTCTCCACTCCCAGCCTCAGAGCTGGAGACGTCTTTCTGCATCACTGAGAAATCTGGACCAGTTCCCAAATCTGTCTGAGTCATGTTTAGTGATTCATGCATGCAGGAAGAGTCGGTTCATCTTCCCGTCCCGGAAGAGTCGGTTCATCTTCCCGTCCCGGAAGAGTCGGTTCATCTTCCCGTCCCGGAAGAGTCGGTTCATCTTCCCGTCCCGGAAGAGTCGGTTCCTCTTCCCGTCCCGGAAGAGTCGGTTCCTCTTCCCGTCCCGGAAGAGTCGGTTCCTCTTCCCGTCCCGGAAGAGTCGGTTCCTCTTCCCGTCCCGGAAGAGTCGGTTCATCTTCCCGTCCCGGAAGAGTCGGCCGGTCTTGCCGTCCCGGAAGAGTCGGCCGGTCTTCCCGTCCCGTAAGAGTCGGTTGGTCTTTGTGTCCCGGAAGTCCCGGAAGAGTCGGTTGGTCTTCCCGTCCCGTAAGAGTCTGAAGAGTCGGTTGGTCTTCCCGTCCCGGAAGAGTCGGTTGGTCTTCCCGTCCCGGAAGAGTCGGTTGGTCTTCCCGTCCCGGAAGAGTCGGTTCATCTTCCCGTCCCGGAAGAGTCGGCCGGTCTTCCCGTCCCGTAAGAGTCGGTTGGTCTTTGTGTCCCGGAAGTCCCGGAAGAGTCGGTTGGTCTTCCCGTCCCGTAAAAGTCTGAAGAGTCGGTTGGTCTTCCCGTCCCGTAAGAGTCTGAAGAGTCGGTTGGTCTTCCCGTCCCGTAAGAGTCTGAAGAGTCGGTTGGTCTTCCCGTCCCGTAAGAGTCTGAAGAGTCGGTTGGTCTTCCCGTCCCGTAAGAGTCTGAAGAGTCGGTTGGTCTTCCCGTCCCGGAAGAGTCGGTTGGTCTTCCCGTCCCGGAAGAGTCGGTTGGTCTTCCCGTCCCGGAAGAGTCGGTTGGTCTTCCCGTCCCGGAAGAGTCGGTTGGTCTTCCCGTCCCGGAAGAGTCGGTTGGTCTCCCCGTCCCGGAAGAGTCGGTTGGTCTCCCCGTCCCGGAAGTCCCGGAAGAGTCGGTTGGTCTTCCTGTCCCGGAAGTCCCGGAAGAGTCGGTTGGTCTTGCCGTCCCGGAAGAGTCGGTTGGTCTTGCCGTCCCGGAAGAGTCTGTTGGTCTTGCCGTCCCGGAAGAGTCTGTTGGTCTTGCCGTCCCGGAAGAGTCTGTTGGTCTTGCCGTCCCGGAAGAGTCGGTTGGTCTTGCCGTCCCGTAAGAGTCGGCCGGTCTTGCCGTCCCGTAAGAGTCGGCCGGTCTTCCCGTCCCGTAAGAGTCGGTTGGTCTTCCCGTCCCGGAAGTCCCGGAAGAGTCGGTTGGTCTTCCCGTCCCGGAAGTCCCGGAAGAGTCGGTTGGTCTTCCCGTCCCGGAAGTCCCGGAAGAGTCTGTTGGTCTTGCCGTCCCGGAAGAGTCGGTTGGTCTTGCCGTCCCGTAAGAGTCGGCCGGTCTTGCCGTCCCGTAAGAGTCGGCCGGTCTTGCCGTCCCGTAAGAGTCGGCCGGTCTTCCCGTCCCGTAAGAGTCGGTTGGTCTTTGTGTCCCGGAAGTCCCGGAAGAGTCGGTTGGTCTTTGTGTCCCGGAAGTCCCGGAAGAGTCGGTTGGTCTTCCCGTCCCGGAAGTCCCGGAAGAGTCGGTTGGTCTTCCCGTCCCGGAAGTCCCGGAAGAGTCGGTTGGTCTTCGCGTCCTGGAAGTCCCGGAAGAGTCGGTTGGTCTTTGTGTCCCGGAAGTCCCGGAAGAGTCGGTTGGTCTTCCCGTCCCGGAAGTCCCGGAAGAGTCGGTTGGTCTTGCCGTCCCGTAAGAGTCGGCCGGTCTTGCCGTCCCGTAAGAGTCGGCCGGTCTTGCCGTCCCGTAAGAGTCGGCCGGTCTTCCCGTCCCGTAAGAGTCGGTTGGTCTTTGTGTCCCGGAAGTCCCGGAAGAGTCGGTTGGTCTTTGTGTCCCGGAAGTCCCGGAAGAGTCGGTTGGTCTTCCCGTCCCGGAAGTCCCGGAAGAGTCGGTTGGTCTTCCCGTCCCGGAAGTCCCGGAAGAGTCGGTTGGTCTTCCCGTCCCGGAAGTCCCGGAAGAGTCGGTTGGTCTTCCCATCCCGGAAAAGTCGGTTGGTCTTCGCGTCCCGGAAGAGTCGGTTGACATGCGGGTTCGGGGAGGTGTTTCCTCACGTCCGGGTTGTGGATGAATCTTGCTGCAGACGTGGAGAAACGGCATCGTTGCTGTCCGTAGATATGAAGGTTATAACAGCATCTCTGGGTCTTTCCAGGCTGCAGCTCGGCGTCCGGACGTTCTGTGAGGAAGGAACAGCGACTCTGCAGCTCCCTGATGCATGTTGTCCTGCACACGCTAACACCCCCCCCCCCCCCCCGTCACACATGCTCAGAGACCCTGGTTCTGGGACTGACCCGGTCCGATGCTGCTGAGACGCCGCCGGACTTTCCCGCTGAGATCCGTCATCCTCCTGCGGCCGACATCAGCGCGTCCTTCATCTCACGCTCTGATTGGCCGGCTGTCGAAGCCTCCAGGTCTGGACGGTTCACGTCGGCGTGATGAGCGACTCGGATCCGCCGCAGTTTCACTCAGACACGGTTCAGTGGTGAGGATGAAATCTTCATCATTCAGCTCTGTGGACGGACATCAGGACTCGTTTAAGGATCTGCAGCAGGAGCTGCTCAGGACCAGTTTGGCCCGGAACCAGATGAAACCGGCCCGCTAGAACATCCTACATCCCTGCAGCTGATCAGCTCAGCGGGGGCGTTCGCTCCTGTTTCCCTGATCATCAGCGCCTGCTCCTCCTCCTCCTCTGCATTATCTCCCTCTGAGATAGAGAGCGAGCGAGGGAGAGCGAGATCTTCCTGAGGGGAGCGGGAATGTCGCCCACCTGAGCAGGTAAAGAAGGCGAAACCCTGCAGTTTTTCCAGCTGGACTCGGACGTCCCAGAACATCGACTTCTGCTCTGCACGTCATGGGAGGGAAGCGGTGAACCGGGGGCTCCGCGGGTGAACCGGGGGCTCCGCAGGTGAACCGGTCGCTGTCGGAGGCTCCGCAGGTGAACCGGGGGCTCCGCAGGTGAACCGGGGGCTCCGCAGCTGAACCGGGGGCTCTGCAGGTGCATGCAGCTGTTTTTGTAGTCGTGTATGCAGCAGGTGAACTCGTTTTTTCTTTCTTTTCCGCTTGCATACGTTTTTCTACTTTTTTATTTTCCTTTGATCTTTTAAAGGTGTGAACTTGAGCTCGTCTGCAGCTGGGGGGGCGAAGCTGATCTCCCCGTTAAGGGTTAACGAGCGGCGCTTTAAAAACGGGTCGTCGTGGCGTTTTATGCTTCTCTGTGGTTTTGTTTTATGTGCGTTGACCTGAAGAACTCGAGGTTTTAGTTTGAATTCCACCCCCCCACCCCCAACCCCCCCCCCCCTCCAGTCAGCCTGCAGACGTTGCAGCGTGCGTCAGACTCGCAGCAGGTGGACGGAAACGCTGGTTTAACTCCGGGAAAAGCAGCTGGAATGTGCAGAAATGTGGATTTAAGCGTTTTAAAGACGACCCTGAAGCAGAAAACTTACAGCTTTATCATCCATTTTATCTGTTTTGTATGTTTGAATTCATTATTTAAGATGTATATTTTTATTTTGTATGTTGTAAAAAGATGTCTTAAAAGCTCCTGTTGGTGATGAAATGAAAACGGATGCTGTGATGAGCCGTGATGTCCAACAGGATAACTGTCCCATGAATGTCATTTTACTAGAAACTGTCCTGTGATCATACATGAGAGCCAATAAAGAGAAGATGGAAATGTTTACACGTCTGCTGCTGAATCATCAAACCCCGCAGTCACGTGACCTGAGCTCATCTCAGACTTATTATTGTGACCTTTGACCTGGAAGAACGGTTATCATATAAATATCAAAGAAAAGTGAAACCGGTCCAGACTGAAGCGAGTCTGCATCCGTCATAATCTGAAGCTGTTTTCCACCGAAACCAACTCGAAATGTCGTCCAGAGCCACAAAACGAAGGAGAGAGCGTCGTTTTTCATAGCAGAGAAAATCTGCTGCCATTTTAAAGGAGTCAGGTTTAGAAATACTGAAATACTGTTTGTGTTTACATGTTTATGCGTTTGTGTTGTTGTTTACGTGTTTGTGCTTGTTTTGGTGTTTACATGTTTATGCGTTCATGTTTGTGTTGTTGTTTACATGTTTGTGTTTGTGTTTTGGTGTTTGTGTTGTTTACGTGTTTGTGATGGTTTTGGTGTTTACATGTTTATGCGTTCATGTTTGTGTTGTTGTTTACATGTTTGTGTTTTGGTGTTTTGTGTTGTTTACAGGTTTGTGTGTGTGTTGGTGCTTTCCTGTTTACATGTTGTTGTTTACGTGTGCGCTGCAGCGAGCCTGTCTCCGTCCTGCGTTGGTGGGACACTCCCTGCATGAGGCAGACCGATGATTCGGCCTCTTGGACCCCAAAGCTGGCTGCTGATGGGAGAACAGCATCTGGAGTGTATCAGACTGCATCCTCCGTTGCCATGGCAACAAACACAGCAGCAGTTATCAAACACATCCAGTGTTTAGAGCTGATGTTTGTGTGCGACGCTTCATCCATCAGCGACTCGTTGCTGTGACTTTGCTTACATGGAAAGCTTCGTCGTTGGTCTCGTGCAGAGATCTTGGCGTTTTTCCGTCTGGTTTAGAGTTTTAGTCCCTCTGGTGTCGGCGTCTCCGGCTTTAATCAGAAGCAGACGAGCTGATGGACACGCAGCTCCGAACGCTCCATCACCAGCACGAGGAACGATGACGACAGTCATCAGCGTGTGGAAACCTGCCTGAACGTCCGTCTGAAGCCTGAGCTGCTGAACGGTTCTGTCCTGCAGCGGACGACCAGTCATCGAAGCTCCGGCACAGCGGTCGTCTCTTCTGGACCTGCAAGAAGGACGAGACCTTCCTCCGACCAGAATGTAGGACCAGGTTGGACCAGACCTTCCTCCGACCAGAATGTAGGACCAGGTTGGAACTCACCTGGTTCAGGCTCAGACTTCTGTAGAGCCTCTGTAGACATGAACCAGAGCTGAACTGGACCAGGAGACCCCCAGCTTTCAATTGAAACAAGCCCCCCCCCCCCGTACAAGTTTGCTTCATTGGTCCACACTTGAGCTGGAATGTGTTCACAGTTCCACACGAAGCACACGATCCGTGAAAGTGGACCGGCGTTTGTTAAAACAGGACCAAGCAGAACCGTTTACTGATCCTACTTGGTTTACTAGGATCCGGTACACAATTGTAATTCAAATAACAGGCAACTAAAGAAACTAATAAATAAAAATTCACATTATAATTTAGTGAAACTAAATATTGATTTTGAATTGTGGTTGGAAACAATAATTTAAAAACCAAACTGTCTCAGACACATCAGAGCATCTTTCATGAACATGGACCAACATACCTGTCAGCAGGTGCAGACGTCTGATTGGACGTTACAGAAACACCTGATTGCAGTGATTGTCTCAAAGTGTTGCTCAACATTTTAGCTTCAGAGCCCCATCATGCTTGTTTACTTGTTTTACTTTTTGTTTGTTTGGTGTTTATATTTCTGTTGAACCACAATTCAAAATCAGTCATGATTTTCATAGAATTTTTATTTATTTTTGTCAATTTCAGCTTATTTGACTGACAGATGATTGCTTTCTTTAATTGGAGGGAATTATTCATTTTGAGGACGACTGTATATATTTGTATAATGTGTGTGTGTGTGTGTGTATACACACTGCTCACAAAAAGTTAGGGATATTCAACTGTCAGTTTTTGGAGAACAGACTGATGCAGAATAAATATTTAACCATTGAACAATGTACATGTGCTTTGAAAAGTTTAGAGAAATAGACAATATGTGAATCAATATCTTTCAAGCTTTTATTTGTTTGGATGTTGCTGATTAGAAGTTGCAGCTTAAGAAAACCTCAAATTCTAAAACTTAAAAAATTAGAATATTGCATGAAATCAATTTAAAAAGGACTTTAAATCCAAAAATATGAGTCGTCCTGCAGTAAAATCTGTACTTAGTACTTGGTTTGGTCCTTTTGGATGAATGACTCTTCAACCCGGCGTGGCATGGATGCTAGCAGCTTTAACCCGGCGTGGCACGGATGCTAGCAGCTTTAACCCGGCGTGGCATGGATGCGAGCAGCTTGTGGCATATCTCAGCTGTAGTTTTGGCAGTGTGGGCAGGTGCCAAGTCCTGCTGGAAGATGAAGTCTGCATCCTCATACAGCTGGTCCACTGAAGCAAGCATGAAGGTCTCCAAAATGTCCTGGTAGACGGCTGCATTGATGCTGGACTTGATGAAGCTCACAGGTCCATTCCTTATGAAGTCCTCCACACGTCTGAAAGGCCCTTTCCTGACCATCTTCTCCAGGCTGCTGTCAGCCCTCTGGCTTGTACATCGTTTTCTTCCACACTTCTTCCTTCCACTTAACTGTCCATTAATGTGCTTTGAGACACTCTGAGAACATCCAGCTTCTTTTCTATCACTTTTTGTGTCTTTCCACCTTGTGCAGGGAGTCAATGATGGTTTTCTGCACAACTGTCAGATCAGCATCTTCCCCATGATTGTTAATTCTTCTAAACCAACACAGAGACTTTTTAAAGGCTCAGGGTACTTATGGAGGTGTTTGGATTACTGACCTGATCAGAATGTAACACTCTGAACTTACAATACTGGAGCTTTTCACAATATTCTCATTTTTGGAGTTTTTGAATTGGAGGTTTTCTGAAGCTGCAACTTCTAATCAGCAACATCCAAACAAATAAAAGCTTAAAATATATTGTTTCACATATTATTTGTCTATCCACAATTTTGCTGAAGCAGTTGCTTGAGGTCTTCTCCACCGCCATCACAGGCCCTACTTTATTACTGTGGAGGTTCTGGGCTCGTTCCACTTCGTCTCTCTGCAGCAGCCCGACTGGAAGAAACAGATTGTGGTCCTGGAGTCCTGCATCACTGCCAACAGAACCTGGGGCCTCATTTCTAAAGCTTGCTTACACACAAAACCGGGCTAGGACGTGCGTAAGCAACTTCTTGCGCAACAGCTGGGATTTATAGAAAAAAACTAGCTTAGGAATGTGCGTAGCTTTAAGCAAACTACAGACCTGCGTACGCACATTTTGCAGACCAGAGGAAAGTCATTTTGGAAAGCAGATCTCATAAAAGTCTCATTTACAGGGCGGTGGTAGGCTTGGTTGGTTGAGCGGCCGCCCCATGAACAGAGGCTACAGCTCCTCAACGCAGTCGGCCCCGGTTCGATTCCCAGTCCAGGGGTCTCATTTATAAAGCTTGCTTACGCACAAAACAGGGCTTGAAAGTGGCGTAAGTGATTTTCCACGCAAATTTTCTGATTTATAAAAACAAACCTGACGGGAGAATGTGCGCACCGGTGCGCACATTCTGAACTTTGCGCACGAACATTTTGGAGACGGGGAAACTGGCGGCACCGCTGGTGAGATGATGAACTTAAGCCACGTTCATGCATTTAACCATTAATATCAGACTGTAGACCCTCGTAAACCCTCGTATGGTCCTCAATTAAGCCATACAACCCATAAGCACCCATTCAGGACTTACAGCACAGTGTGTTCGAAGTGTATGTTCATCTTCAAATTATGTAGCAATGACAAGTTTATCTATAAAGCAAATTAATGTACAGGATAATTCAAAATGCTTTACATAAAACATAAAAAGCATTGCAGCAGGGGTGCAGAAGAGAAAACATCAAAACGTAAAAGAATAAAAGATTATTGTTCCATTAATTGTGACAAGCTGTGTAGCAATTACTGTAATTACTGAGTAAACATAAATACTGCAGTGACACTGTTGCGTAATGCTTTACAATGGATGCTTGAAGACTATGCCAATGGCAGGATCAGGATGAAGAGTCTTTAGAGACCATGAGGATTTTCTGGCCAATGATGATGACCAGCTAATAATCACATGTACTTTTGCAGCGCTTTTGTCTATGAACTGGACCCAGATACCCCGACCACCGAAACCGTGCCCACCCCGACGCATCAGCAGCTGCTGACCACAGCGCACTCCTGTGGAGCCATCAACCTCAGCAAAGACCGGCGGAAGTGTTTACAGGCGAGGGATTGAATTAAAAATTTAAAAAAAAAAATTAATTAAAAAAAAAAAAAAAAAAAAAAAAAAAAAACTGCTTGAATCTGTGCGTACGCACGGTTTTATAAATCTGAATTTTTTGGGCGTACACAAACTTTGGGTTTTGGGCGTACGTACACTTTTAGTAAAGATCCTACGCACAGTTTATAAATGAGACCCCTGTTCCTGATCGGTTTCACCTCTCACTGATTCGCTCTGATTTTCTGACGGGACTTCCATGTGATGTTCCCAGTAATAAATCCATGTTGGTGTTTTTAATTGGCTTCATAAAGATCATTTTAAACAGCTGGTGTTTCATTCAGCAGTAAACTGATGTTCACAAACTGGACGGGCTGAAATCTGACTGTTGCTACGAAGCAACACAAACATGTTGCAGCCTCAAGTTATTCCACTCGGATAAATATGAAGCATAAATGTAGGTTACACCAGCACACGGGCACAAATGTCACACTCCCTCTTCATAATCTGGATTTGTTTTTTTCAAAGACACTGGACTTATTGTGTATCCACCTTTCCTCATGCCACCTTTTCTCATGTTATCCGTGACCACCCAAACCCTCAATAATAATAATAATGATAATAACAAAAATAATAATGATGATAATACGTTGCATTTATATGAGCCTTTCAGACCCCTCAACACATTCATAAACAATGAGAGGGAATAAAAATAAAAAGACGTGAGAATCCAGCGTAGATGTGAATGTAATGACCAGGGGTCTCATTTATAAAACTGTGCGCAGGATCTATACTAAAAGTGTACGTGCGCCAAAAACCCAAAGTTTGCCTACGCCGAAAAATATTCAGATTTATAAAACAAGCGTACGCAAAAAATCCAAGCAATTTCCCTTTATAAATCACTCTCCTTGGAAGTTTGCGCAGGTGAATTTGGCTCATATCCTTTCCTCCCCCCCTACACGCCCACTTTCTACCATGAAGGGTCAATGCAAAGCACGCATGGATATTTTTGCATATAAATAAGCTGATCTGAGGCATTTAAACTTGATCGTGGCGACTGAGAAGAGAGAAAACGCAGTTTGATGGAGAATGAAGTGGAGGAGCTTGTTGGTGGTGAAACGTTGAAAGAACGTTATATTTGGACGTCACAGTGGAATCGCAGATAAACAGAAGTGACATCACGTTGCTGCAGCGGTGAATGAACACAACGGCTGCTGCACACCGGAGCGCGTTGTGGTCAACAACTGCGCACCGGGATTAAACGGATTCGGCGGGTCGAGTCCAGTTTAACACACAGATCCAGGAGTTCCCAAACTTTCTGAGCTACGACCCCCGCAGATACCAGACGTTGTTGTTCCTGACCCCCCCCCCCCCCAAATACCAGACGTTGTTGTTCCTGACCCCGCAACAGCTGAGCTCTTTATTGTGCGACATTTCAGATCATCCTGCAGCATCTACATGTGAGGCTGGAAAACTGTCAGAATCTTCATGAATTAGGGGGATAACGGGGGGGGGGGGGTTGGTGGATTATTAATGAAATGAAAAATACTTTATTAATCCCAGAAGGGAAATTCAATGTTTGTAATACTGTTTTTTTTTTACAATATAACATCTATCTAACATAACAATAATATAAAAAGTACAAGTGCAACAATAATTATACATATGTACACAACTGTAAGAAAACATAATTAAAAAAAAACAACTTAGCTGACCAAGATATGAGTAGGGCTTTTGCAAGATATTGCTAAATTGCAATTTTTATTATGAGTTAGGCTCTAATTTATTTCTTAGAAAATGAATGCGTTTATATTCCTACAGATTAATCTCCCTGCATTAACAGGTTTATTTTGACAACCCTAAAAATTCTAAATGTATTTAGTTTACAGCGATTACAATCGTCTGGTGACCCTCTGAAATGATCTAAGAATCCCCAGTTCGGGAAGGTTGCTCAGGGAATCTATCGGCATCAGTCAGTAATCATGTAGGAATATTGGTGGTTTCTAAAAACTCTCTCCATCTTTATCCTCTTCTTTTCCATGATCTTGCAGCAGTGCAGCGCGTCCATGTGAAGCATTATGTACGAGTGTCACCGTTTCCTCAGTAATTACAATCAGCTTCCACACCTTGTTACAGGTAACTACCAATAACTGTCATCCTACATAACTGAAGCTGCAGCTACTGTAGCTCTGAAATGAGGCTGATGGATCGTACAGCTCAATCCAGGAACAGACGGGGGTTTATGATGGTCTCCAGTCTGATATGATGGTTAAATGCATGATCGTGGCTTCAGCTCATCATCTTACCAGCGGTGCCGCCAGTTTCCTGTCTCCAAAATGTTTGTGCGCAAGGTTCAGAGTTTGCGTACAGGTGCGCACATTTTCCCGTCAGGTTTATTTTTATAAATCTGAAACTTTGCGTGGAAAATTACTTACGCCATTTTCAGGCCCTGTTTTGTGCGTAAGCAGCTTATAAATGAGACCCCGGCTCCTGTGGAAGGACGGCATGATGGGGAGGATGAAGCCAGATTTACGTATTTCTACACCATCTAAAAAAAAAAAAAATTCCATTTCTTTTATTTGTTTGAAATTCCTGACAAGGCAAAGCGTTAAAGTTTTGTACATGTGAGCTTGGACATTTCCCAGAATGCTGTTCTTTACCTGAACAGGTAGATAACATTCTGTCTGCAGACGTTTCTGCTACAGTTCAGTACAAGTTTATGTACTTATGGTCAACAACGTGCCGTCTCAGTGCTCTGAAATTAGACTTGATCAGATCTGCACAACGTTCAGTAACTTTTATCCAAACAAAGACAAATGCAGTGAGATCCTCCAACCTGCAGCCTTCACGTTGGTGAGCGCGTCCCTGATGACTCAGCAGTTCTGGTCTGATCATGAAGTCAGACGCAGACGCAGTCCATCCCAACGAGCCTGCTGGAGCTTCGGGGCTCTTCATGCTTTGCACAGCCTCACCATCACCATCCATGGGGTTGATTGTGTAGCGATGTTAGCATAGCTTATCCTCAGTCACTTCTTTACCTCATCGTCCCAATCCGTTCCAGAGGAGGGAGGAGCAACGATGTTTCACCTCGTCTGATCGCTGTTTTGTTGTGTGCTCACATCTCACCATCATGCTTTCAGTAAAGCACCGAGCCACAAGCTAATTAACCGTCTAAAATACGATATCGTCATGTAAACACCCCGGCACCTGCACCAAACTTTCCACTTGGCACAATGCAGTCAGACAAGTACTGTTGTCCTGGCAACCGCCAAACCCAGACTCCTCCATCAGATTTCCAGATGGAGAAGCGTGATTGGTCCTCCAGAGAACGCCTCCACTGCTCTAGAGTCCAGTGGCGGCTGCTTTCCACCACTGATTCCACGCTTTGCATCGCACTTGGTGATGTATGGATGGATGCAGCTGGTCGCCATGGAAACCCATTCCATGAAGCTCTCTGTCACTGTTCTTGATCTGATCTGAAGGCCACATGAAGTTTGGAGGTCTGTAGTGATTGACTCTGCAGAAAGTTGGCCACCTCTTCTCACTGTGAGCTTCAGCATCACTGACCCGCTCCATCAGTTTACGTGGACGAACACTTCATGGCTGAGTTGCTGTCGTTCCCAAACACTTCCATGTTCTTATCATCCAGCTGACAGTTGACTGTGGAATATTTAGGAGGAAATTTCCCCACTGGATTGTTGCACAGGTGGCATCCTATCACAGTTCCACGCTGGAATTCACTGATTCCTGAGAGCGACACATTCTTTCACACGTTTGTCGAAACAGTCTGCATGCCGAGCTGCTTCATTTATACACCTGTGGACATGAAAGTGATGGAACACCTGATTCCATCATCTGGATGGATGAGCAATATAGTTTATCTGTTCCATACATGAAGCATGCAGAGAAGCGGGGCCAAATTAAACTTAATTAAATGTGTGACGCTCTGGAGTGAGTCAGTGCTCTGCAGATGCGCATCAACTCGGTGAAGGCTATGTAGGCCGTCATCAAGCACTGATATCAGAAAAGTGTCAGATTTGCCACCAAGGTGATTTTAACTGATGGATGCTAGCTTTGATGAGAGGAAATTTACGGGAAAAATCAGTATGTCCTGAAAGAAAACTAGTTTTTAAAGATCTACGTTGTGGGTCTTTAAAGGTAAACATTGGTTTAAAAAGTATACATCAGCCAGTGAAAAGTCCACTGAGTCACAGTAATGTTTAAGTAGAATAATAGTGTTATTAGATTAAAAAATGTTACCGATTACTTTGGACAGATCTAATGTTTTAATTAATATTTTGTCTCCTCTGACGCTCTGATGAGCCCCATTAGAGCATCGCATCATTTTGTTCATCCATTGTTCTTGTCATTAAAGCCAATTTAAAATGTGTCCTTTTGTTAACTCACTATCACTTGAGAAATTCCACATTTTTACTGTGATCAGGGACTAAAGAAAGCCAAGGTCAGAGCCAATAGCAGCACTGCATTTAGTCTTTTGCCTAAGCTTTATATTTAGGCTGTTAGTTTACTGTATTTATTTATGTTAGTTAGCCATGTTACATTGTTAATCCAGCCAATAAAGCCACTATAGGTTTTTGCAATCATTTTGCAAAATTTGCAAAAATTTCATCCAATTTTCCCAACAGGCTGCAACATCTAGTTTTAGGGCACCCCAACCTGTCAAATCCTACTTTGACCACCATTCACACAATTACACTGATGCACATGACAGAATTTACAACTTTGTTGCTACATTCAGCGAGTTTTTCAGACCTCTTGAATGATTTTTTTTTTCCAACAACAAATCTAGAAATATTTTCAAGTTTTGCTGAAAACTTTGTGAAGCAAATGTGAGCGAGCACATTGTTTACTCCTTACTGTGTTTATGAGCTCATTGTCATGCTGATTCCCCATCTAAAAACACACACAAGAGGCTGCAGGGAGAATCAGCTCCAGCTCCCAGCATCAGTCCCAGTGTGACTCCAGCTCCCAGCATCAGTCCCAGTATTAGTCCAGCTCCCAGTATCAGTCCCAATATTAGTCCCAGCTCCCTGCAGCAGTCCCAGTATGAGTCTAGTTTCCAGCATCAGTCTCAGTATGAGTCCAGCTCCCAACATCAGTCCCGGTATGAGTCCCAGCTCCCAGCATCAGTCTAAGTATGAGTCCAGCTCCCAGCATCAGTCCCAGTATTAGTCCAGCTCCCAGCATCAGTCCCAGTATGAGTTCAGCTCCCAACATCAGTCCCAGTATTAGTCCCAGCTCCCAGCATCAGTCCCAGTATGAGTCCCAGCTCCCAGTATCAGTCCCAGTATGAGTCCCAGCTCCCAGTATCAGTCCAAGTATGAGTCCCAGCTCACAGCATCAGTCCCAGTATGAGTTCACTCCCAGCATCAGTCCAAGTATGAGTCCCAGTATGAGTCCACTCCCAGCATCAGTCCCAGTATGAGTCCCAGCTCCCAGCATCAATCCCAGTGTGAGTCCCAGTTCCCAGCATCAGTCCCAGTATGAGTCCCAGCTCCCAGCATCAGTCCCAGTATGAGTCCCAGCTCCCAGTATCAGTCCCAGTATGAGTTTAGTTCCCAGCATCAGTCCCAGTATGAGTCCAGCTCCAAGTATCAGTCCCAGTATTAGTCCAGCTCCCAGTATCAGTCCCAATATTAGTCCCAGCTCCCTGCAGCAGTCCCAGTATGAGTCTAGTTTCCAGCATCAGTCCCAGTATGAGTCCACTCCCAGCATCAGTCCCGGTATGAGTCCCAGCTCCCAGCATCAGTCCCAGTATGAGTCCAGCTCCTAGCATCGGTCCCAGTATTAGTCCAGCTCCCAGGATCAGTCCCAGTATTAGTCCAAGCTCCCAGCATCAGTCCCAGTATTAGTCCAGCTCCCAGCATCAGTCCCAATATTAGTCCCAGCTCCCTACAGCAGTCCCAGTACGAGTCTAGTTTCCAGCATCAGTCCCAGTATGAGTCCAGCTCCCAGCATCAGTCCCAGTATTAGTCCAGCTCCCAGGATCAGTCTCAGTACAAGTCCAGCTCCCAGCATCAGTCCCAGTATGAGTCCAGCTCCCAGGATAAGTCCCAGTACAAGTCCAGCATCAGTCCCAGTATTAGTCCAGCTCCCAGGATCAGTCCCAGTACAAGTCCAAGCTCCCAGCATCAGTCCCAGGATTAGTCCGGCTCCAAGCACCAGTCCCAGTATGAGTCCAGCTCCCAACATCAGTCCCAGAATGAGTCCAGCTCCAACATCAGTCCCAGTATGAGTCACAGCTCCCAACATCAGTCCCAGTATGAGTCCAGCTCCCAACATCAGTCCCAGTATGAGTCCGCTCCCAGCATTAGTCCCAGTATGAGTCCAGCTCCCAACATCAGTCCCAGTATGAGTCCAGCTCCAACATCAGTCCCAGTATGAGTCACAGCTCCCAACATCAGTCCCAGTATGAGTCCAGCTCCCAACATCAGTCCCAGTATGAGTCCAGCTCCCAACATCAGTCCCAGTATGAGTCACAGCTCCCAACATCAGTCCCAGTATGAGTCCAGCTCCCAACATCAGTCCCAGTATGAGTCACAGCTCCCAGCATCAGTCCCAGTATGAGTCCAGCTCCCAACATCAGTCCCAGTATGAGTCCCAGCTCCCAACATCAGTCCCAGTATGAGTCCGCTCCCGGCATTAGTCCCAGTATGAGTCCAGCTCCCAACATCAGTCCCAGTATGAGTCCAGCTCCAACATCAGTCCCAGTATGAGTCACAGCTCCCAACATCAGTCCCAGTATGAGTCCAGCTCCCAACATCAGTCCCAGTATGAGTCCAGCTCCCAACATCAGTCCCAGTATGAGTCACAGCTCCCAAAATCAGTCCCAGAATGAGTCCAGCTCCAACATCAGTCCCAGTATGAGTCCAGCTCCCAACATCAGTCCCAGTATGAGTCCGCTCCCAGCATTAGTCCCAGTATGAGTCCAGCTCCCAACATCAGTCCCAGTATGAGTCCAGCTCCCAACATCAGTCCCAGTATGAGTCACAGCTCCCAACATCAGTCCCAGTATGAGTCCAGCTCCCAACATCAGTCCCAGTATGAGTCCAGCTCCAACATCAGTCCCAGTATGAGTCACAGCTCCCAACATCAGTCCCAGTATGAGTCCAGCTCCCAACATCAGTCCCAGTATGAGTCACAGCTCCCAGCATCAGTCCCAGTATGAGTCCAGCTCCCAACATCAGTCCCAGTATGAGTCCCAGCTCCCAGCATCAGTTCCAGTATGAGTCCGCTCCCAGCATTAGTCCCAGTATGAGTCCAGCTCCCAGCATCAGTTCCAGTATGAGTCCAGCTCCCAACATCAGTCCCAGTATGAGTCCAGCTCCAACATCAGTCCCAGTATGAGTCACAGCTCCCAACATCAGTCCCAGTATGAGTCCAGCTCCCAACATCAGTCCCAGTATGAGTCCAGCTCCAACATCAGTCCCAGTATGAGTCACAGCTCCCAACATCAGTCCCAGTATGAGTCCAGCTCCCAACATCAGTCCCAGTATGAGTCCGCTCCCAGCATCAGTCCCAGTATGAGTCCAGCTCCCAGCAGCAGTCCCAGTATGAGTCTAGTTTCCAGCATCAGTCCCAGTATGAGTCCAGCTCCCAACATCAGTCCCAGTATGAGTCACAGCTCCCAACATCAGTCCCAGTATGAGTCCAGCTCCCAACATCAGTCCCAGTATGAGTCCAGCTCCCAACATCAGTCCCAGTATGAGTACCAGCTCCCAACATCAGTCCCAGTATGAGTCCAGCTCCCAGCATCAGTCCCAGTATGAGTCCGCTCCCAGCATCAGTCCCAGTATGAGTCCAGCTCCCAACATCAGTCCCAGTATGAGTCCCAGCTCCCAACATCAGTCCCAGTATGAGTCCGCCCCCAGCATTAGTCCCAGTATGAGTCCAGCTCCCAACATCAGTCCCAGTATGAGTCCAGCTCCAACATCAGTCCCAGTATGAGTCACAGCTCCCAACATCAGTCCCAGTATGAGTCCAGCTCCCAACATCAGTCCCAGTATGAGTCCAGCTCCAACATCAGTCCCAGTATGAGTCACAGCTCCCAACATCAGTCCCAGTATGAGTCCAGCTCCCAACATCAGTCCCAGTATGAGTCCGCTCCCAGCATCAGTCCCAGTATGAGTCACAGCTCCCAGCATCAGTCCCAGTATGAGTCCAGCTCCCAACATCAGTCCCAGTATGAGTCCCAGCTCCCAACATCAGTCCCAGTATGAGTCCGCTCCCAGCATTAGTCCCAGTATGAGTCCAGCTCCCAACATCAGTCCCAGTATGAGTCCAGCTCCAACATCAGTCCCAGTATGAGTCACAGCTCCCAACATCAGTCCCAGTATGAGTCCAGCTCCCAACATCAGTCCCAGTATGAGTCCAGCTCCAACATCAGTCCCAGTATGAGTCACAGCTCCCAACATCAGTCCCAGTATGAGTCCAGCTCCCAACATCAGTCCCAGTATGAGTCTGCTCCCCAGCATCAGTCCCAGTATGAGTCCAGCTCCCAGCAGCAGTCCCAGTATGAGTCTAGTTTCCAGCATCAGTCCCAGTATGAGTCCAGCTCCCAACATCAGTCCCAGTATGGTCACAGCTCCCAACATCAGTCCCAGTATGAGTCCAGCTCCCAACATCAGTCCCAGTTGAGTCCAGCTCCCAACATCAGTCCCAGTATGAGTCCAGCTCCAACATCAGTCCCAGTATGAGTAACCGCTCCCAACATCAGTCCCAGGATGAGTCCAGCCTTCCTCCTGGTATCAGTCCCAGTATGAGTCCAGCTCCCAGCATCAGTCCCAGTATGAGTCTCAAGCTCCCAGCATTAGTCCTCAGTATGAGTCCAGCTCCCAGCATCGCGTATGGCCAGCTTCATCTGGGTCCAGTATTCCGTATTGTCTGTTTATTCGTATTCCCCAATTCCGTATTCCCTCCCATTCCCAATTTCCCTCCCAATCAGTCTCTGTATTGTCCCGCTCCGTATTCCCAGGTCCCAATCATCCTGTTGTCCCACTCTCATCTCCTATGCTGGCGCTCCCAATTGTTGAGTCCAGCTCCCAGCAGCAGTCCAGTATGAGTCCAGCTCCCCAGCATCAGTCCCAGTATGAGTCCAGCTCCCAACATTAGTCCCGGTATGAGTCCAGCTCCCCAAAAGCATGAGTCAGCTCTTAATCTGAGTCCAAGTCTCCACAACATTAGTCCCAGCATGAGTAACAGCTCCCAACATCACTCCCGTATGAGTTGAGCTCCCAACATCAGTCCCAGTATAGTCCAGCTCCCAGGATCAGTCCCAGTATTAGTCCCAGCTCCCAACATCAGTCCCAGTATGAGTCCCATATCCCAACATCAGTCCCAGTATGAGTCCCGCTCCCCAGTATTAGTCCCAGTATGAGTCCAGCTCCCAACATCAGTCCCAGTATGAGTCCAGCTTCCAACATCAGTCTCAGTATGAGTCCAGCTCCCAACATCAGTCCTGGTATGAGTCTAGCTTCCAACATCAGTCCCAGTATGAGTCCAGCTCCCAACATCGGTCCCAGCATGAGTCCTAGCTCCCAGCATCAGTCCCAGTATTAGTGCCAGCTCCCAAATATCAGTCTCAGTATTAGTCCGCTCCCAGGCTCGTCCCAGTATGAGTCCCAGCTTCCAGTATGTGTCCCAGTATGAGTCCAGCTTCCAACATCAGTCCCAGTATGAGTCACAGCTCCCAACACTCAGTCCCAGTATGAGTCCCGCTCCCCAGCATTAGTCCCAGTATGAAGTTCTAGCTTCCAGCATCAGTCCCAGTATGAGTCACAGCTCCCAACATCAGTCCCAGCATGAGTGCCAGCTCCCAACATCAGTCCCAGTATGAGTCCAGCTCCCAACATCAGTCCCAGTATGAGTCACAGCTCCCAACATCAGTCCCAGTATGAGTCCAGCTCCCAACATCAGTCCCAGTATGAGTCCAGCTCCAACATCAGTCCCAGTATGAGTAACAGCTCCCAACATCAGTCCCAGTATGAGTCCAGCTCCCAATCATCAGTCCCAGTATGAGTCCTTGCTCCCAGCATCAGTCCTAGTATGAGTCCAGCTCCCAACATCAGTCCCTAGCATGAGTCCCAGCTCCCAACATCTGAAAGTTCCCAGTATGAGTCCGGCCCCCAGCATTAGTCCCAGTATGAGTCCAGCTCCTAACATCAGTCCCAGTATGAGTCCAATTCCCAACATTTCAGTCCCAGTATGAGTCACAGCTCCCAACAATCAGTCCCAGTATGAGTCCAGCTCCCAAATATCCCAGCATGAGTCCAGCTCCAACATCAGTCCTGTGCATGTCACAGCTCCCAACATCAGTCCTGGTAGCATGAGTCCAGCTCCCAACATCAGTCCTGTGCATGAGTCCGGGGCTCCTGCATCAGTCCCAGCATGAGTGCCAGCTCCCAGCAGCAGTCCCAGTATGAGTCTAGTTTCCAGCATCAGTCCCAGCATGAGTCCAGCTCCCAACATCAGTCCTGCAGTATGAGTCCAGCCCCCAACATCAGTCCCATGAGTCCAGCTGCCAACATCAGTCCCAGTCATGAGTCACAGCTCCCAACATCAGTCCCAGCATGAGTTCCATCTCCCAACATCAGTCCGTCATGAGTCCAGCTCCCAGCATCAGTCCCAGGATAAGTCCAGCTCCCCAGTATCAGTCCCAGCATGAGTCCAGCTCCCAGCATCAGTCCCAGTATGAGTCCAAGCTTCCCAGCATTAGTCCCAAGTATGAGTGCCAGCTTCCCAGCATCAGTCCCAGGATTGAATCCAGCTCCCAAGCATCAGTTCCCAAGTATGAGTCCAAGCTCCTCAGCAGTGTCCCAGTATGGAAGTCCAGCTCCCAGCATTTAGTTCCCAGCACTGAGTCCAAGCTTCTCCAGCATTAGTCCCATGAGAGTTCCCAGTCTGTCCCAGCATCACTCCCAGCATGAGTTTCAGCTCCCAACATCAGTCGCTTTGTTATGAGTTTCCAGCTCGCCAGGATCAGTCTCTTTGTAATTAGTTTTTCCCAGTTCTGGGGGGGGCCCAGCAGTTAGCTTACAGGGGTTAGTCCACGGGTTTTTCCCAGTATCCAGTCCCAGCTGAGTCCCAGTATTAGTCAACTCCCAGCATCAGTCCCAGTATGAGTCCCAGCTCGGACCAACATCAGTCAGTTGAGTCCAGCCCCAACATCAGTCAGTTGAGTCCAGCTCAGCATCAGTCCAGTATGAGTAGCGTTTCCCAGCATTCCAATCCCAGTATTGGAAGTGTCAGCCCCAACATCAGTCCCAGTATGGGTCCAGCTCTCAGGATCAGTCCCAGCATTAGTCCCAAAGGCCATCAGTCTCTGCACTGAGTTTCCCAGCGTTCCCAGTATCAGTCCGGGAAACAGTATGAGTGTCCTGCTCCCAGCATCAGTCCCAGCATTATTCCTGAGCTCCCAGCATCAGTCCCATGAGTCCCAGGGCTCCCAGTATCAGTCCCAGCATGTGAGTCACCAGCTCACAGCATCAGTCCCAGCATGAGGTGTGTTCTCACTCCCAGCTCTCAGTCGCAAGTTGATGAGTGGCCAGTTCTGCCCAGCATGGGGCAGTCCGTCAGCATGGAGTCCCATATTTTGGAGTCCACTCCCAGCGGATCAGTCCCAGTATGAGTCCACTCCGTCAGCGAATCAGTCCCAGCATGGAGTCCCGAGCTCCCAGCATCAGTCCTAGCATGAGTCCCTTTCGTTTCCCAGCATGCAGTCCCAAGTATGAGTCCCAGCTCCCAGCATCAGTCCCAGCATGAGTCCCAGCTCCCAGTATCAGTCCCAGTTAATGAGCTTTAGTGTCTCCCAGCATTTCAGTTCCCAGCATGAGTCCAGCTCCAAGCAATCAGTCCCAGTGTGAGAGTCCAGCTCCCAGCATCAGTCCCAGTGTGAGTCCCAGTTCCCATCTGTGTCCCAGCATGAGTGTCCCCAGCGTTCCCAGCAGCACATTCAGTGGTTGAGTCCTGGCTCTACTAGCATCAGTCCCAGCATGAGTCCATCCTGGCATGAGTCCAGCTCCCAACAAGTCTATCAAATCCCATCCAGCTCCCAACATAGTCCCAGCCCCACATCAGTTCCCAGAGCCAGTCAGAATACAGCTCCCAACACAGTCCCAGCATGAATCCAGCTCCCAACATCAGTCCCAGCAATGAAATGGCCCCGTGTTATCAGTCTCAGTGGGCACTAGCCCTGGGGTCAGCCCAGTATGAAAGTCTGCCCCACCATCAGTCTTCAGTATTCCCAGCATTGTCCCAGCAGCGGCTCCAGCCCTGTAACAGTCCCAAGTATGAGTCTGTTCAGATAAGCCCAGCTCCCAGCATCAGTCTGTGCAGGACAAGCCCCCAGCAGCAGTCCTACAGCATGAGCCTAGGCCCCAGCATCAGTCCCAGCATGAGTCCAGGCCTCAGCCCCAGTATGAATCCAGCTCCCAACACTGTTCCAGTAGGAAATCTCAGCCTGGGGCCAGGCATGAGTCACAGCCCCATCATCAGTCCCTGAAGAAGTTCCCAACACAGTCCTGGCATGGTCTGAGCCCCAATTGTCCTGCCCAGCCCCACCCACTGTCTCGGCAGCGATTCAGCTCCCCAGCGACCAGCATCAGTCCTGCGATTGGTCCAGCCCTGCGCAGAACTCTGCGGATCCAGCCCCTGCATGAGTCCACCCCCAGCATCAGTCCTGTGGGGCCCCAGCATAGTCCGCAGGTCCAGCCTGGGTCAGCGCAGGGCCAGCCCTGTCAGTCCCAAGGGATGAGTCCAAGCTCCCGCTGGGGTTCCAGTGGGAGCGAAGTCCAAGCTCCAGTGTCCCAGCAGGTCTCACGTCCTGCGCGGTGCCTCAGCCCCACCATCAGTCCTGTCTTATCGCGTCCCAGAGCATCCTTCCCAGAGTCCCAGCTCCCAGTATCAGTCCTTGGTCCCAGTGAAGGTCCATCTCCAGCATCATTCCTGGGTATGAGTCTCGCTTCCCCAGCATCAGTCCAGCATGAGTCCAGTTCCAGCATTCAGCTCCTGCCCCAACATCAAGAACTAGCTCCCAGCAGGAGGAGTCTGGTTTCCAGCATCAGTCTCAGCATGGTCACGTCCAGCCCAACATCAGTCCGAGTATGAGTCGTCGGGGTCCAGCCTAGAGTTCGCTTCAGCATCAGTCTCAGAGTCCTTCCCACAAAGTCCTAGGCTCCCAGCACAGTCCCAGGATAAGTCTGTCTCAGTGGGTCAGTCCCAGTATGAGTCTGTTATCAGTCCCAAGTGTCCAAGTGCTATTGTCCCAGTATGAGTCCAGCTCCGCACAGTCTCAGATTGGCCTCAGGAAGGAGTCCACAGTCCCCCTGCATGAGTCCAGCTCCCAGCATCAGTCCCAGCAGGGTCCAGCTCAACAGCCCTGCTGAGTCTCATTCCCAACACAGCATGAGTTCAGCTCCCACCCTGCACTGTCTCAGTAGCGAGGTCCTGAAGCTCTGCTATCAAGTCTCGGCAGTGAGTCTCGCTTCCCGGCAAGGTCCCAGTATTAGTCCAGTCCCCAGAAGGGCCCCAGCTCCAGCCGAGCAGCGTTCCCGCACAGTCCCAACTCCCAGCATCAGTCCCAGTATGAGTCCCAGCTCCCAGTGTCAGTCCCAGTATGATTCATCTCTGTCCAGCTCCACCGCTGCTCAGCCAGTATGAGTTCAGGCTCCCAGGATCAGTCCCAGTATTACAGACCCCAGCTCTCAGTATCGGTCTCAGGCACCCAGCATTGTCCATTCCCCAGCATCAGTCCTGCTCCTGTATCACTCTGCAGTCCCAACTTCTGTCAGTCCCAGCTCCGTCAAACTTGCTATTTCAGCAGTCATCCCAGCATTGCATTTCCGCGCAGCAGGATCCCAGCCCCAGTATGTCCCACCACAGCATCAGTCTCAGTATGAGTCCTGCCCGCACGTCAGTCCTGGTGACCCCAGTATATCAGTTCATCAACCCAGCAGGGCGGAGTCCTGCCGCAAGTCCCAGCATTGGTCCGCAGCTCCAGCATTGGGGTCCATGGACCCAGCTCCCAACACAGTCCTAGAGTCCAGCTCCCAACAGTCCCAGTATGAGTTCCAGCCCCAGCACAGTCCTTGCACACTCTGCTCCCCAGCATCAGTCCTGCATGATTCCTCAGCCCAACATCAGTCTCAGAAGGACCCAGCTTCCCCAGCAGCAGTCTCCAGTGGCTGTCTCAGCCCTGCACAAGTCTCAGTATGGGTCCTGCCCAGCACAGTCCTGCCCTGTATCGTTGGTCAGTCCGGCATGGTTCACCAGTAACAACTTGCAAGGAACGACAGCTCACGTTGCTATGTCACTCAGCAAGGGAGTCCACCCCAGTGGCCCCAGACCGTATGCATCGTCTCAGTTCATCAATCTCAGTATGGTCCAAGGGCCATCCGGCATGAGTCCCAGTCAGTCAGAGCATGAGTTTAGTTCCTCAGCATCAGTCTCAGTAATCCACTACATCAGTCCCAGTGTGAGTCCAGCTCCGTTATCAGCAGTGTGAGTCCTGGGCCAGCAGGGCGTGATGAGTCCCCAGCCCCAGTATCAGTCCCTGTAGCCCCAGAATCAGTCCCAGTATGAGCCTGGCCCTGCCTCCCGGCACTTCCAGTATGAGTCTCAGCTCCGCATTATCCAGCATGGTCCAGCTCCCAGTCAAACTTGCAGCATGAGTCCACTCCGGCATCAGTTCCCAGCCCCACCCTGCATCCCAGCATGAACACCCCAGCATCAGTCTTGGGTATGAGTCCCCAGCCCCAGTATAGGCACCGGGTTGCGAGTCCAGCTCCCATCGGCCCTGCAGCGATGTCGGCGCAGTTGGTGCAGACCCAGCTCCTGTCATCTCGTCCAGCTCCTGGTCACAGGCTGCTCAGCATCAGTCCCAGTATGAGACCTGAGTCCAGCTCCCAGCATCAGTCCCAGCATTGAATCCCAGGACGAGCATCAGTCCTTGGGCACTATCTCCTGGGGTCATCCGAGATCCTGCCCAGCTCCCGCACAGTCCCTGCATGGAACAGCTCAGCACGTCCCCAGGATATCCAGCTCCCGCACCGGGGTCCCACCCAGCCCCAGCAGTCTCAGAATGAGTCCAGCCCTGGCATAGTCCTGCTTCCCAGGATCAGTCCCAGTATGAAGTCCGGCTGGCACCGTCCCAGCAGCGTTGGCGTCCCAGCAGCCCAGGTAACAGTCCTGTCCACCAGCATCAGTCTCAGTAGCGAGGTCCCAGTATGAAGTCCTGTCTGTTATCAGTCCCGGTCCCAGCTCCAGCACAGTCCCAGCAGGCCCCAGCCCCAGCAGGAGTCCAGCCTCCAAGCACACCAGTGTAGCCCCCAGCATCACCAGGCCCCAGCCTGCTTATGTCAGGCCTGCGGAGGTCCAGGCCTGTAATCCCAAATCTATCATTCCCAGTATTAGTCCTGTTTCTCAGCAATTGCCCCAGGACACTGCAGCGGCCCTGCGAGTCTCATTTCCTTGGCAGGGTTCAGTATGAATTCCCGGCCCTGCTTCAAGTCCTGGCCATGGTTTGGCTCCCAGCACGCCCCAGTATGAGTTCAGCTCCCCATCAGTCCCAGTATTAACTGAGCCTGCACGAAGACCCAGATAATGGCGGCCCCAGCATCAGACCCACAGGGTTCAGCTCCAGCACAGTCCCAAGTCCAGCTCCGGCTAAGGTCCCACGCACATTCCCCGAGCACAGTCCTGCATAGTCTGCTGCAGTACGGCCCTGCAAGGAGTTCCATTTCCAGCACAGTCTCAGGATGAGTCTGTTCAGTGACGGTCCTGTGATATTCTCCATTCCAGCTCCCAGCATCCCAGGATTTGGTGATTGTGTCCCCAGTATATCCACGCTCCCAGTACGTTCCCTGTGTATTAGTGCCGGCACAGTCCTATTAAGGCTCCCGCATCAGTCCCGTCCAGCTCCGCTTAGTCCCGGTATTAGTCCCAAGAGCTCCTGGCACAGTCCTGTTGTCTGCTGCCCAAGAATGTCCTGCATTCAGTCCCAGTAGAGTCGGCTCACCATCAGTCTCATGAAGTCTACATCAGTCCTATGAGTCTCTACCCCCGCACGGTAGTTCTAGAATTCCCAACATCAGCCAGTCCAGCTCAGCAGCAGTCCCAGTACTGGTCCCAGCTCCCAGCATCAGTCCCAGTATGTGCTCTAGCTCCTTATCAGTCCTGCAGAGTCTGCCTCCCAGTACCAGTCCCAGTGACTCTATCAGCCCCAGCAGCTCAGTAGTACAGTCTCAGCTTCCATCAGTCCTGCATCATCTGGGTGCAAGCCCAGCATCGCAGCGAGTCCCAGCAGACCCAGTATGAGTCCACCGAGCTCCGCATCAGCCTAGTAGCTCCCACCAGTCCTGTCTTGGCTCAGCACGTTCCAGTATGAGTCCAGCCCCAACACAAGTCCAGAAACGGCATGCCTGCCCAGTTTCAGCAGCAGTCTCAGCCTCAGCCGTCTCAGTATGTGTTCAGCTCAGGACAGCCCCAAGAGGAGGTCCCACTTCTTTATGACAAGTCTCAGTATTATCCCTGTCAACTTGTCCAGCACGTCTCAGCATGTCCAGCACTGTCCCAGTATGACGTCCAGCCCTGCATCGTCCCATCTGCTCAGCATCAGTCCTAGTATTCAGCTCCAGTCCTGTCCAAGGCAGTCCCAGTAGGCTACTAGGCCCCAGCATCAGTCCTATGTCCCCAGCCCTGCACAGTCCCGCCAGCTCCAGCATCAGTCCTGGTGTCCGCCCCAGTATCGCTGTGGAATGAGTCCTTCCAGCATGGTTCACTCCCAGCACTGTCAGGCAGGACTAGCCTCAGCATCAAGGACCCTTGCATGAGTCCACTCTTCTCTGTATGAGTCCATCTATATTCAGCCTCAGCAATGCCCCAGTGTGAGTCCCAAACTCAGCATCAGTTCCAGTATGTCTGAAAGCAGTCCTTGTCTACTTGTGCCCAGGTCAAAACTTGGGTATGTCCAGCCCCAGCATCAGTCCCAGACCCCAGTGTCCCAGCAGGACCTGCTCCCGGCATCAGTTCCCCCAGGTCCCACAGCATATCCAAACATGAGTCCAGGGGCCTGGCACAGCCCCATGAGTCCACCCCGGTACACCCTGTCTCAGTAGGTTGGGTCCCAGTTCACTCAGCAATTTGCAGCGAGGTCCAGCTCCCAGAGTTGGGGTCTCAGCATGGCTCCAGCTCCCAGCATTGCCGCAGCCCCTGCTGGCCTCAGTATGAGTCGAGCCCCCAGCATCGGGGTCCTGGTGTGAGCGGAGCCCAGCCCATACGTTATCAGTCCCAGAGAAACTAGCCCCAGCATCACAGAGCCACGGCCTCCCCAGCCCAGTGTTAGTCACAGCACAGTCCCCCCCAGTATGAGACCCAGGCGAGTCTAGCCTGCTATACTGGGGTCCCAGAAGGTCCCAGGACCTGTCCTGCCCCCAGCATCAGTCCGGTCCTAGGCTCCCAGCAGGTCCCAGGTCTGGCCCTGCTGGTCGTCCCCAGTGAAGGGTCCAGATATCTCAGCACAGCCCTGAACGAGCCCTGTCACGAGTCTGTCCAGCATTGAAGTCCCGGGGGGTCCGGGTCTTTTCTCCCATGAGTCCGAGCTCCGCCAGCATGATCCCAGCGCCCCAGCACCGTCTCAGTGTGAGTCCAGCTCCAGGTATCATCTAGAACCCAGCCCCGTTGGTCATCTCTGCAAGGAGTCCAGCCCTGCGCACAAGTCCATGTTCCATTGAACCAGAGTCCCAGCATCAGTCCCGTCCCAGCCCCAGAATCGAACCCAGTAGAACACCAGCATCAGTCTCAGTGAGAGCCCCAGTAAGCCCTGGCACAGTCCCCAGCATGAGTCCACTCCCAGCTTCAGTGTCCCACACTAGCCCCAGCACATCCCCAGTATGAGACCGGGTTCAAGCATAGTCTCAGACCCACATGAGTCCAGCTCCAAAGTCTAAAATCTTAGCCCTGTGCTACAGGATTAGCCCTGACCCCGGCATCAGGCCCATCATCATCCCAGTATGGTCCAAGCTCCTGTTGGAATAGTCCTTGCATTAGGTCCCAGCTACCAGCACAGTCCTGTATGAGTCCAGCTTCCGGTCTCAGTGTGAGTGTCCAGCTCCCAGCACAGTCCCAGGAGGCCGACCAGCCCCAGTATAAGTCCCCCAGTAGCTGAGTCCAGCTCCCAGCACACCACAGCATCAGTCCCGTCGATGAAGTCCAGCCCTGCTGAGGCTGGGGTCCCAGAGCATCCCAGCCTGCTATCGTCCAAACACTGCCCCAGCATCAGTCCTGCGCAATGTCCCAGGATCCAGCCCAGTCCCAGTATTAGTCCACGCTCCCGTACGACCCCAGTAGGTCTATTCCCGGCACAGTCCCAGCATAGTCCCAGCTCCCCAGCATCAGTCCAGTGTGAAGTCCAGCTCCGTTTAGTCCGGTATCCGCCCGGCACTGTCGCCGGCCCGGCATCAGACCCACAGGAGGTCCATTGCCCTGTTTCTCATCCCAGGATTCAGGTCCGTTCCCTGGTCCCAGTCTCAGTGTCTGGGGCATCGGTGACCTTGCACATGAGTCCAGCTCCCGGCACACCAGGCGAGCCCCAGCATCAGTCCCCAGCAGGACTAGTCGCTTGTCAGTCCCAGTGTGAGTCTGTCTCAGCTTAGGTCCCGGTGAATCCTTGGCTTCCTGGCACACTGTGTCCCAGTCTACAAGCATTCTCCAATATTCCAGCTCCCACCATCCCCAGTGGGTATGAGTCCAAGGCTCCCGTCAGTCCCAGTATGAGTTCAGCTCCGCTAACAGACCCAACAGTGAGTCCAGCCCCAGAATCGTCCCCAGTGTCCAGCCTTTTTTTTTTCAGTGTGATTCCAGGGCAGTGGTCAGTCCTTGCGTGAGACCAGGCCCAAGCATATCCCGGTAGCATCCCAGCTCTCGCTATCAGTCCCAGTGTTCACTCAGTCCCAGAGACCCCAGCATCTCAGCATTCCAATATGAGTCCAAAATGCTAGTCCAGTAATCCAGTCTCAGCACCAGTCCAGCCTGGGCTCAGCATCAGTCCTTGCAGGTAGCCCCAGCATCAGTCCCAGTATTACTAATAGAGCCAGTCCCAAAGTATGAGTCTCATTTCCAGCATCATCTCAGATGAGTTCATTCTAACAAACCTACCCACGCTCCCCCAGCATCAGTCCAGTTTTGTCCAGCTCCGTCAGTCCCAGTAATCCAGGTCAAAACCAGTATGAGTCCAGCCCTGCATCAGTCCCAGTATTAGTCCACGCTCCCAGTATCAGGTCCGGTCTGAGTCCAGCTCCGGTCCCGGCAGCTTGGTCCTAGCTCCAGCACACCCCAGAGTTGCATCAGCATCAAAAGGTTAGTCCTGTCCTTGGCCCAGCATGATCCCAGCATCAGTCCCAGCAGGTCTCAGCATGAGTCCATCTCTGTGCACAGTCACAGTCCCCACATATCCAGCCCCAGCATTGGGGTCCCAGCAGCTATCTCCCAGCACGGGCTAGTTCCGCCACTCCCAGCAGGCCAGTCCCCATGGGTTCAGCCCCTGGGCACAACCCCAGTTTTGGTCTGAAGCCCCGGGGTTATCTCAGTATTCCCAGCTCCACAGTCTTGCAGCATCGTCCCAGCATTAGTCCCTGCACAGCCCCAGCATCAGTCCCAGTAT
>JALJCO010011607.1:0-15161 GCA_023101725.1 Atherinomorus stipes
CTTATTTATGAATAAAAAGTAAAATAAATGTGTTTAAAACTGTGCAATTACACAAATACACAATCATATAATATTGTTGACTGAATTTTTATGAACGTTTGACACTCATATGCGATAGCTGAGCTCAGAAGAGCCGATGCTTCATAGTGAATCGGAGAAGCCGGCTCCCAGTTTTATCTAAGAGATCATTTGTTGTGACTGGTCACTAAGGAGGCCGTGCTGCCAGTCACATCTGAGCAAAAAGGTTCGTACAAATATATGAGAACAGAAAAAAAGGCTATGCTCCATTACAAGTTAGACAGGAGTTAGTGGTGAAGAGTGTGTGAGTGCATCGTGTTGTCTTGTAATATAACCATGTGACACCTTAAAGGTACAGCATGTACGAATTACTGACATCTAGTGGTAAAGATCGGTATTTGAAATAAAAGATGTTTTATTGCAAATAACTTCATATTCTAGCACTGTTGTGAATGTATGGTGGCTGTCAGAGGCCCGAATTCTCCCAGACATAAAGGCGTTTTCATGTGAGTGGATCAGTGGTCTCAGGTGTAGCTATAACTGGACTACGAGGAGCTACTTTAATGTCTTTTTAACACATTACTGATCCCAAACAGTCTCCAACTCCTATTAAACAAAGCTGCTACAGCAGGTTGAAAGTTCAGAGTTCTTACTTCACACACAGTTTTGTCCACTCAGGGACACCGTAGTTAAAATGGTGGAACAAATATGGCAGCCTCCACATGTGCACCTCCCAGTAAAAGTAGATATAAATGACTTATTCTAAGAAAATGAACATATAACAGCTGTTCTAGTGCAGCAATTACACATCACCAATAGAAACAGTTTAGAATTATAACATTTTTCTGCCATTGACCTTGATTTTTTACATACTGTACCCTTTAAAGTTTAATTTTGTTGTTTTATTGTATTGTGTATCTTTTCTTCACCTGCCAAGGGTCTATTCACGCTAATTAGCTTGCTAATGCTAATCCAACATGTTTACCTCTGTTGCTACATGCGGGTCATTAATATGTACTGTCCTCTGTCAAATAAAACCAAAAGTTTGAAGATGGAATAAATGTGCGCAGAATTTTAAGGCTTCCTCATAAAAATGTATCAATACTGAATGCAGAAAACGTTTTTAAACAAAAAAACCATCTCATTTATTGCAAAATTAAGGTAAAACACAGCTGCAAATATCTTAAATTCAAGAGCCATTCGGGAGTCGAAAGAGCCGGGCTCTTTCTTGGGAGCTGAATCAACTCCTTCTCTGACTCTGACATGAGGCTAGAAAACGCTTGCCAGTGAGATGAGAGGACAGTTCAGTCAGAAACACAAACGGATCAGGAAGACGGTGTCCTGCAGCCTTTAGTTTCATCTGCAGGACATGTGAAGGTTAGCATGGTCTGTACAGTCCTTAAACCAGTGATTCTTCACCAAGGGTCTCGTGCCCAAGCTTGGGCCTCCAGCGCCACCTAGAGGCCGTGAGAACTGTATATTTACACTGTTATTTATGAATGGATGAGTTGCAATGTAGCCTTCCCACCTGGTGGCGCTAATTTGTCAGAGTTCAACAAACAAGCAGAAGAAGACACTCTTAGCTAGCCGCTAGCCTGTAGCTAACGTTGTAAAGAAGAATTAAAACTAAATAATGAAGATAAAAATGGTCCCAAACCCTAAAGAGGCAAAAATCCACTCCAGATTATTAAATACGGATTAGTGAGTGGAGATAACAAAGCAGATGGAGCACCAGCTAATGCTAATGCTAACGTTAATGCTAATGCTAACGCTAATGAAAGCCCTAAAGCATCTGCAGCTTCATCTAGAAACAAACATCTAACACTCGTTGGAAAGAAAGAATTTAAGGGAAAAAGAAAATCCAGCTGTTGATGCAGAAAATGTCTGTTATGCTTTGGAAGTTCTTTAAAAAATTCTAATAACAGTGAATGAAATTTTGTGCTTTGATTTCCTGTCTAAGCAATAAAATCCAGGTTTTTACAGATTATTTAAACTGAGCCTTTTTATTTCCAATGTGATCTATTACTGCAGCATTTTATCTCTTTTAAATCAGTTTCCATCAGTTTTTTCTGTTGTTCCTCTTTTTGTAGTAAAATGTTGTAGATTTCAGGTTATAGCCTAATTCTGATTTGTTCTTGTAGGAGTCTGATTTTATTCCATGAATTATACGTGTGATATAAATGTGTTTGTGACCATCTCAGAATATATTTTATATGATGTTATTCATGTTTATCAGCCACATTTTACATGTTCAGTCTGTTAAAGCAGCTGGATTTGCTTTAGTTATTAAAGAAGTAAACCAGAAAATGATCATTACACTGATACAGAGTTAAATATGAACCTGGACCAGTTTGACTGGAAACTGGCCCCATCATGGAAAATGAGAAGAACTCCTGATTTAAACAATACCAAAAGCCAAATATGACAAAATAGAAAAAAGTAAAGACCTTTGAAAAAATAAAATTTTTTTTAAACTTTGATAAGTAATCACGAGATGTGCGTGCTATTCCAGTGTGGCTGGTCAAAAACCAGTTTCTGATGAATAATAGTTTCCTTTAATGCTGCGACGTAAAAAATAATACGTCAGAATAACTGAGATCTCTGGATAACATGCCTACAGGTTATAGTGACCTTAGAGCGACAATCCAACGTTGGAAATCCAGATATCCACGCTGCTTTCCATGTTGGCAGATACGAGGTCATTGGGACTCGTTACCCAGGCAACGGCGGCGTAAGATGGCGACACACAAAACACTCGCCGGATTAGTCTACAGTATAAGATCTTGTTTTAAGACAAATGCATCTTTTTTTCAAGAAATCTTATCAAGAAAATTAACTTGTTTTATTGGCAGAATTTTTGATTAGATTAAAAAATTAATCTTTTTTTTTTTTTTTTTACTTATTTCAAGAGTGGACAAGAATTTTTTGCTTGTAATAAGCCAAAATATTCTGGACAAGATTTCTTGAAATAAGTTGCATTTGTCTTAAAACAAGATCTTATATCTCACTGAAATGTTTCTTTTTAGGTCATTTTGTCTTATTTTGAGTGCGATGAGATATTTAGACCAGGAACTAGAAAATATCCTTGTTCAGATTGGAGTTTTTGCAGAGCATTTACCCTTCTGAGCTAAATGTCATCTAGTTCAAGAAAACTTTAGGACGTCATTGTCAGTTTTAATCGCATCAATTCTCATTTCAAACAACAAAATTGTGGCTAGTGAAAATGCTGAGTGGCTGGTAACCATGGAAACCACTAGCCACAGAGGCTGCTGAGCAAAAACATCATGTCACGCTCTGCCTGCTAGAGTTTCTCCCCGTCATGCTGCTATGCTACGTGTTAGCATCGATGCTTCCTGGCGTCTTCAGTCGAGACGAGGTTTAATGTCAGTAACGCCCCTCCAAACATGGCCGCCGGCATCAGCGAACACGATGGTTACCTGGGTTACTGCCGTACCTGCATGAGAGCTGAAGTATTCCTCATGTCTGGCCTGGGCGGTCTGCATCATGATGGTCTGGAAGGTCTGGCGGTCCAGAGCCCAGATGTGAGACGGGGACACGGCTGGATGAGAGACAGCGCGAAGTAGGCATTCACTCATTTCGTCTCTGAGGACGCTGAAGGAAATCACCAAACTCTCCTGCGTCCATCACCAAGCTCCTTTCTCTTTATTCCAGTTGGCGTTCACATTTGATTTTGGTTGATAACGGGGGATGGAGCTTTCTCCATGGTGGGACCAAAACTGTGGAACTCGCTCCCACTACAAGTTAGGTAAACTCCATCTCTGTCGAGTTTCTAAAACCCACCTTTTTTTCCCTGGCGTTTTGTCCATCTCGAGCCATCTTTTATTTCTTTTATTGCTTTTTATAGTTTGTATCGTGTTCTTAATTGTTAATTGATTGTTGATTGTTTTTGATTTTATTTATTGTGCCTGTCATTTACTCAGCTGTTGTCTTGAAAGTGCTCTATAAATAAAGTTGGCTTGATAGTTTTTTTTGGTTTCGTGCTTCCTTTGTATATACACTTAGGCCCAATCTCATTTCTCTTTTTTACCCTACCTTTCCCCCTAAAACAGAGCTGAGAGCCCCCCCCCCCTACAAACTGGGATACTCCTCCAAACCTCCACAATGGAGGGGACGGGTGAAGGGGAGAACTTGTTACAGGTCTGGCCTTCTCCATGTGGATCTGGTTCCAGTTCTCGGGGCTGCTGGTACTCACCTTATTGCCACGGCGTGGCCAAGGCTGTTCTCTTACAGTTGTACAGGATGGCCAGTCTCTCCAACGCTCTTCCCGGGCGCATTTCTCCCAGCAGCTTTCCATTCTGTACGACCTCCAGTAACCCCTCTGTGCACAGAGCCAGATCCAGGAAGTTCAGTTCATCCTCACTTATGTTTCCATCTGGACCAAACATCAAAACTCTTCAATGACTTCCGTTTCTGAAATTTGTTTCTGACATTATCTGGTGTTTTTATTTCCTGGATGCTGCGTTCCACGCATTTTTCTGCGCTGACCTGCCAGTGACGTAGAGGTAGTTTCCAGCTTCCCCCTCCTGGATGACCAGCTGTCCCTCCGTGTAGACCTTCTCATACATGCAGCCCACCATCTCCCTCATGTGCTGTGGCTCCAGTTTCTTCAGGAAGTCGTTGTTCATGATGGCGTCATTGATGAGCCTCCTGGTTCTGGAATAAAAAGAAACAGCAGCAAATTAAGTTAAATCTATCTACAGGTTGGCCTGCTGATGTCATCCACGATCTAATGTATCACAAGTACGACCGTCGTAGAGTTCCTAAGCGTCCTGGATTGGACCAAACCTCCCAGACTGTACAAGCTTCCTTTTATCAGGAAGCATACTGTAAATGTTCGTCTCTCTGCGTGATGATGCTCAGACTTCTCTACAGAGTCCTGTGAAGTCTAACAGGTCTCATGTCTCAGAGACATAAAGATCTGAGGTCTCATTAATGAAACTGTGCAGGATTCTTATAAAAGACAGTTTACATGCACCCAAAATCCAAAGTTTACACAAACTCCAAGAAATTTATAAAACCAAGTTCCATTTTATAACTCGATCTCATCCTGGTAGCTTGTGCAGGTTCAGGTCCTGATGAAGGATTTTCATCCTGGTTCAGGTCCTGATGGAGGATTTTCATCCTGGTTCAGGTCCTGATTGAGGTTTTCCTTCCTGGTTCTGGTCTGATGGAGGTTTTCCCTTCTGGGTTCTGGTCCTGATGAAGGCTTTTCTTCCATGTTCTGTCTGGATGTGAGGCTTTCGTTCCTGGTTCTGGTCCTGATGGAGGTTTTTCCTCCTGGGTTCTGGATCTCTGATGGAGGTTTTCCTTCCTGGTTCTGGTCCTGATGGAGGTTTTCCCCTTCCTGGTTCTTGGCCTGATGGAGGTTTTCCTTCCTAGTTCTGGTTCTGATGGAGGTTTTCCTTCTGGTTCTGGTCCTGATGGAGGTTTTTCTTCCTAGTTCTGGTTCTGATGGAGGTTTTTCTTCGTGGTTTTGGTCCTGATGGAGGTTTTCCTTCCTGGTTCTGATGAATTGGTTTTCCTTTCTTGTTCTGATGAAGGTTTTCCTTTCTGGTTCTGGTCCTGATGGAGGTTTTTCTCCCTGGTTCTGGTTCTGATGAAGGTTTTCCTTTCTGGTTCTGGTCCTGATGGAGTTTTCCTTCCTGGTTCTGATGAAGGTTTTCCTTCCTGGTTCTGGTTCTGATGGAGGTTTTCCTTCCTGGTTCTGGTCCTGATGGAGGTTTTTCTTCTTCCTGGTTCTGGTTTTGATGGATATTTTTCTTCGTGGTTTTGGTCCTGATGGAGGTTTTCCTTCCTAGTTCTGGTTCTGATGGAGGTTTTTCTTCGTGGTTCTGGTCCCGATGGGAGGTTTTTCTCCCATGTTCTGGTCCTGATGGAGGTTTTCGTTCCTGGTTCTGGTCCTTATGAGGTTCTCTTTTCCACCGTCTCCTGGTGCAAGCTCAGAATGGAGGACTGTGAATCAAAGATTTGGTCCAGATCTTTGGTTTTCATCAGCTACGTCTGTCAGTTGTTTTCTACGTTAACGCCAGAGTTGGTCATCCTGTTCAGAAACACTGTTTTTGTTATTCTGGGTGAAATGGTTCCATTTCCAAGATCTTCCTTTAGGTTCAGATCAAACTTTTTAACAGAAGGAAAACCTTTATGGACCTTGTTACAGAGCTGAAGCAGGTTGAGATTTATTCAACGTTGGTCTTTAGAGATATTCTACACTTCTATGTTTAACCTGAATCATCGGCTGAGGCTGATGAGATAATATCGACATTATCAGCCCGAAAAAGTCTGTATCGGTGGACCCCTAGTTCCTGCTAGCAGGTTTCAAAGACGTGGATGAACTTTCCTGTTCTAGATTTTCTGCTCTGACTTATCCTCTGGAGGCCGAGTCTGAATGCTTTGGGTTTTTAAGCAGGGAGGTTTGTCCTGCCAGCTTCATCTTCCAGACATGGCTCCTGGATGTAATGTATTCAGCCTGATTACCACATCACACAGACGCTGAATGAAAAGGTGCGTGCTGGGATTGGGCGTCGGAACAGTGGGCTAGCAGAGTTGTGTAATTGAAGCCTAAAATGAGCAAGTCTCAGCATTAAGATCCTGTGACCTTTTGTCTCCGTCTGTGTCTCTCCATTATCCTGACATGCTGATTAACATTTCACATTGTGGGAGAGGGGAAACGCCGAAGCTGGCAGCAGCTCTCACCTCCTCCTGTCAAACGCTGTTTGTGTTGATGATTGTCGAGCGCACTGTTTGAATGACAAAAGATGTCATGAACAACGCTGAAACTGCGGCGATCAGCTGTATTGTTTATCTTTAACAATCAGACTTAAATTCAGCAGCTCTGTCCGACAACCCGGCTGCAGCCTGGCAGGAGTCGGACATCTGGGGGGGTTGGACATCCGATGGGCGTGGCCAGATAGATAGGTTAGGGTTAGATCGTAGGAGTTAGGGTTGGAATAAACCAATCACAACGGGTAGTGGGCGGAGTCTGACATCCCCCCCCACCTCGTCCTGCAAGCTGCAGGCAGGACCTTCTCACTTTCTCTGAGGTGCCATCAATCCATCCATCCATCCATCCATCCATCCATCCATCCATCCATCCATGCACCCATCCATCCATCCATCCATCCATCCATCCATCCATCCTTCCATCCATCCATGCATCCATCCATCCATCCATCTATGCAGCCATCCATCCATCCATCCATCCATCCATCCATCCATCCATCCATCCATCCATCCATCCATGCATGCATCCATCCATCACTTCATCCATCCATCTACACATCCATCCATGCAGCCATTCATCCATCCATCCATGCATCCATCCATCCATCCATCCATCCATCCATCCATCCATCAGTTCATCCATCCATCCATCCATCCATCCATCCATCCATGCAGCCATCCATCCATCCATCCATGCATCCATCCATCCATCCATCCATCCATCCATCCATCCATCCAGCCATCCATCCATCCATCCAGCCATCCATCCATGCAGCCATCCATCCATCCATCCATCCATCCATCCATCCATCCATCCATCCATCCATCCATCCATCCATCCATGCAGCCATCCATCCATCCATCCATCCATCCATCCATCCATCCATGCAGCCATCCATCCATCCATCCATCCATCCATCCATCCATCCATCCATCCATCCATCCATCCATCCATGCAGCCATCCATCCATCCATCCATCCATCCATCCATCCACCCATCCATCCATCCATCCATCCATCCATCTAAACATCCATCCATCTAACACCCATCCATCCATGCATGCATCCATCCATCCATCCATCCATCCATCCATCCATCCATCCATCCATGAATCCATCCATCAATCATCCATCCATCCATCCATCCATCCATCCATCCATCCATCCATCCATCCATCCATCCATCCATCCATCCATCCATCAGTTCATCCATCCATCCAAACATCCATCATCCATCCATCCATCCATCCATGCATCCATCCATCCATCCATCCATCCATCCATGCATCCATCCATCCATCCATCCATCCATCCATCCATCCATCCATCCATCCATCCATCATTCATCCATCCATCCATCCATCCATCCATCCATCCATCCATCCATCCATCCATCCATCCATCCATCCATCCATCCATCCATCAGTCATCCATCATCCATCCATCCATCCATCCATCCATCCATCCATGCATCCATCCATCCATCCATCCATCCATCCATCCATCCATCCATCCATCCATCCATCCATCCATCAGTTCATCCATCATCCATCCATCCATCCATCCATCCATCCATCCATCCATGCATCCATCCATCCATCCATCCATCCATCCATGCATCCATCCATCCATCCATCCATCCATCCATCCATCCATCCATCCATCCATCCTTCCATCCATCCATCCATGCAGCCATCCATCCACTCATCCATCCATACATACATCCATACACCCATCCATCCATCCATCCATCCATCCATCCATGCATCCATCCAGCGTCCCCGTGGGGACGTCTGGGACACGTTCGTGTGCGTTCACTTACAGCGAGCTCTTCCGGATGGCTTTCACGATGGACCTGTAGGACGGCCTGAACCCTGCGCAGAAGTTGTCGGAGGTGGGCTCTGCAGAGACGCCCTCCTTGGCCTTGAGGCGGCGATGCACCTCGGCGGCCACCCTGTGGAAGCGGCTGGGACCCTGGTTGATGACGCTGAAGCGGCGGCGCAGGGCCGGCGGAGGATGCTCCAGGCTCCTGTGATAAGAGATGGCATCCTGGAGCTTCTCCACCTGGGAGACCTTGGCCTCCAGCTCCTTCTGGAGATGGTGCAGCTGAAGCTCCTGAGCACGAAACTCTTGGTCTCGACGGGCCAGCTCCCCCTCCAGGTGGATGATTCGCAGCCTGTGGGTGAAAACGACCGAGTCACTGAAGAGGAAGACGACAAGAAGCGTTAAAGCAGCATGATGCCGACCTGTAACCATGGATACCACTGATACACACTCAAAAACAGAGGTACCAATTTGTACTGAAAAGGGTCCAAAGCTTGTTGCTGGGGGGGTTCCTTTCTGAAAGACATTTCTGTACCTTCATGGTCCATTTTTGTACCTTATCAAGCTGTATGAGTTAATAAAGTACAATTAAACCAATTAAAGATGATGAATAAAAGTCAATAAAATAGAGATTATGACAACAATCAAAGATGCTAATAATAAATGAATAATTATTATAGAAATATTAGGCCAAACACATATATAATTATACATATAATTATTACTATGATTATTATAAAAAATCATAATATAATAACTATAATTATACTACTGTTTAGAAGTACTGCTATTTATAGTTATTGTACAAGCTACACACATGTTTCAATGCTGCAGGTACCCTTAGGGTTGAAATGGTACAAATGTGTACTTTATATTACTTTGGACCCTTTTTCATAGTATATAGGTACTTCTGGCCTCATAAAGACCAATATTGTACTTTTGAGAGAACATTTGTAAAAAATGTACCTGCAGGTACAGAAACGTTCCTGTCTGTACCTCCATGTTTCTGAGTGGGGAGGCGATCCTGGTAAAGTCATGAGTGAATTCTGGATAAATTTCCTCTGAATTAAAATCTCAGTAAAAAGCGTATTTTCAGCAGGTTAAATCAACGTCATGTTTTCTTTGAATCTGATTCAATCTGATTAAAATGTAAACAGATTCAACAACAGTAGAGGGACATTAGAAAATATTTAAAATGGTAAAAGTCTCAAATAGAACTGAATGCAAAAGTTAAAAGAGCAGGTTCAGAAAAGACACACACCCATCCACAGTGCCTGTGAAAAGTATTCACCCCCTTAGTTGTTTTATACTTTTATTGATTTTGTAAATCAATCATGTTCAGCATAATTTGGGTTTGGTGACAAAATTTATTTAAAAAATCCTCTTTAATGTCAAATTGAAAACTGATTTCTACAAAGAAATGACAAATGAATTTTCTTTCTCTCCAGCAACACCGCTGATACCGTACCCTGTATGGTATCGGGGGTGTTGCTGGAGAGTGGTTAAGAACATATTTTGAAGGAAGGGTGCAGTATGTCAAAATGGGACGGTTTTCATCAGACATTCTCGGCATTGCTTTTGGTGTCCCACAGGGGTCTGCTCTGGGACCTAAATTATTTCATGTCTATATCAATATATATATTGTTATATTGTGATTTCGTATTAATGCTAGTATTGTTAAAAACAAAAAACAAAAACAAACAGAAAAAAAAGAAAGAAAGAAAAAAGAAAAAAAGAGCTTTTTTACAATGTTGAATTTCCCTTCTGGGATAAAAGAGTATTTTTCATTTCATTTCATTTCAATGATATATTTCATGTGTCACATTCCTAAAAGTGATCCTCTTTGCAGATGACACCAATATATTCTATAGTTGCGATACATTATCTGATCTTGTGGAGACCGTGAATAAGGAAGGGGGCGGGAGGGACCGGGGGGGGGGAAGGGGGGGGGGGGGGGGATTGAGAGGGGGGGGGGGGGGGGGAGAAGAGCAGGGGGAGTGGGGGGGGGGGGGCCGGGGGGGGAGACGGGGGGGGGGGGGAAAAGATCGAAACGACCGGGGGAAGGGGTTAAGCAAACTTAAAAAAATGGATGGATATAAATAAATTATGTTTGAATTTAACGAACACTCAGACAATAATATTTGGAAATCCCAAAGCAAATTCTGAACTACAGATAATGACTAATGGAGTTCAAATTGAAAATGTTAATGAAATTAAATTTCTGGTTGTTTTAAATGATAATCAATTATCATGGAAAGCTCACGCCAGACACATAAAAACAAAAATATCCAAAAGCCTATCAATACTGCATAAAGCTAGAACATTTCTTGACATAAATGCACTTCAAATGCTATATTTCTCCTTAGTTCTCCCATAACTCATATTTTGTATTGAAATTTGGGATGTTTTTTTAAAACTTTTGAAAGCAAAATTCTATTGCAGATGATGATTTACTTGCAGTACAAAGGTAACAACTTCCAGGGGGGTGAATACTTGATAAATACAAACTAAAGAAACGGTATCACCGTAGCAACAGGTGATGAACGTGCAGCGATTCTCACCTGAGGATTTCTGCGTCCAGGTTAGGAGGCGCGGTGTGCATGGAGGCCAGGCAGCTGTTCTCCTCAGCCTGCGGGGCTTTTATCGAACCGTTGCCCATGGCCAGGCACCGGCCGGCCACCATAGGGATGGCCCTGGAGTCCGTCTCACCACGGCAACCAGGAGGAATGAATCTCTGCAGCCGGCCGACTCTTCCTCCTCCAGTCTTCGTCCCCCCTCAGAGGAAAGGAAAACATTCACTCGCTCATCACCATTCTCCTTATGAAACGTGTTTCTGAGTTTTTACAAGTTCGTTCCTCTTCATCCAGCAATCACAGCTTCATGAAATCTGTCTGACTTTCTCCCCCATTCAAGGAAAAAGGTTTTTCCCGTTTCTTTTCTTTTCTACTTGTCCTGTCCAGCATCACTCTAAACCTGGATGAGTTGAATTTACTTGAAACATCATTGTCTTTATTTTTAGAGCCTAAACAGTAGAACATCTTCCTTTTGCAAAGCGCACATATGCACATTCACGAAACTACGGAAGCCTCGGTGTTCAGAGCCTACTCTGCCGATAATGCAAGCGTAGAAGAAGAAATTCACTGTTTAGAGCTGCAGACAAACCGGGACAAACACAAGAGGGTCCAAGAGGGGTTGATATGATTTAAAACAAAGAAAGAAAGAAAAAGAGAACGTGTGATCTCGTCTGCCGCAGCTTCCGTAGTTTCATGAACGTACATCAGCGTGCTTGCAGGAGATGCGATTAGTATTATGTAGTACTGATGTAGTACTGATGTAGTACTGTTCAGGCTCTAAAAATCTCCTAAATGATGGTTTCCAGTAAATTCTGGACGCTACCCACTCAGGACACTTGGATTACATTGGACGAGCAGTATGGAGGAATATTGACAAGTTTTTGTGGACTTCAAGGACCTTTTTGGCTCGGACCCCGGTGAACTCCATTATATGAAAGTTGGGGGGAAACGAGAAGCCTTCCTGATCACCTGCTGCATTTGAGATATTAAAAAAGTGCTGCAGAGTCTTTCTCACCATGAGGGGGGGTGGAAGATAAAGTTACATCATTCTGTGGGTGGAATGGTCCTTTAAGTAAATCTAATATCCGGGCTAAGAGTGATGGTAGCAGCAGAATGATGATCTGGCTGCTTTATTGTGATGAACAGTTTTGCTTTATGAACATAAGGCTCCCCCTGATATCCTGATTATTCATTTTATTTCTTTAATTAAACATTTGTCTATAACAGCATTTTACATCGTATTTCTGGGCTAGACGAGAAAAATAAAAGTTCACAGAAGCAAAGATAGAAAGTGGAACAGAGAGAAAGGAGTGAAGAAAAGAGAGAAAGAGGAGAGAAAATAAAAGGATCCACGTCCACAGTTCACTGGTGCATCTGTGCAGAAACCCCTAAACAACATTCAAGGTCTCTGCTGGAAAACAAAACTAACCGTCCCGTACAGGAGGAGCTGCAGGCGGATTAAATATCCTCAGATCGTACAAACACACGCAGAACTACGCAGAGAAGAGGTACAACCTAGTCAGCGCAATGGGAAGCAGAGAAGAGGTACAACCTAGTCAGCGCAATGGGAAGCAGAGAAGAGGTACAACCTAGTCAAGAGAGAGAGAGAATCACGCAATGGGAAGTAGAGAAGAGGTACAACCTAGTCAGCGCAATGGGAAGTAGAGAAGAGGTACAACCTAGTCATCGCAATGGGAAGTAGAGAAGAGGTACAACCTAGTCATCGCAATGGGAAGCAGAGAAGAGGTACAACCTAGTCATCGCAATGGGAAGCAGAGAAGAGGTACAACCTAGTCAGCGCAATGGGAAGTAGAGAAGAGGTACAACCTATCAGGTGTTTCTGTAACGTCCAATCAGACGTCTGCACCTGCAGGTATGTTGGTCCATGTTCATGGGAAAGATGCTCTAATGTGTCTGGAACAGTTTTATTTATTTATTTTTCTTATTAATATTTCCAACCATGATTTAAAATCAATAATTTATTTCACTAAATTATAATTTTGTAATTTTCTATTTATATTAGTTTCTTGCTATTTGAATTATTAATGTGAATTTAGCATTTTCTTAAATTGGAGGGTATGAATAATTTTGGGGACGACTGTACATTTTATGTTCATTAATATGCGCTGTCCCTTTTTAAATAAAGATCTTATTACTTTTTTTTTTTTACGTATGAGTTGACGAAATTTGTTTGCTTGTAATAAGCATAAAAAAATCTGCCAATAGAACAAGTGAAATTTTCTTGATAAGATTTCTTATTTCTGTCTAAAATAAGTTTTTATGTCTCACTGAAACGTTTCTCTTTAGGAAATTTTGTCTTATTTTGAGTGTGATGAGATATTTTGACTAGAAATCACACAAATACTAAAAAAGACTTTTAGCAATTTTCAAATGAAGAAAAATCTTCTTGTTTTAAGATTTTTTCTTTTAATATTAGAAAGAAACAATGAAAAGAAGCATCATCAGACCAGTTTTGAGGGGTTTTCACTAAATAAGGGACTTGAAATGAGAGTTTTACAACTTGTTAAACAATATTTCTCCCTGTCTGGACTCTCCATATTTTTCTTATTTTTTATGAAATCTTACAGTTATCTTCCCCCACCAGCAGATTATTTCACTTGAATAGTCTGATTCTTCTAAATGTCAGTAATTTTTAAACTCGTACTGAGACTTGGGAGTTGAACCTACAACCTTCTGCTTTAAGACAATGAGCTCTACCGCCTGATCTATAGTCTCAGGCTTTAGCATGTTCACCGCTGTCCAAGCAGTTCGGCACTTCCTAGTTTCTCTTGCCTAAAGATCTTTTCACTCAAAATAAGAAGCAACAACACTGAAAATCAGCATTATCAGACCAGTTTAAAGTGTTTTTCACTAAACAAGAAACATGAAATGAATGTTTTAGCTTGTTTTAAGTTAGTTGCCACTGGTCTAAGTCTAGATATTAGTTTCTTATTACAATAAATCTTAGTGTATGAACTTGTACGGGAGGTCTTAGAACAAGTTTTTACAGCTAAAATTAGGAGTGAAAGAAAAAAAACGTGACTGAGTTACTCAGTAAGAAATAAAACATGATTAATAATCTTCCATATTCTGCTTTTGTCTAGTTTATTACCCTCAAATCAAGATGGTTGGGACAGTTTTTGCTGAATATAAGACTCGGTTAGATGGATGGTTTTAAAGTAAGTTCTTTCAGGTGTGGACAGTCGTAGCTGACGGGTTTATGACTGAATCTGGTGACAGATTTACTGCAGTGAGGTTGTAATAAGCAGAAAATGATGATTTTAGTTGGCATCCAGCAGGAAGAATTCCCAGGATGTGGGATTTCTGTCCATGACTGGATCTGTGGACTGATGTGTCTTCAGGTCCACGTCTAACACATTTATTTATTCACCACTTACTGGATTAATTTAAAGTGAGAATGTTGCATCTGCAGTTCCTCTACAGACATCTGAATATTCTATGATGAGGAAATGTTACTTACAGAACGATCAGTGTGTCCAAGCGGACGTGAGACGCTGCTCCTACGATCGCTGCTTCATCCGTCTCTGCTTGCAACCTGCAAACAAACTGCTTCAGCGTCTGCTGGGAGGGATCTCTGCTGCAGGGCCTCACATGATCCGGTATCTGGCGACCCCTGGTGGCCACACGCCGTCTTCACTCAGTTCAAGTTCAAGTTCAAATTTATTTATAGAGAACATAAACAACATATTTCTGAAGCCCCGAGATGCTACAAACCAACTAAACAGCTGGATACTTAAAAACAATACACAATAAAAGATTTAAAAAGAGGACGAAAACCTACATACACTGCAAAACCTAAAATCATAGCAAGTATGTTTTTCTAGTTTCTAGTAAAAATATCTCATCACACTCAAAATAAGACAAAATTCCCTAAAGAGAAACATTTCAGTGAGATAAAAGATCTGGTTTTAAGGCGACGCATCTCATTTCAAGAAATCTGATCAAGAAAAGTTTACTTGTTATATTGGCAGAATTTCTAACTGG
>JALJCO010011609.1:0-111585 GCA_023101725.1 Atherinomorus stipes
TGTGTCGGTCCACAGGTATCGTTCTTTTGTGACAGTCAGGCTGCTCAGGCTGTGTGGTGAGGAGGAGCAAGCACTTCAGTTTGTTCATAATCTTTCATACGGATCAGTACAGATCTTTCTTTCGTTCATTTGTCACGTGAGAGCTGCGCTGCGGTTATGGGGCTGTGGAGAGGAGACCAACAAGGAATGATGTCTGATATCTTATGTTCATTCATTTGTCCGTTGTCCACATCTGACAAATACATTAATCAAGAAATCACAAATGATTAGTGGGCTTGTAGATGTGCATAGTGTGACTGTGTATCTGATGACGTAAAGTGTGTTTGTTAATAAATGTTTTAATTTATATCAACACATTGATTGTTTTATTCTGCCATTTAAAAAATAAAATAATCAATAATAATAGTAATGATAATAATGATAATGATATTAATAATACATTTTGGACATAATAAATGTACTACGTAAACATCTCATTAAACTTTTATTACTTTTGTTTTAATTGTTATTGCTAATTGTCTACATTTGTTTTAAATTCACTCTTCCCCTTCTCCCAGCTGTCATGTGACAGCGAGCAGCTCGGGCTGAACGGCTCTTTCTCGTTCTCCGTTCACAGCTCAGACCAGTACTTCCTTCTCGGTTCTCGTTCATTGGTCTCCGTTCACGGCTCAGACCAGTACGTCCTTCTCGGTTACCGTTCATTGGTCTTCGTTCACGGCTCAGACCAGTACGTGCTTCTCTGTTACCGTTCATTGGTCTCCGTTCACGGCTCAGACCAGTACGTCCTTCTCGTTACCGTTCATTGGTCTTCGTTCACGGCTCAGACCAGTACGTCCTTCTCGTTACCGTTCATTGGTCTCCGTTCACGGCTCAGACCAGTACGTCCTTCTCGTTACCGTTCATTGGTCTCCGTTCACGGCTCAGACCAGTACGTCCTTCTCGTTACCGTTCATTGGTCTTCGTTCACGGCTCAGACCAGTACGTCCTTCTCGGTTACCGTTCATTGGTCTTCGTTCACGGCTCAGACCAGTACGTCCTTCTCTGTTACCGTTCATTGGTCTCCGTTCACGGCTCAGACCAGTACGTGCTTCTCTGTTACCGTTCACTGGTCTCCGTTCACGGCTCAGACCAGTACGTCCTTCTCGGTTACCGTTCATTGGTCTCCGTTCACGGCTCAGACCAGTACGTCCTTCTCGGTTACCGTTCATTGGTCTTCGTTCACGGCTCAGACCAGTACGTGCTTCTCTGTTACCGTTCATTGGTCTCCGTTCACGGCTCAGACCAGTACGTGCTTCTCTGTTACCGTTCATTGGTCTCCGTTCACGGCTCAGACCAGTACGTCCTTCTCGTTACTGTTCATTGGTCTCCGTTCACGGCTCAGACCAGTATGTCCTTCTCGGTTACCGTTCATTGGTCTCCGTTCACGGCTCAGACCAGTACGTCCTTCTCGGTTCTCGTTCATTGGTCTTCTTTCACGGCTCAGACCAGTACGTGCTTCTCTGTTACCGTTCATTGGTCTTCTTTCACGGCTCAGACCAGTACGTCCTTCTCTGTTACCGTTCATTGGTCTTCTTTCACGGCTCAGACCAGTACGTCCTTCTCGGTTACCGTTCATTGGTCTTCGTTCACGGCTCAGACCAGTACGTCCTTCTCGGTTACCGTTCATTGGTCTTCTTTCACGGCTCAGACCAGTACGTGCTTCTCTGTTACCGTTCATTGGTCTCTGTTCACGGCTCAGACCAGTACGTCCTTCTAGTTACCGTTCATTGGTCTTCGTTCACGGCTCAGACTGTGGCAGCAGTACACTGGCGGTGGCGGGTCGGACTCCTGGGTCCTTGTTCATTTGTCATGTGACAGCCTCCTGGTCACTGTCCCGCTGTTGTAAACAATAACATCAGGGAGGGAACAGAACACAAATGACTTTACTGAGGCGTGTATTTGCTTGTCTGGGTTTTCACGCGTTTTGATTTGCTTGTGGTATTTTAGACAGCTCGAGCGCGCGGAGGGCCGAGAAGGAGAAAGGAGGGGGTGGGGGGGGGGGGGTATTGAAACTGACTCGAGCCCGCGCGACTACCTGTGAGCCGGAGCCCGGGAGGGAGGAGGTGATTCGTGAGCTGACACTGTAACTGTGTGGTCCTCTGTGCAGCTGATTCAGGAGGAAGGAGGTGAGTGGTTCATCCTTGGCTTGAGTCCGGCTGCTACAGGTATTGTGAGCTTCCACTGCACCAGTTATTTAGTTTGTGTGCTGCGAGTGACGCCGTCGCCGAGCAACAGAGTGAACTGAGTGATTCGGTCATGTTGTGAGATACGAGCAATGACTTGGAGCTCACTCAGGGCTACAGCACCACCTGCTGTAAAAATGAACGAAATGACTCGTTCAAGATTCGTTCTTTTTACTGTTCGAGAGTAGAAGATCCGAGTCAGCCAAAAGAATCGGTCTTCCAATCACTACAGTGCGGGCCCCACATGGTTGTTTGCGGTTTTCCCGCCAGTGCGGGCCCCCCATGGTTGTTTGCGGTTTTCCCGCCAGTGCGGGCCCCCCATGGTTGTTTGCGGTTTTCCCGCCAGTGCGGGCCCCCCATGGTTGTTTGCGGTTTTCCCGCCAGTGCGGGCCTCCCATGGTTGTTTGCGGTTTTCCTGCCAGTGCGGGCCCCCCATGGTTGTTTGCGGTTTTCCTGCCAGTGCGGGCCCCCCATGGTTATTTGCGGTTTTCCCGCCAGTGTGGGCCCCCCATGGTTGTTTGCGGTTTTCCCGCCAGTGCGGGCCTCCCATGGTTGTTTGCGGTTTTCCCGCCAGTGCGGGCCTCCCATGGTTGTTTGCGGTTTTCCCGCCAGTGCGGGCCTCCCATGGTTGTTTGCGGTTTTCCCGCCAGTGCGGGCCCCCCATGGCTGTTTGCGGTTTTCCCACCAGTGCGGGCCTCCCATCGCTGTTTGCGGTTTTCCCACCAGTGCGGGCCTCCCATCGCTGTTTGCGGTTTTCCCGCCAGTGCGGGCCTCCCATCGCTGTTTGCGGTTTTCCCGCCAGTGCGGGCCTCCCATGGTTGTTTGCGGTTTTCCCGCCAGTGCGGGCCTCCCATCGCTGTTTGCGGTTTTCCCGCCAGTGCGGGCCTCCCATGGTTGTTTGCGGTTTTCCCGCCAGTGCGGGCCTCCCCATGGTTGTTTGCGGTTTTCCCGCCAGTGCGGGCCTCCCATGGTTGTTTGCGGTTTTCCCGCCAGTGCGGGCCTCCCATGGTTGTTTGCGGTTTTCCCGCCAGTGCGGGCCTCCCATGGTTGTTTGCGGTTTTCCCGCCAGTGCGGGCCTCCCATCGCTGTTTGCGGTTTTCCCGCCAGTGCGGGCCTCCCATGGTTGTTTGCGGTTTTCCCGCCAGTGCGGGCCTCCCATGGTTGTTTGCGGTTTTCCCGCCAGTGCGGGCCTCCCATGGTTGTTTGCGGTTTTCCCGCCAGTGCGGGCCTCCCATGGTTGTTTGCGGTTTTCCCGCCAGTGCGGGCCTCCCATCGCTGTTTGCAGTTTACCCGCCAGTGCGGGCCTCCCATCGCTGTTTGCGGTTTTCCCGCCAGTGCGGGCCTCCCATGGTTGTTTGCGGTTTTCCCGCCAGTGCGAGCCTCCCATGGTTGTTTGCGGTTTTCCCGCCAGTGCGGGCCTCCCATCGCTGTTTGCGGTTTTCCCGCCAGTGCGGGCCTCCCATCGCTGTTTGCGGTTTTCCCGCCAGTGCGGGCCTCCCATCGCTGTTTGCGGTTTTCCCGCCGGTGCGGGCCTCCTATGGTTGTTTGCGGTTTTCCCGCCAGTGCGGGCCTCCCATCGCTGTTTTAACCCGTTTGCTTCCCTCCTGAAGGTACGGGGAACAGAGCACTCCGTTCTGCGTCTCAGCCGTGGAAAGCTGCCGTAGAGGAGACAGAGAATTTTCCCGCCGTATCCACGACGCCGTGGAGCGGGCGAGCGTCGACATCCAATCGGGTAGCTCCTCTGATGAAGAGGAGGGAGGTGGAGACAAAAGTGGAGGTAGCAGCGGCATCCAATCAGCTCCCTGCCCTGTTGCAGCTCCGCCCCCAGCCCTGGAGGCCAAAACCATCCCGACGGTCAGCAACCCCAACAGTGTGTACCGGGTAGGTCCACACACGAAGATGTAAGTAGAACTCTGAAATAAAATATTCCAGATACAGCGAGCTGGAAAACACTCCTGCAGGATCTAGTCCTGGCAGTTTCCCAGACTCAGCCGGACTCTGGACTGCAGGCAGACCAGTTTAGCAGCCGGTCTCTGGACTGCAGGCAGACCAGTTCAGCAGCCGGACTCTGGACTGCAGGCAGACCAGTTCAGCAGCCAGACTCTGGACTGCAGGCAGACCAGTTCAGCAGCCAGACTCTGGACTGCAGGCAGACCAGTTCAGCAGCCGGACTCTGGACTGCAGGCAGACCAGTTCAGCAGCCGGACTCTGGACTGCAGGCAGACCAGTTCAGCAGCCGGACTCTGGACTGCAGGCAGACCAGTTCAGCAGCCAGACTCTGGACTGCAGGCAGACCAGTTCAGCAGCCAGACTCTGGACTGCAGGCAGACCAGTTCAGCAGCCAGACTCTGGACTGCAGGCAGACCAGTTCAGCAGCCGGACTCTGGACTGCAGGCAGACCAGTATGACAGTACCAGGTCTGTAGAAGGTGGATCTTCAACACATTTCACAACACAAGATCTTGCATTGATGATGGTAGAGTCTGACCGCTGCACAAAGCCCTCTCTAGCACATCCCAAAGATTCTCAATGGGGTTCAGGTCTGGACTCTGTGGGGGCCAATCCATGTGTGAAAATGATGTCTGATGATCCCTGAACCATCTTTCACAATCTGAGCCTGATAAATTCTGGCACGGTCATCTTGGAATATGGCCGTGCCATCAGGAAAGAAACATCCATTGATGGAATAAGCTGCTCATTCAGTATATTCAGGTATCAGCTGACCTCATTATCTGAGCTCATACTGTTGCTGAACCTGGACCTGAGCAACTGCAGCAACCCCAGATCATCACACTGCCCCCACAGGCTCATACAGTAGCACTAGGCATGATGCTGCATCACTTCATCTGCCTCTCTTCTTACCCTGATTCGCCCATCACTCTGGAACAGGGTAAATCTGGACTCATCAGACCACATGACCTTCTTCCATCGCTCCACAGTCCAATCTTTATGCTCCCTAGCAAATTGAAGCCTTTTTTTTCCGGTTAGCCTCACTGATTAGTGGTTTTCTTACGGCTACACAGCTGTTCAGTCCCAATCCCTTGAGTTCCCTTCGTATTGTGCGTGTGGAAATGCTCTTACTTTCAGTATTAAACATAGCCCTGAGTTCTACTGTTGTTTTTCTTGGATTTGATCTCACCACACGTTGAAGTGATCGCCGATCACGATCATTCAGGATTTTTTTCCGGCTACATTTCTTCCTGGAAGACGATGGTCCACTATCCTTCCAGTTTTTCAGAATGCGTTGGACTGTTCTGAACCCAGTTTTAGTAGTTTCTGCATCTCCTTAGATGTTTTCACCTCTTGATGCCAATGATCTGACCCTTCTCAGACAGACTAACATCTTTTCCAAGACCACGGATGTGTCTTTCCACATGGTTGTTTAGGAAATGAGAAGCAAGTCATTGCACCAGTTGGTGTTAAATAACTTGTTGCAGCTGAAAGATAATCGCCCATCATGTAATTATCCAATAGGAGGCTCCTACCTATTTGCTTAGTTACATCCAGGTGGTGACTTTTTTTTTTGTGGCCAGGCAGTGTATATTGCTTCTGATAACAGCAGTAGTGATGTCTGGATGATGATGATGATTTTAATATTAGTGATGCATTTTAATAAATATTGTATTACTTAAAGGGATAGTACACCCACAGAATGATGATCTTCTCCTCATCCTCTTGCTGAGCAAGACTCTGGAGCACTTAATATCTAATATCTCAATATTCAATATCTCAAATGCAGCCGCAGATCCGGGGGGGGGGTTCATTATCCACCAACTTTCATATAAAAGAGTTCACTAGTGACTGAACCAAAAAGGTCCATAAAAGTCCACAAAAACGTGTCAATATTCCTCCATACTGCTCGTCCAATGTAATCCAAGTGTCCTGAGTGGGTAGCGTCCAGAATTTACTGGAAACCATCATTTAGTAGATTTTTAGAGCCTAAACAGGATTACATTGCAGTTTCCATTTGGGCATTCGTGCTCATTCACAACACTACAGAAGTCGAGGCGTTCGGCACGTACTTCTACGCTTGCATTATCGGCAGAGATTAAATTAGCTGTTTACATCGTGCTAAGAGCGACAGAGCTGCAGACAAACACAAGAGGTTGGATATTGATTTAAAACAAAGAAAAAGAGTGCACGATCTCGTCTGAAAACCTGTCTGATCTCCGGCTGCATTTGACGTATTAAAGTTCTCCAGAGTCTTGCTCAGCATGAGGGTGAGGAGAAAATGAAGGACCATCATTCTGTGGGTGTAATATCCCTTTAAAGCCAGAGTTTGTAATCCTGTTCAAACACTTTTTGTTATACTGGGTGAAATGTTCCTTCCATCCTGACAGTATCAACACATCATGTATTCATAAAAGGAAGGAAGCAGTCAGAGAGCTGCAGGTCTGTAAAACTCTGATTAACTCCTGCCATTCACACCGAAAGCAGGAACTGGTCATTCGCAACTTATAGAAAGAACAAATCGATGCCTTTGTCTCGTCTCTGTCCCCCACCTGGGACCCACATGACTGTGCACTGCTCACTGTAAACAAATATAGCTAACGGACCGCTAACTGCTGCTGTACCAAATAAAACTAAACAAAACGACATGAGGATTAAGTCTCGGGGGGGGGGGGGGGGGGTTATGGTTGCAGTGTGGACTTTTTACACCGCAGAAGGAGTTGGAGGTGAGTGGATTAAAGGAGCTGTATCAGCTTTTCAAACCACTTCTGGAGATGATTCGTCCAGTATAACAAATAAACTGCCACGCTGAACACTACCACATTTTCCCAACTTGCCATCGTCCAGAGTTAAAAACAAAAAAGCGGGGCGGTGATTAGCTCAGTTGGTTGAGCAGCCGCCCCATGAACAGAGGCTACAGTTCCTCAACGCAGTCGGCCCCGGTTCGATTCCCGGTCCAGGTCCCTTTGCTGCATGTCACTCCCCACTCTCTCTGCCCCTTTCCTGTCACTAAAAACACTGTCGCATAAAGGCCACTAGTGCCCAAAAAATCATTAAAAAAAAAAAAAAAAAAAAAAAAAAAGCTTTTCATCTGGATCAAACGTCTGTTAGCTGATGGCTGCTTGTCTCTGAGGAAATCTTCCTGCAGGTGTTAGTTTCTTCCTCAGAGAGTGTGTATAGGTTCAGACCAGGGGCGGAGCTAGACATTGTCATCATCAGGGGCTTAGCCCACAAAAATATTAATCGTTACAAGGGTAATCCAGTACACCAAAAACGTAACAAAGAATTTAATCTACTGGTGTGGTTCCAAAAATTATTCAATATTTGCCTTTATCTAACGTTTAACACGTCCTGCCCATGTTCTTTAGTAATCATAACACTACATTGAGTTTTCATTTTAATGTAGTTTAACTATAACTGATTTAGAACTATAACTGAGTTTAACCATTAAAGTTAAACTCAGTGTTGGTGTCACACATTTTACTCAAAGAACAATACCAGCACACGGCTCAGGACCAAACAAGGACTCACTGAGCAGAATTCACAGAACCAGTTCTAAACCAGGACTCAGTCAGGACAGAATATACAAAACCAGGTATAACCAGGACTAAACCAGGACTCAGTCAGGACAGAATTTACAAAACCAGGTATAACCAGTTCTAAACCAGGACTCATTCAGGACAGAATTTACAAAACCAGGACTAAACCAGGACTCAGTCAGGACAGGATTTACAAAACCAGGTATAATCAGGACTAAACCAGGACTCAGTCAGGACAGGATTTACAAAACCAGGTATAATCAGGACTAAACCAGGACTCAGTCAGGACAGGATTTACAAAACCAGGTATAATCAGGACTAAACCAGGACTCAGTCAGGACAGGATTTACAAAACCAGGTATAACCAGGACTAAACCAGGACTCAGTCAGGACAGAATTTACAAAACCAGGTATAACCAGGACTAAACCAGGACTCATTAGGACAGAATTTACAAAACCAGGTATAACCAGTTCTAAACCAGGACTCATTAGGACAGAATTTACAAAACCAGGTATAACCAGTTCTAAACCAGGACTCATTAGGACAGAATTTACAAAACCAGGTATAACCAGGAGGACTAAACCAGGACTCAGTCAGGACAGAATTTACAAAACCAGGTATAACCAGGAGGACTAAACCAGGACTCAGTCAGGACAGAATTTACAAAACCAGGTATAACCAGGACTAAACCAGGACTCAGTCAGGACAGAATTTATATAACCAGGACTAACCAGGACTAAACCAGGACTCATCAGGACAGAATTTACAAAACCAGGTATAACCAGGACTAAACCAGGACTCAGTCAGGACAGAATTTATATAACCAGGACTAAACCAGGACTCAGTCAGGACAGGATTTACAAAACCAGGTATAACCAGGACTAAACCAGGACTCAGTCAGGACAGGATTTACAAAACCAGGTATAACCAGGACTAAACCAGGACTCAGTCAGGACAGGATTTACAAAACCAGGTATAACCAGGACTAAACCAGGACTCAGTCAGGACAGGATTTACAAAACCAGGTATAACCAGGAGGACTAAACCAGGACTCAGTCAGGACAGGATTTACAAAACCAGGTATAACCAGGACTAAACCAGGACTCAATCAGGACAGAATTTACAAAACCAGGTATAACCAGGACTAAACCAGGACTCAGTTAGGACAGAATTTACAAAACCAGGTATAACCAGGACTAAACCAGGACTCAATCAGGACAGAATTTACAAAACCAGGTATAACCAGGACTAAACCAGGACTCAGTCAGGACAGGATTTACAAAACCAGGTATAACCAGGACTAAACCAGGACTCAATCAGGACAGAATTTACAAAACCAGGTATAACCAGGACTAAACCAGGACTCAGTCAGGACAGGATTTACAAAACCAGGTATAACCAGGACTAAACCAGGACTCAATCAGGACAGAATTTACAAAACCAGGTATAACCAGGACTAAACCAGGACTCATCAGGACAGAATTTACAAAACCAGGTATAACCAGGACTAAACCAGGACTCAGTCAGGACAGAATTTACAAAACCAGGTATAACCAGGACTAAACCAGGACTCAGTCAGGGATATATTCATAAATTTAACCAAAAAATATTTTTAAAAACTATTTTTAAAAATGCTACCTCACCCAAATTAAATATGTCCTGAAATATAATCCCATCTTCTTCTTCTTTTTTTAAATCTGGTTCTTGCTCCATCTCTGTGTTGTTCTCATTCTTGCTTTTATCTTCTCCTCTTTGTACAAACACACAAAGATCAACCAGAGTCACAAAAATATTATTGTGAAAGTTGACACACCAATATATTCCACACAATTATAAGGTTATTTGTACCTTTTGTTTTGGAGTTAAAACAGGTAAAAGGTAATATCTGCATATAGTGGTGCGCTGAAACCACAATATCAGCAGGTAAGGTGTTTTTGCTGTTGCTATTAGTCCAACATTAAACATGACATCATTTAATCTAAACTTCAAAAGAAAGTACACAAACTAGGGTAAGTGTGTTCTAAAATGCTCATGCTGGCATTTTTCTCTCCTTCTAACGTCTCTCTCTCTTTGTCCTTCATTCATACATCAACCAGAGAAAAGTATTATCCAAAGATTTATGACATATATTATTGAGAAATTAACTTTAGTTGTTTTCTCTCACCTCAGCTGTTCTCTCTCTCTTTTTTTAAAAGGACCTGATGTCCACAGTTGGCAAATCAATAAAAATAGCATATATAGCCTAATGAATACGTTTATATGTATTCAAAAGTTATTTCAAATTAATTAATAATTTAAGGAAATTTATTGGGCTTACCCCATTACTGTACTTGTTTCATAAACCAATGCTAAACGCAGCATATTACTATTTCAATAATTACTTTCACTTGTTGAAACAGTCGCATCTGTGCCCACTGCATAGTGACATAATGCCGTCTGACTGTTATAAAGTTACCAGGTAAAAGTAACGGACACACCATCGTCATTCATGGCAGGTTTGTTCACATATACGCGTGACCACCACCTACCAGATGAACGTTAGATTAACGTCCTCTGATGCTCTGAATCAATGAGCACGTGGGAGCTGCTGCAGGTTGCGCTGCGCCGCGTACCGGTGAGCTCCTGAGAGGTGAAGCGCCAACACAAGGCGCACATACGCCACAGGTTTGGACCATACCAAGTTTAGAGAGGGGGGAGCCTCGTAACGACATGCAGCCTCCCCTATTTATTACGTTTTACACATATTGTAGTTGATGAGAATTATTTGATCAAATCTAGAATAATAAAAAACATAAAAAAGAAACGTCAAAACAGATCCGGGGCTTTTGAAGAATCATTCCAGGCTTAAGCCCCCTAAGCCGCCCCCCCGCTCCGCCAATGATTCGGACTCTCCTCCAATTTCTCTTCAGCAAAGAGGGCGTCTTGCTACGATGCTGCGCATGCGTGTTTGTGGCTTCATGATTGGTGCCACCTCCTTACGTACACCGGTGGTCAGTCGTGTTAAGCTTTTCTGAATATTCATATAAATCACTCGCATTTGCACGAATGAAGGAAAAAAACTACTTAAAGTTTTTTTGTTTTTGAGAAAATAAAACAGCGATATGCTGAAAAGCTCTCAAGTCCATTTTTAATGATACGGCTCCTTTAAAGCTTTTAGAAATGTGGATTATCAGCTGTTTAATATCAAGCTAACGAGCTATCCACTGTTATGGTAAACCTGCTCGTACAACATCGGCGCACACGTCCCTGCGTTCTGAAGCCGTGGTTTTGGGTGGGGGTTTTTTTCTCTTAAATGTAGCTTGCGCGAACAGTTTGTCCAACATTGCCAACTTTAAAAAGGGGGAGGCAGTCGCCATTTCACATGGTCTCCTATTGTCAAAATGGCAACACTTAAATTTCTGACAAATGTCTCATTCCGACAATTTTTCCATTCTGTGGTCGGAATGATGGTATTTAAAAAAATAAACATCCCATCCTCCTGGACATCTCCCCGGTGAGGTGTTCCAGGGACGTCCCACTGGGACGAGGCCCAGGACACGCTGGAGGGACTACGTCTCCCGGCTGGCCTGGGAACGCCTCGGGATCCCCCCGGATGAGCTGGCGGCTGTGGCCGGGGAGAGGGAAGTCTGGGCTTCCCTGCTTGGGCAGCTGCCCCCGCAACCCGATCCCGGATAAGCGGCAGAAGACGGTACGGTAACATCCCATCATTCCGTCAATTCCTTTAAAAGCCTCCCCCCTCCCCCGGCGTTCAGATTTTATCAAAACCTCCTGTAACAGGAAATATAATCTCCTCCACGAAATAATGTAACTGGTCTGAAACATGTTGGATTCAGGTCTGAATGTCTGAAGCAGAAAAACAGTCAGTCACCGTCACAGCAGCAGCTGGAGCGGAGTCTCCACAGAGCCGTGGTCTGCGTGCACGCCGGCATCATATGCAGCATTAATAACTGCAGTTACACATAGCGATGTCCGCGCTGCAGGTGACACCTGAAGTCACAGACTAATTCCTGAAGTCGCCGACTGATTCCTGAAGTCGCCGACTGGTTCCTGAAGTCGCCGACTGGTTCCTGAAGTCGCCGACTGGTTCCTGAAGTCGCCGACTGGTTCCTGAAGTCGCCGACTGGTTCCTGAAGTCCCCGACTGGTTCCTGAAGTCCCCGACTGGTTCCTGAAGTCCCCGACTGGTTCCTGAAGTCGCCGACTGGTTCCTGAAGTCGCCGACTGGTTCCCGAAGTCGCCGACTGGTTCCCGAAGTCCCCGACTGGTTCCTGGCAAAACATGTGAATGATGTCCGGTCTCCTTCACGTTGTACAGGGGAGCGCATTTATACGCATTTACGCACGCGGCACAAAAGTCTTATGTCCCGACGCCGCAGGTCGTCCAGCTTCAGTGAAATGTTCAGAATGAAGCCGCATCATCCAGATTAACGAGCTCCATCAGAACTGTTTAAAATCTGATTTCAGAAGCTAAAACTTTATTGAACACACAACTACAGAAAGAACCTGTGCGCTCGCTCTCGACATAATTTCAAAAGCAACAGGAGACGATTGAAGCCCACAGTGCTGTTATTCTATCTGAATCTTGGAGCTTTTTTTTTCTTTTACAATTCAGATCAGTAATCTATTTGCTGTCATTGTATCCGTCTGTTATCCTCGTCTGTTTGTATGCAAGCGCTCTGCAGTTTCATATTTGGAGGGTTTGGAAGGAAAACTGTTCAATTTCTTGGCGTTTGTGTTGTGGCAGCAAATATTTATTCATCTGCAGAAATAAAACGTCTGATCAGGGACTCCTCATCATCGTTGCAGTTCAGCACCGAGTCAGTGACTAACACGTTTCCTTACATGGAAAGCCTTGCCGGAATGGTGGGACGTTTGTGTGTCGGAATAGCGGGATTTCGGAATGGTGGTATGTAGAAATGTCAGCGTGTTACCCTTTAAAGGTATAGTCTGTAGATTTTCCCATTTGTTTGTAAACAGTAATCAGACTGAGGATGTGGAATTGTACATAAAGGCTGCAGCACACCAGAGCTTTCTGCTGAGCTGAAAGTCATGGAGGCCGTTTGCTCAGCAGATCGTCGCCGTGCCGTCTGATTTTTAGTGAGTTTTCTGCCTTATGAGGCCTTGAGGTGAAAATCAAACGGGTTTCATATTTTTTGCCTTGCGAGGTGAAAAACTCACCGTGTGCGCTCAAGTTGAGCTCTGCTGAGAGCAGAAGACCGAGCGACCAATCAAAACGCATCTGCAGATCACATGATTTCAAGATGGCAGCTCGCGGAGACAGTCTTACATTTTAGAGGATAAATTGGTGAAATCGGCCAGAGTAGAGTGATATGAGGTTTCATCCCACTTCAGAAACATCCATCTAGATATCGTCTGTTTTATTCATTTTTCTTTCATTACTTCTTTTTTTCCAGTTGAACGGCGGTTGGTGAACTCAAAGGTGCATTACAGCCACCAACTGCTATGATTATACTGTAGTCTAAATCAAAAGTAACTGAATAAATAGACAAAATAAAGATCCTCAAAACTTTTCTGCTTCAGTCTTTGGATCTTTTGGTAAAATATCAAGTCTTCTAACGTGACGACAGAGGGCGGCCATCTTGAAATCATGTGATCTGCGGACATGGTTTTATTAGTCGCTATATCTTCTGCCTCAGCAGAGCTCAAGGTGAGCGCACGTGGTGAGTTTTTCACCTCACGAGGCAAAAAATATCAAACGTGTTTGATTTTCTCCTCAAGGCCTCATGAGGCAGAAAATGGCGACATGGCGACAATCTGCTGAGCAAACGGCCTCCATGACTCAGCAGAAATCAGGTGACACGGCGACAATCTGCTGAGCAAACGGCCTCCATGACTCAGCAGAAATCAGACGACACGGCGACGATCCGCTGAGCAAACGGCCTCCATGACTCAGCAGAAATCAGACGACACGGCGACGATCCGCTGAGCAAACGGCCTCCATGACTCAGCAGAAATCAGACGACACGGCGACGATCCGCTGAGCAAACGGCCTCCATGACTCAGCAGAAATCAGACGACACTGCGACGATCCGCTGAGCAAACGGCCTCCATGACTCAGCAGAAATCGGGCGACACGGCGACAATCTGCTGAGCAAATGGCCTCCATGACTCAGCAGAAATCAGACGAGACGGCGTCAGCGATGATCCGCTGAGCAAACGGCCTCCATGACTCGGCAGAAATCAGGCGACACGGCGACAATCAGCTGAGCAAACGGCCTTCATGACTCAGCAGAAATCAGGCGACACGGCGACAATCCGCTGAGCAAACGGCCTTCATGACTCAGCAGAAATCAGACACGGCGACAATCCGCTGAGCAAACGGCCTCCATGACTCAGCAGAAATCAGACGACACGGCAACGATCCGCTGAGCAAACGGCCTCCATGACTCAGCAGAAATCAGGCGACACGGCGACAATCCGCTGAGCAAACGGCCTTCATGACTCAGCAGAAATCAGAAGAGAGGGCGGTCAGCGATGATCCGCTGAGCAAACGGCCTTCATGACTCAGCAGAAATCAGGCGACACGGCGACAATCCGCTGAGCAAACGGCCTTCATGACTCAGCAGAAATCAGACGACACGGCGACGATCCGCTGAGCAAACGGCCTCCATGACTCAGCAGAAATCAGACGAGACGGCGTCAGCGATGATCCGCTGAGCAAACGGCCTCCATGACTCAGCAGAAATCAGGCGACACGGCGACAATCCGCTGAGCAAACGGCCTTCATGACTCAGCAGAAATCAGACGAGACGGCGTCAGCGATGATCCGCTGAGCAAACGGCCTTCATGACTCAGCAGAAATCAGGCGACACGGCGACAATCCGCTGAGCAAACGGCCTTCATGACTCAGCAGAAATCAGACGACACGGCGACGATCCGCTGAGCAAACGGCCTTCATGACTCAGCAGAAATCAGACGACACGGCGACGATCCGCTGAGCAAACGGCCTCCATGACTCAGCAGAAATCAGACGAGACGGCGTCAGCGATGATCCGCTGAGCAAACGGCCTCCATGACTCAGCAGAAATCAGACGAGACGGCGTCAGCGATGATCCGCTGAGCAAACGGCCTCCATGACTCAGCAGAAATCAGGCGACACGGCGACAATCCGCTGAGCAAACGGCCTTCATGACTCAGCAGAAATCAGACGACACGGCGACGATCCGCTGAGCAAACGGCCTCCATGACTCAGCAGAAATCAGACGAGACGGCGTCAGCGATGATCCGCTGAGCAAACGGCCTCCATGACTCAGCAGAAATCAGACGAGACGGCGTCAGCGATGATCCGCTGAGCAAACGGCCTCCATGACTCAGCAGAAATCAGGCGACACGGCGACAATCCGCTGAGCAAACGGCCTTCATGACTCAGCAGAAATCAGACGACACGGCGACGACCCGCTGAGCAAACGGCCTCCATGACTCAGCAGAAATCAGGCGACACGGCGATGATCTGCTGAGCAAACGGCCTCCATGACTCAGCAGAAATCAGGCGGTGGGGGCTTTACTTATCTGTTCCGTCCTTCCTCACTCATGGCAGCACCTTTACAATTCAAGCACAACAGAACTTTCCAACATTGTCTAAACGTAAACAATAACACCGTAAATAACTTTTATAGCCGAACATTCACAAAGTTTAACTCCTGTTGAATGTGCATCTCCCATGAGCCTTTGTGGTCCAGATATGTCGCGTTTTAGAATAGCCCCTCTCCCTCTGACAGCACTGTGTAGGCAAAGTAAAGTTTACTTTCTTTTTACAAGTTGATCACATGATGAATAAATTCATTACAATTAATTTTAAATTCTGTGACTCACAATTAAGTTAAAATATGCAAATGTTAGTAGGGCTGCTCGATTATGGAAAAAATCATTATCACGATTATTCAGATTATTTTTTTAGTTGAATTCACTTATTTCTCTGTCCAAAAACATTTTGATAATTTACACAAACTCATCTCCTTCATTCTTCAGCTTCCTGAATGTAGGTTTTAGCAGGTGAGGAAAGGAATGCATCGCACTTTTTTTTCTTTACACCATTTCTGAAAGAAATGGCACATTAATTGTTTCAATTTAGAGTTTGGAGATTGTTTGACATGAAAATTGAAATCAAGATTAAATTTTGATTAATTGCACAGCCCTAGTGTTACGTAGCATTTAATGTTTTAGTAAAAACAGGGTAATGCAAAACTCCTGTGGAATTTACGTCTCACATCGAAGGCTGAAAAATCCTTTTTTCCAGTGCAGCTCTGTCCCAAACTTCTGGGATTTGCTCCTCCTCATAGATTTGTGGCGAAGCCTGGAGCTGCTCTCGTTTCCACCGCGGTGATGAAGTAAATGTCTGTGTCCACAGTTCAGCGAGTTTTCTCCGGGTGCTCCTCAGACGTGGCTGAGAGAGAAGAGGAAGGCCTTCTCCGGAGACGCCTTCCAGCCGTCCGCCGGAGCCCCCCCGGCCCAGAAAGGCTTCAGGTCCTACAGGGCCACCTTCACCTTCACTGGCCCTCGCGTCGACAAGTACCACTGGGTCAACAAGTCTCGGTCTTAAGCGGGCCGGCCTGGAACCAGAACCGGATTCCGGACTGCAGGAGCGAGTTGTTGGACATGATTTAAAGTAATGCTGTCTAAGCAGGTTTTAAATGTATTCTGTCATTTTAAATTCAGTTTCTACGTTTTTAACTGAGAATAAAGCAAGTGTGAATAAAGTAAGATTGAAGTGAAAATAAATGCCAGCTCCACGAGTAGCTCTGCAGACTGGTTTGTGGTTGTGAGTTCTCTGCAGTGTGAGGCTGTTTGCGTGACTGTTACTGTGCATATGCATGAATCCAGGCCTTTGTCGTCTGGGCTTCTCACTCTGCCGTGATGGTTTCAGCCAATGAGGTTCATTCTACACAACTTCCTGTTTCCAATCAGCCATTAAGAGCGTTTCCTAACGAGGGCGCCCTCCCCTGGCGCGTGCACGGCAGCTCTTGTAAACAGAACCGCAATAGGGGATTATCACGCTTACTGGAACTTCCCGGTATTTGGACACTTCCTCTTCCGGGCCATGTTAACGACAGCCGTTCCTGCTCTGTTATACTGTTTAAATCGGATAAACTCCAAACATACTTAAGTTTTCATTCCAGACTGAAGTGATACTGGATCAAAAGCTGGATCAAAGCGATCGATTCGCCGCGGTGAAGGGCCGAACTTTATAATAAAACACACGTTTGTTTGTCACCGGTGGGGCACAACACCCGCACTTCACTGCATGCTAGCATTAGCCAGCTAGCGTTTACTGACGTGCTTAACATTGTGCGTCTTAAAACACACAAACATCTGAAAATCGGGTCTGTACCCCCCCGTTTCCAGTGGAACAACTGGGGACTGCCAAGAAAGGAGACGCTTTCAGATGCTTGTGTGTTTTCAGCCGCACAAAGTTAGGCACGTCATCAAGCTGGCTAATGCTAACCTGCTAACACGACTGCGCAGTCTGCCGGCCACAAACAAACGTGTGTCGTTTTATTATAAAGTTCGGTCCTTCACCGCGGCGAATCGGTCGTTTTGATCCACTTCTTCCTCAGCATCACTTCAGTCTGGAATGAAAACTTGGCATTGGCGTTTATGCGATTAACAAAGTTTAACAGAGTAGTAACTGGCGGACTTCTGTTCAGCATTTCAGCATTTCAGTGCTGCACCTGTTGGCTGCAGGATGCTGATGGAAAGCTCAGAGGAAACTGCTCCCGGGAGAAGGCCCCCCCCCCTGCGGCCTGCACCATGAGGCGGATATTAGGTGGGGTCTGACATCTGACTCCGCCCACATTACGGTTCTGAGTCATTTATTCTAACCCTTCCCCTGAGACCTTGCCCCAATGGCGTAATTTCCACAGGGGATAGGAGGGTTTTGACCCCCCCCCCCCCCCCCCCGCAAAAATCAGCACCAGGTAATATAACCCCCCTAAAAAAAATAACTTATGAATATCGTGTTCATTTTTTTATTACAATAATTTCCAGTAAAACAGTAGCATCTTTAATCAATGTAATGCACCCCCCTCCCTCTTCCCCCACCCAATATTTGATTTTCACCATAACCAGCTGCTTTATTACTGCGTTTGATGGATGGAGAGAAACGGAAGACCAACAATGAGAAGAGGACGAAAAGGTGGACAGACCATAATTCACTGCTGGTTGACATCAGCCGCTGATTTAAAAAAAGAAATTACAGAGAGGCAAATGCATGCACACGGTCTTCATAGGTGTGCGCTCCATCAGCGCACGTGGGAAAACACAGCAACCACCTAAAATCAGACACACATATGAGTGTTTTACCTCGCTACCAGAGACCAGGACCTGATCAGGTCTTTTTCAGAGGTAAAGCCCCCATAAAGTTTGTGGATATATTGATTTCATTACTGACTTTCTAACAAAGCACGTGGAGCCTGAGTTATCCCTGTGAGGCCGACGTTAAGACTGTTATTTCCCAGCTGTCTGTGAACGCAGCACAATGTCGAAGCTGCAGTTCCGCCGTTTTAAAGGAGTGATGACATCATAGCAGGAAAAGCTGGTGCATGCAGTTGACATTAAATACTCCAAAGAAAAAAACGTCTCTTTTTACAGCGGGGGGGTTGTTTTGGCACGTTAGACCTCCTTCCTCAGTAATACATTTGGGTCCAGTGATGATATGCAGCTTTACCCGGAGACCAAGCTGACTTCATTTTGATTGGCTACACCTTATTTGGCTATAACCTTATTCAGAGAAAGTAGGTCAAGCTGCGGTCGGAGTTTGTTAAAGGCTAACTGTTAGCATCATGTGCATTTCAGACAGTGAGCTACGTTTATCAGACAAGACAGCATTTAGAAAATAAATAAACTTACAGGTAATGACAAGGTTGTGGCCCCCTCCCTCAGTGTTGCTGCACAAGCTTTTTGTTTTTAACTTTCTTTTTATTCATTTATATCAAACAATACAAAATGCAAAAAGCAAAGTGAAACAGGGGGGGTCACTGGTATATCACAGAATATCCAAATAACAGGCGATAGAAATTCTTTTTGTTTATAGTCCAGCCATTTTTTCCAGTGCTTTATGAAGATGTGCTCCTTGATCTGTAAGTGATAAGTCAGTCTTTCCACGGAGTAAAGTTCCTCTATTAGCATCAGTTTTAAGCCAGTTCCTTGTGATTTTTAGAAGCAATTATGAGAATTTTCAAGAGGTATTTGTCTTTTTTTTCTGTTGTATTTTCAGGTAGCAGTCCCAGGAAGAAATACTTAGGGCCCTTAGGAGTAGGGTATGTCATGCTCTCAATTATCTCAAAAAGCCGTTCCCGAAAGGGCTTTAATTTTATGCAGTACCAGCAAATGTGAGAGTGGCACATGCATGTCCACACTGTCTCCAGCAATGTTGTTAATGTCCCTTTATCTTAGCAGTGATGTGAGGTGTTATGAGGAACCTACCCAGAGTTTTCCCCCCAAATTCCCTCCATCTTCGAGAGCCGGCTGATGTTTGTTGGGTGTTGCATAAACCAGTCACTCTCTGACAAGACAATGCTCAGCTTCACCTCCCACCTTGATTGGAAACGACACATTGTATATCAATCCAGGTTCTGCAGCCCTGTATACAACTTAGAGACGATTTTGCTCGGTAGACGTCTGTATCCCATTACTAGAAACTCCTTTTCTTAATTCTGTATTGAAAAAGTGCCGTACTTGTAAATATTGAAAAAAATCTGTATTTTCTCGATTGAATTCTGTTTTTAGCTTTTCAAATTACTTAAAAGTATTTCCTAAAACAAAAAGGCACAGCGTTGTCAACCCTTTTTCTTTCCACTTTAGAATGGCTGGGTCTGATTTACCTGGTTGAACACTGAGGGCAAGAGAAGACTAATTCATTTTTTATATATCATTTAACAAATTGTATTTTTTAACAACTTGATTCCAAATTATTAATGAATAATACACAATGTTGTGCTCCTTAATGCTGTTATCGGACCTCCTTTGTCCTAATTGTGCCTGGGGCAGAGGTGGATTACCCATATTTAACTCAATTTCTTTCCATCGGGATACAAATTCAGAGGCGCACCAACACACCATATTTCTTAGCTGGGCTGCATAATGATACTCTTTCAGGTTGGGCAGAGCTAGACCGCAGTGTTCTTAGCTCCTACCAAGATAAAACGTGACATCACCTTATCCCAGGCATCAAAGTGGGAGTCTGAAATTATGATGGGTAGTGACATAGAAAGATAAAGAAATCTTAAAGCAGATTCATCTTAACTATTTCTACCCTTGAGCTAAAATCCAATCTCAATCATGTCCAACGTCTCATATCTGTCTTTATAGCATCAATCAGTTTACTGAAATTCATGGAAAACAAGTCATTCAGGTCTTGTGAAAGCACAACCCCCAAATACATTATGTTTTTCTGTGCCACTTTAATTTAAAATCTTGTTGGATTTTGATATTTGGAGTGTAATTCATAGACAAAACTTGTTTTTTAGTGATATTTAGGTTATAGCCAGACAATTGGCCAAATTCTTTCAGAACTACCATGAGTTTGGGAAGAGTAACATCTGGAATGTCAGCGAAAAGAGCAATTATGTGGTCAGTATTTGCTATTGTGATACCTTTGAGTTCAGTATCTGTGCTAAAGGCTCTATAACGGTGCAAACAGAGCGGGGCTAATGGCCTTTTCACACCGGGACTGATGTGAATAGACGGCAGGAAATTGCGAATAATTCTAAAAATGGGAAAAGTCTGACTATTTTAAGTAATTTAGACCCTCTACTAGCAGTTTTAACAGCAACAGCTGTTCTTTCTGATGAACCCCACCAAACAATCGGACGTCGGAGAGACGTGCAGATCATGTCAGTATTAGGTCCGCCCGTCAAAGACCACATGTAGTGCATTGTGCACAATAGGTTAGAAATATGACGTCTAAATTAGACCTTTCTGAGACGTCGTAATGATGTTCAGAATTTGGACGCCATCTGAAGACCAAATCTAGACGTTAAAATAACGTGCAAAATGGATCCAAGTTTTAGACGTCATTATTGGACCTCTTTATATGGAATTATATCTGTGCCTTATTTTTGAGCAAACAAAGCTGTATTTTGAGCGCAGAAAGATGATTTTTGCAGGAACACGAGTTAAACTTTGAGCAGAAAATATTTTCACGCAAAGGATCATTTAAATTGACCAAACAAAAACAAATCCCATGCACACAAAATAGATTTCTGTATGCTCCTGTGCAGACCCACGGCGATAAAAAACAGAAAACTGGCTCTCAGTTTCATTAATCTGCTCCATCAATGTTTCCTCCTCTCCACGGCACACATGCTCGCAGTTCATCATCTGCGCTCAGTTCTCTCAATGCGCTCGCTCAACTTAATGCAGTGTTACACTTGTGCCACAATTCCAACCAATCACAAGCCTTGGATAAAGTCACCTGATTGGCTGCTTCATAGGCTCCCGGACTAACCGGCAACACTGTAAAAAGTAAGATCCAGTGCCACTGGTGATATCAGGTAAAGAGGAGTACGCCGTCTAACTCCACGTTTTTGGTTAGTTTTATATTTTTATATTATTACATGAATTATACATTTATCTGTCTTTCGCATGAAGGACGAATTTTGTCTAACATTTAGGGAAAACGGCCATCTCTCTTTAATTTTTCTCTTCTTTTAAACTTCTAGCTTATCTTTCCCAGGACGTCTAACCAGAACCAGAACATCAAGACACGATCACGACCACATGTAAGTATAAGTTCATAACCTTTGGTGTATTTTTTGCCATTTGTTTTTGTGATGGTCAAATTACTATTTTCTTTTGTCTTCGAGCATGCCGTTAGCTACGGGTCTTTTCTCACTGCTCCTACTGTGTAATTCAATGCAGTCATGAACGTAGCTGACCAAGATAGCATTGTTTCAGCCTTGCTAGCTAGCAACAGAAATGGAGACAAACGCTTTCTTAAAAATCATTTGCCGCAATTGGTGGTGGTGTGTGTGTGTGTGTGTGTGTGTGTGTGTGTGTGTGTGTGTGTGTGTGTGTGTGTGTGTGTGTGTGGGGGGGGGGGGGGGGGGGGGGGGGTTAGCTCATGTAAAATGAGAAAAAATTTGTTACAATTATATTTGTTCGTAGTAGTAGTGATGCTTGTGAACTGTACTGATTTCTCTTGTTTCTTCTTTGCTTCATCTCTCATCTGTTTCTTTCTTCAGGTAATACCAGACACTGAACACTTCTACCACACATTCTCTGGACTTGGCGAACTTTGACCTGATCCCACTTTTTATATTATGGAGAAACAATAAATATGTCGCAGTGCACAAAATCAAGTCTTCCAGTGCATCTATCATTAAAAGCTTTTTTTTTTTTAGATTAATTATAGCTATTGTGCTGAAGTAAATCATGTGGATACTACAGTTAAGATACTATGATGATCACTACTGTAAGGTTTACACACACTGCAAATAGTCAACGAGTTAAAAGCATAATTTTTTATTTTGTCCTTTCTTTCCTTTTGTTAGCTTTGTTCATATCCCTCCTGTTGGTATATTTTATGTAGCACTCTGTTATAACCAGCATTAGCTGCTGCAGACAGCTGTTGGTTTACCTGATATGTCACAGTGATATTAAGTGCTTCAGCTGCAACGTCCCTCTCCAAACTGTCACGACTGACCCACTCCAGAGAAGTTCTTTGAAAACTCGATTTTCTGTTTTGTTACATGTATACAGCTCGCCTTTTTTTAAATTTATGCAAACTATGATAAACAGCTGGCATAAATTATGTGATGTGAAAAAATAATTAACGGATGTTACCTCCTCATCACTTGCAGGATATATCATTTTTAGAAAAGAAAATTACAGATCAACTAACATACTATAGATGCTTATATAAACCTATTTGAATGTATTATAAATGATCACATAATAAACAAATTAAAAAATCTTTTAAATTGGAAAAAGAAACGTTATCATATCCTCATGAGGCCTCATGAGACACTAGACATTTTGACACAGCTGCCAAGAGATTGTCATGAAGACATTTGAGACAGTCAGTATGCGCTCCATCTGCTGGCTGTGGATGGTACTGCAGCTGTCTGGAGCTGTCTTGTCTCTGGCTCGGTGGATAATAAAAGATACGTTGTCAACCTTCTGTTTAGTGTTTCCTTTGTGGTTAATATCTTGGAATTATCCTCTGTGATAAAATGAGTATTTTTATATAAATTCCCAAGCGATTGGAACCCGAATAAAGCATTGACAGATTAATAGACCCAGTCTCTTCAAGATTCACCATCTATTGGCACTGGATCTTACTTTTTACAGTGTTGCTTGTTAGACCGGGAGCCTATGAAGCAGCCAATCAGGTGACTTTATCCAAGGCTTGTGATTGGTTGGAATTGTGGCACAAGTGTAACACTGCATTAAGTTGAGCGAGCGCATTGAGAGAACTGAGCGCAGATGATGTACTGCGAGCATGTGTGCCATGGAGAGGAGGAAACATTGATGGAGCAGATTAATCAAACTGAGAGCCAGTTTTCTGTTTTTTATCGCCGTGGGTCTGCACAGGAGCATCCAGAAATCAATTTTGTGTGCATGGGATTTGTTTTTGTTTGGTCAATTTAAATTATCCTTTGCGTGAAAATATTTTCTGCTCAAAGTTTAACTCGTGTTCCTGCAAAAATCATCTTTCTGCGCTCAAAATACAGCTTTGTTTGCTCAAAAATAAGGCACAAATATAATTCCATACTTTTACACATTAAATTGACGCTTTTACTTGTTCATTTTCAATTTTGTTCTTTCATTTGTTTTCTATGTCTCAACCTGTACTACTACAGTCAGAGCCAATAGCCTACTGATTTAAACATTGGACTGTTTACTATAGAGGTTGTAGCCCAGCTCTGTACCAATTTTTTAAATAAAATTTTCTATCTTATTAGAATCTCCCATCCCTCCCAATATATGCGGATATACTGCTCTATTTTTGCATTTATTAGATTTTATCCCAAGTAGTGTTCCATTTTTCTTGCCCCCTCTCCATTTCAATTGTTTGTTTGTTTTTCCTTTCTGTAATTTCAACTACACATCATTGATGGCATCCAGACATCCTCTGTGGCAGAGGGGCTTGAAACACTGCTCCGTCAATCCATCCTGGATTCAATTCCAGCTCCAGCTCCACTGGTTCAAATTCACCACTGTCTTACTAGTTCAGTTGGCCCGTGCACCATAGTTACAACCCTAATCCATCAAGTGAATAAGTGCAGAATATGCACGTCATGTGAATGTCCAGATTGGAGGTCGGCAAGACGTCAGGATTGGACCTCCAGGCGACATCTGAAAAAGATGTAATAAAAACTTTCATCATGCACCTTCAGGAGACCTGATTTGGACGTCAAAAAATTACGTCAAATGTACGTCTTTTAAACGTCTCATTGAGCAGTTGGATGGACCCAGTAAAACTATGTTGTTTACAGTGGATCTGATCCCAGTCTGGTCCCAGTTTAACGTCATCATGGCAGTCACCGTTTATGGAAACTGTCCAGTAAACGTCTCATTCTTCTCCTGAACACATTCAGCATCATCTGATGGAGTTACATTACTTTAGTACCAACTAAAGACACCAACAAGCTCACGTTCATGCCGCTATGGCGCTAAGCTAGCTGCTAACATGCTAATATCAAGCTTTCATATTACAGTGACTCACCTATTCAGGTGTGTTTAAGGTGGATGTGGAGGATGCAGCGTCTCAAATTTGATACTACAGACGATTGTTACAGGCAGAGCCTGGCCCTTTAAGAGCGGGGTATTGTGGGTAGGCGGCATGCGTGGTGAGCTGTGTTGTATGCCCCCCCCCTCTCTCTCTGCCGCATTCTGTTACAGTCCGGATATATTTTCCCGGGGCTCTTGTAATGAAAACTTGTTAATAAACCTTTGAAAACGAGTGAACGCCTGTCCAGCCTCAGTACTACGGTTATGAGATTACTGTACAGGGGAAGAAAGTAACACTGGGGGCTCGTGCCGGGATCCGTCTTTACAAAGTACGGAGAAGCTTCGGGACCACACCGAGGACAACCAGACAGCGGCCGAGTGAGAATGGCGGCTCCTGTCTACAGTGATAAGAGCATGGCAGATTCAAAACATAACGTAAGCAAAAACCCGTTTTGGCCAGAGATGACAGAGACTGGAAGAGCTATAACCCGGATGGATCATAATGGAAACGAGACGAACCCATTTGTGATTAGCATGGAGCTAACTGCCGCACAGAATGAACACCGCGGGCTGATAAAGCAACAAGGGATAACGTGGCCGCTCACCCCGCCGCAATCGGCCCACACGAATCCCTTCCTGACCCCTGCGGATGCGGACGGTTATCATAATCATTACTCTGATCATCATGCATCAACACCACATGTGCCGAAGCACAGCGTGAATGACAATAGACTTTTCAAGTCCTCTTGCCAGCCTGTAAGCTATGATCGCACCGCTTTAGCCTTCCCAGCTCAAACCCAGGGGGTGCCGGTTTTCATGCCAGATGGCACCATCAGCTTATGCTCCTCGGCGCAAAGTTTTTCTCCCTTCCCACTCATCCCGATGCAGCCGCACGCGAGTGCCCATGAGGGTGTAACTGATTGGCTCGGACCCAGGCGCGCTGAGTCTGTCCCCCGCCATTACTCCCGGCACCAAGCGTACGTAGATAGCGACGAGGAAGACTACGGGCGTAAAGAGAGAATCCCTATTCTGCGACCCGGACACTTTGATGGAACAGGTTCGTGGAAAGGCTTTATTTATCAGTTTGAAACTTGTGCTCGAGCCAATCACTGGACCGAGGAGACTAAAGCTATTCAACTCAGATTCAGTCTGACCGGAGCTGCTGGCACTATCGTCCACAAGAACCCCAACTCAGCTCACTGGAGCTATGAGCGCATAGTAAAAGAAGTGGACGCTGCGTATGGGCCGGGCTCGGAGCACGCAGCTGCCATCGGGATAGAGCTGAGGCAGAGAGTCAGAAAACCAGGTGAAGCCATGCATACACTCCGAGATGACATCTATGAAAAAGTTGCTACAGTGTATGGTGACCGCACTGAACCGGAACAAGACCGTGTAGCTGTGGAGATTTTCACAAATGCTATGTCGGATGCAGACATTATCCAAAAACTCCTTGAAGAAAAGCCTCTTTCACTGGCTCATGCTTATAATATTGCCCACCGTTATGAGACCACAAAGAAAGCTGCCAGGGCCGTAACACAGATGATGCGCCCAGGGCAGGGACCTCGCGGCTGGACAGCTAGAGCAGCTCTTGTGCTAGAGGACACTCCCCCTCCTACAGGTGACCAGCCGAGGTGTGCCCCTGTGACCCCGTCACAGCATCCCCAGCGGACGCCAAAGCCTCGCCAACGTCTGGACAAGGCTGCTTCCAACAAAGTGGCTTCGGGGGAGGTTGTTTGCCACAACTGCTCTGGCTTGGGGCACATTCGGAAACAGTGCCCTTCTCCACACCGCCCCCAGCAAAGACAAGTGAATTTGATACCTAATCTATCCCCTGATACCAGTTCAGTGATTGTGTGCAGTAAAAGCCAAGAAGAAGAGATGTGCATACAGATAATGATACACGGACTACAACTTTGTGCTCTGTTGGACTCCGGAGCCAGACGAAACGTGCTGCCACTCCACCATTTCAACTCTCTCCCAAGCCAGTCTAGGCCGCCTGTACTGCCATCCATCGCCAAGGTCCTCCAGGGAATAGGGCCGGAGGGTTTGGTGGTCTTGGGTGAAGTTGTTTTGCCCATTGTGGTGGGGAGCAGACAGACCGATGTAAACTTCATTATGGCTGACACAGCTCAGTGCACCGAAGTCATCCTGGGTCACCCATTTCTACGCCAGTCTAATGCCTGTCTGGACTACGGCCGCCGTGAGATATCCCTGTTTGACGAGAAGATTCCACGTTACGACCCCAGCTGCCGACCTTCTGCTACCCATGTCGTTCGGGTTGCCCGCACCACCATCTTGGAACCTGGCCGTGAGTACGTGATACCAGGGTTCTCCAGCCTCTGCTCTGCTGGCGGGGACCTGCTGCTTAGCCCAGTCAGGGCCTTCATTGAAAAACACTGTGTACTGGTGGCCCACGCTGTCATCCAACCACAACAGACGACTGCTGTCCCTATTCGAGTCTTCAACCCTGGGGCTACACCAGTTACCTTAAAGAGAGGAGCTGTAGCTGGTGTCCTCGAGCCTGCAGAGGTGGTGGGCACCCTGGAGCAGCCACCAGCCCAGTCCCTGTCTGAGCCAGGGCCTCATAACTCTGTCTTAGTTCCTTCCCACTTGCAGGTTTTGTACGATGAGAGCTGCGCCACGCTGTCTGAGACTGACCGCCACCGACTCGCCCACCTGCTGCAGTCCTATGGTGACGTCTTCTCTACTGGAGCTACTGACCTTGGCCGTACCAACATTGTCCAACATGACATTCAGACCACGCCAGGGCCCCCAGTCAAGCAGCCTCCACGCAGAATGGCTGCTGACAAGCAGCTCGCTGCCGACCAACAGCTACAGCAGAGCCTGGACGCAGGTGTGGCCCAGCCGAGCAACAGCAGCTGGGCGGCGCCAATTGTCATGGTGAAGAAACAGGACAAATCCCCGAGGATGTGTGTGGACTACAGGCCACTGAATGGAAGAACCATCAAGGACGCGTACCCACTTCCTCGAATCCAAGACACCCTCGACACCCTGTCTACTGCCAGGTACTTCAGCACACTCGACTTAACTTCAGGGTACTGGCAAGTAGAGATGACACCTAGGGCTCGTAAAGCTGCAGCTTTCTGTACGCGCAAGGGACTTTTTGAGTGGAATGTGATGCCGTTTGGGCTTTGCAACGCCCCAGCCACTTTCCAAAGGCTTATGGACCGTGTGCTAGTGGGGTTGCAGTGGCAGACGTGCTTAGTGTACTTAGACGACATAGTGGTTCTGGGGAAGGACACTTCGCAGATGTTGGAGCGACTAGAGCAGGTATTTAGCAGACTCCGGCAGGCCAACCTGAAACTTAAGCCATCCAAATGCTGCCTTTTTCGTGAGGAAGTGGCTTATTTGGGTCACATTGTGTCCACCAAGGGTATTGCCACCGACCCCCAAAAGACAGAGAAAGTAAGAGACTGGCCCACCCCTAGAAATGTGCCTGAAGTTAGACAGTTTGTAGGCCTAGCTTCTTACTACAGACGCTTTGTCCCAGACTTTGCTACAATAGCCAGACCCTTGCACAAACTGACTAAGAAGTACGCGCGTTTTAGCTGGACTGCCCAATGTCAAGAGGCATTTGACGAACTGAAAAGACTGTTGACGTCCACTCCTGTCCTCGGCTACCCCCTAGATAAGGGTGAGATGTTTCTCGACACTGATGCTAGTGACTGTGGGATTGGAGCTGTTCTTTCCCAACTCCAAGGTGGCGAGGAGAGAGTATTAGCATATGGGAGCAGGCGACTGTCAGCTGTAGAACAAAACTACTGTACAACACGGCGAGAGCTACTGGCGGTTGTAAACTTCACTTCCCACTTCAGGCAGTATTTACTAGGCCGTCCTTTTACTGTTCGCACTGACCACAGTAGTCTGCGCTGGCTGACCAAACTGAGAGAACCTGAAGGTCAGTTGGCACGGTGGCTAGAAAAGCTGGCTGAGTATGATTTCACTGTCGTTCACCGCCCGGGAAAAGTCCACCAAAATGCAGACGCGCTGTCCAGGCGACCATGCCAGGCGTCTTGTCCTTGCACCATACAAGACCCAGTGCTTAGCAGCAACAGATACCAAGATAAAGCAGTGCAGTGTGACCTTTCAGCCCACTCTACCATAGCTGAGCCCCTAACTTGCTCTCTGGGACTGACTCCAGTGGGGGTAGTAGGGCCTGAACTTTCTGCAGTGGGGGTGGGCAACAACAACAGTGACGCCGTTTATCCGAGTATCCACCTGGTGGGTGAATCATCACAGACTTTGTTCCAGGGCTGGACATTGGAGGGACTCACCTCGGCTCAAAAGACTGACCCTGACATTGCGCCAGTTTGGCAGTGGGTAAAGAGTGGGGATAGCCGCCCGCCGTGGTCTGCTGTAGCCCCTTGCAGCCCAGCCACAAAGGCCTACTGGTCACAGTGGAAAAGACTTTACATTAAAGATGGGGTATTAATGAGAAAGTTTTTCTGTCCAGAAGGCCGAACGTTTACTCCTCAGGTTCTCCTGCCCCACACATTACGTAAAGCCGTTATGGGGCAGATGCACGATGGTCCCATCGGGGGCCACTTTGGGGGGGAGCGAACTCTAGCGCGTATTAAAGCCAGGTATTTTTGGTACAATATGAGGGAAGATGTGACACTGTGGTGCCGCACGTGTACCAACTGCGCTGCCAAGGCTCGCCCAAAGAAGACGCCGCAGGCCGCTATGGGCACCGTACGCGTCGGAGCACCGATGGAGAGAATCGCAGTTGACCTCATGGGGCCGTTGAACGAGACTGAAAGACACAATCGCTTCATTGTTGTCGTGCAGGACTATTTCAGTAAATGGGTCGAGGCTTATCCAGTTCCCAACGAACAGGCGTTAACCGTAGCTGAAAAAATCGTCTCAGAGTGGGTGTGCAGGTTTGGGGCCCCCCACACACTACACAGCGACCAAGGTACAAATTTTGAATCTGCTGTGTTCCAGGGTATGTGTGAACTCCTGCATATTGAAAAGACCCGTACAACTCCCTTCCACCCACAGTCTGATGGGCAGGTGGAACGCTTTAACGCCACTTTACAAAAGATACTTTCAGCGACTGCTGAAAGGTGCCATTGGGACTGGGACTTGATGCTTCCCTATGCAGTTATGGCTTATCGGGCCACCAGACACAGCTCTACCGGACTTACTCCAAATATGATGTTGTTTGGCAGGGAAATTACAGAACCCATTGATCTTGTTGCTGGCCTTCCCCCAAATGACACTAGTTCCTGCACACAACCTGACTATGTCTTAAAACTTTGTGAACAACTCGAGCTCTCTCACCATCTCGCACGTGAGGCCCTGGGAAGAGCCTCTGAACGGGCAAAGACACAATATGACAAAAACATTTCCCAGACACAGTACCCCATTGGAGCTGCAGTGTGGCACCTGGTCAAAGGCGCCAAACGACCAAAGCACAAAGTGCGCAAATTCCTGCCATCCTATGAGGGCCCATACTTTGTTGTAGGTCACCTGGACGATGTAGTGTACCAAATCCAGAAAGGGCCAAGGGCAAGAATTAAAGTTGTGTGCACCATGACAAGCTCAAACCTTTCCATTCCAGAGCTCCGCTTGACAACGACTGGGTTTTCCGGAGGAGTGCCACGTCGACACCACTGGAGGTGTCTCCCTTTGTCCCTGATACTAACTCAGACTCCAACACTGAGGACACTCCTGCAGATGCCAGTGAAGGCACCGGTTCTTCATCATCGGTTCCACGATCACCTGGCCCCAGCCTGTCTCCTGCCAGTCCTACTCAGCCTCAGTGGGATGGGGTTGGCATCCAGCATCCAACACCGGGCATGAGACACCGTCATCCTTTGATCCTTACTCCCTGGTCTAGACCTCAGAGAGCACGGAGAAGCCCTGACAAGTTTGGTGACTGGCTTAGTCACTAGACTGTAATCAGGCATTCGTACCTGAGTCAGGGTGTAGGCGGATCGCTGCCCTACTCAGAGACAAAAGAAAAAGGGGGAATCTTGTTCTGCTGTTAGTTCTTAAACTTTGATCGCTTGTAGTTCGTTTATGTATTTTTTTTTAAATATTTTTTTTTTGCACATTTTGTTTCGCAGGTAACTGTTGAGTACAGGAGTTGCCCTGTTAGATGTAGCTCTTACAAGCAATACGGACACATGACATTTTATCAGATTTAAGTTATGCTCTTAACCTACTTAGCCCTAATTAGAACTCCCGTTTGGGTCTAAGAAGTTGGCACAAACTGTGGACTGTTGATAAAAGGTTTATTTGATTATAATATCCTTTCCTGTAAATTCAGGTGTTTTGCTGGAGTGATATAAACGGTTTTATGTATCATCCAGAGTGGGGGTAGTGTTACAGGCAGAGCCTGGCCCTTTAAGAGCGGGGTATTGTGGGTAGGCGGCATGCGTGGTGAGCTGTGTTGTATGCCCCCCCCCCCTCTCTCTCTGCCGCATTCTGTTACAGTCCGGATATATTTTCCCGGGGCTCTTGTAATGAAAACTTGTTAATAAACCTTTGAAAACGAGTGAACGCCTGTCCAGCCTCAGTACTACGGTTATGAGATTACTGTACAGGGGAAGAAAGTAACACGATGCAGCTGCTGATCTCATGTTTGTCCCTTTTATTCAGTTTTGAGTGTCCAAAGTTGCATCAATGCAGCAGTATAAAACGTGCTGACGGTGCTGCACGTCACCCTAAACCCCACACCCCTTCATACAGGGGTGTGGGGTTTAGGGTGGGTATTGGGACACTTCATACAGGGGTGTGGGGTTTAGGGTGGGTACTGGGACACTTCATACAGGGGTGTGGGGTTTAGGGTGGGTATTGGGACACTTCATACAGGGGTGTGGGGTTTAGGGTGGGTATTGGGACACTTCATACAGGGGTGTCGGGTTTAGGGTGGGTACTGGGACACTTCATACAGGGGTGTGGGGTTTAGGGTGGGTACTGGGACACTTCATACAGGGGTGTGGGGTTTAGGGTGGGTATTGGGACACTTCATACAGGGGTGTCAGGTTTAGGGTGGGTACTGGGTAGGGCTGAACGATATGGACAAAATTTCATATCTCGATATTCATGCCAGACATCTCAATATCGATACAATACGATATGACTACATGTTCGTTGAAAACAAAGCACTTTGGTGGAAAGTGCAGTTTTGTTTGTGACTTCCAGAGCTTTATATGCAGGACAAGCGCAGGGGAAATCTATATCTTTTATATAGTTGCTTTAGCGATATTAATATCTTGAATGTCCATATCTCGATATAGATACGATAACGATATATCTTTCAGCCCTAGTACTGGGACACTTCATACAGGGGTGTGGGGCTTAGGGTGGGTATTGGGACACTTCATACAGGGGTGTGGGGTTTAGGGTGGGTACTGGGACACTTCATACAGGGGTGTGGGGTTTAGGGCGGGTACTGGGACACTTCATACAGGGGTGTGGGGTTAAGGGTGGGTACTGGGACACTTCATACAGGGGTGTGGGGTTTAGGTGGGTATTGGGATACTTCATACAGGGGTGTCAGGTTTAGGGTGGGTACTGGGACACTTCATACAGGGGTGTGGGGTTTAGGGGTGGGTATTGGGACACTTCATACAGGGGTGTGGGGTTTAGGGTGGGTATTGGGACACTTCATACAGGGGTGTCGGGTTTAGGGGTGGGTACTGGGACACTTCATACAGGGGTGTGGGGATTAGGGTGGGTATTGGGACACTTCATACAGGGGTGTCGGGTTTAGGGTGGGTACTGGGACACTTCATACAGGGGTGTGGGGATTAGGGTGGGTATTAGGACACTTCATACAGGGGTGTGGGGTTTAGGGTGGGTATTGGGACACTTCATACAGGGGTGTCGGGTTTAGGGTGGGTACTGGGACACTTCATACAGGGGTGTGGGGTTTAGGGTGGGTATTGGGACACTTCATACAGGGGTGTCAGGTTTAGGGTGGGTACTGGGTAGGGCTGAACGATATGGACAAAATTTTATATCTCGATATTCATGCCAGACATCTCAATATCGATACAATACGATATGACTACATGTTCGTTGAAAACCAAGCACTTTGGTGGAAAGTGCAGTTTTGTTTGTGACTTCCAGAGCTTTATATGCAGGACAAGCGCAGGGGAAATCTATATCTTTTATATAGTTGCTTTAGCGATATTAATATTTTGAATGTCCATATCTCGATATAGATACGATAACGATATATCTTTCAGCCCTAGTACTGGGACACTTCACACAGGGGTGTGGGGTTTATGGTAGGTACTGGGACACTTCATACAGGGGTGTGGGGTTTAGGGTGGGTATTGGGACACTTCATACAGGGGTGTCGGGCTTAGGGTGGGTACTGGGACACTTCATACAGGGGTGTGGGGATTAGGGTGGGTATTGGGACACTTCATACAGGGGTGTGGGGTTTAGGGTGGGTATTGGGACACTTCATACAGGGGTGTGGGGTTTAGGGTGGGTACTGGGACACTTCATACAGGGGTGTAGGGTGGGTACTGGGACACTTCATACAGGGGTGTCAGGTTTAGGGTGGGTACTAGGACATTTTATACAGGGGTGTGGGGTTTAGGGTGGGCACTGGGACACTTCATACAGGGGTGTAGGGTTTAGGGTGGGTACTGGGACACTTCATACAGGGGTGTGGGGTTTAGGGTGGGTATTGGGACACTTCATACAGGGGTGTAGGGATTAGGTGGGTACTGGGACACTTCATACAGGGGTGTGGGGATTAGGTGGGTATTGGGACACTTCATACAGGGGTGTAGGGTTTAGGGTGGGTACTGGGACACTTCATACAGGGGTGTGGGGTTTAGGGTGGGTACTGGGACACTTCATACAGGGGTGTGGGGATTAGGGTGGGTATTGGGACACTTCATACAGGGGTGTGGGGTTTAGGGTGGGTATTGGGACACTTCATACAGGGGTGTCAGGTTTAGGGTGGGTATTGGGACACTTCATACAGGGGTGTCGGGTTTAGGGTGGGTACTGGGACACTTCATACAGGGGTGTGGGGATTAGGGTGGGTATTAGGACACTTCATACAGGGGTGTGGGGTTTAGGGTGGGTATTGGGACACTTCATACAGGGGTGTCGGGTTTAGGGTGGGTACTGGGACACTTCATACAGGGGTGTGGGGTTTAGGTGGGTATTGGGACACTTCATACAGGGTGTGTCAGGTTTAGGTGGGTACTGGGTAGAGCTGAACGATATGGACAAAATTTCATATCTCGATATTCATGCCAGACATCTCAATATCGATCACTACGATATGACTACATGTTCGTTGAAAACCAAGCACTTTGGTGGAAAGTGCAGTTTTGTTTGTGACTTCCAGAGCTTTATATGCAGGACAAGCGCAGGGGAAATCTATATCTTTTATATAGTTGCTTTAGCGATATTAATATCTTGAATGTCCATATCTCGATATAGATACGATAACGATATATCTTTCAGCCCTAGTACTGGGACACTTCATACAGGGGTGTGGGGTTTAGGTGGGTACTGGGACACTTCATACAGGGGTGTGGGGTTTAGGGTGGGTATTGGGACACTTCATACAGGGATGTCGGGCTTAGGGTGGGTACTGGGACACTTCATAGAGGGGTGTCAGGTTTAGGGTGGGTACTGGGACACTTCATACAGGGGTGTGGGGATTAGGGTGGGTATTGGGACACTTCATACAGGGGTGTGGGATTAGGGTGGGTATTGGGACACTTCATACAGGGGTGTCGGGTTTAGGGTGGGTATTGGGACACTTCATACAGGGTTGTGGGGTTTAGGTGGGTACTGGGACACTTCATACAGAGGTGTGGGGTTTAGGGTGGGTACTGGGACACTTCATACAGGGGTGTGGGGATTAGGGTGGGTATTGGGACACTTCATACAGGGGTGTCGGGTTTAGGGTGGGTACTGGGACACTTCATACAGAGGTGTGGGGTTTAGGGTGGGTACTGGGACACTTCATACAGGGGTGTGGGGTTTAGGGTGGGTACTGGGACACTTCATACAGGGGTGTGGGGATTAGGGTGGGTACTGGGACACTTCATACAGGGGTGTGGGGTTTAGGGGTGGGTACTGGGACACTTCATACAGGGGTGTAGGGTGGGTACTGGGACACTTCATACAGGGGTGTCAGGTTTAGGGTGGGTACTGGGACATTTTATACAGGGGTGTAGGATTTAGGGTGGGTACTGGGACACTTCATACAAGGGTGTAGGATTTAGGGTGGGTACTGGGACACTTCATACAGGGGTGTGGGGTTTAGGGTGGGTATTGGGACACTTCATACAGGGGTGTGGGGTTTAGGGGTGGGTATTGGGACACTTCATATAGGAGTGTGGGGTTTAGGGTGGGTATTGGGACAGGGCCAGAGATATGCCAAAGAGGAGTCTGTGACAGTAATCAGTTCTTCTGATGATAAAAGCGTGGATGACTGTTTCCAGGTCGCACCGGGTTAAAAAAATGTTTAGCCTTTGCTAAACGCCTTAGCTGAAAAAAGCTGGCCTTAACAGTGGCATTTATCTGCTTGTTGTCTACTCTCTACCATCATCATCAAGATCTTGGTGAAACATGCAGCACTGGATGGAAATAAATCTGCTAACATTGCAGAAGTTTCTGGAAATAATGCCACAGAGAATGCTGCTGTAAACAAAGATAAAGGCCCAAACCAGATATTATAGTGGAGGACCTTTTTTTTTTTTTTTTTTTTGGGGTGGCGACTGTTTGTTTGTTTGTTTGTTTTGGCCAGGTAGTGTATTAGTGTATTTGTATTTGAAACATGCTCATTCCAGATGCCTTCATGTCCTCCTTCAGTGATAAATCACATTTATCTTAATATGTATAGCTGTAAATACTGCAAATAACACACTTTCCAGTCATGTTAGACAAACCCCTGAAAACATCTGTAGTATCCATGGAAACCATCCATTTAAGCTCTTATTGATTATGAAAGAAACAGTTTTCCCGCAAACATAAAATCCTCCGGTTCAGCTTTCCCACGCAGCTACTCAGGACACGGAGCGGGAATGTGTGCGTTTGGTTGAGGAAGAGTGGCGCGTGCTGTAAAAGGTCTCTGAAATCAGGATATTGAAGAACTGAGACAACAGGAAGACGAAAAAACTAACTGCTTAATTTGACTTCTTTTTCATGGCGTACGTTCACTCAGCCAATAAACTGTAGACTACAACTTAAACAAAGAAGGCATTGTCCAATCAGAAGCGTTGTCTTTGCTACGTCCCCCAGCGCTGGTCTGCATCCGGTCGTATAAATACTGCCACGAGTTAGCGGCGAATTTGGAGAGTGTCCATTTTGAGCGGCGAGTCGGCGTCTCCGGTTTATTCAGCTAAAGTAAGCACATTGCCCCGCTGCATTTGGGATTTGGAAACACACCTGGTGATGTTCAGCTTTTTCCGCAGCGATGTTTTTGTCTGTGTTTTCCTGCATAACCGGTTTGCTTTTATCTGCGCGGTGTTTTCGTGTTAGCTACGCACGTAGTTAGCTGACCGTTAGCCGCAGAGGAGCTAACGGACATCAGCGCGGTTCTTATCTGAATGAATTCTCCATCCCCACACTCGCAGCGAGCTCAGAAACGAGCCCCGGGTCTGTGGGTTGGCGGTGGTGGACGGTGTAGTTGGCGTTTCGTTGTTTAGGGTGTGTTTACAGTGATGTTTGGTTGCTCGCTGCTAGCTTGGCCTGCTCTGTCGCGAGCGGTAACGGAGCAAAGCGCGGTCTGCTTGAACACGGAGGCCCACGCCGGGTTTTCCCTCGCGAGCAGCGTCTCCGCTCCGCTTCAGACCACCAGCCAGATATCTGCATCATAACAATGTGCTGAAGCTGTGCCGAGATGGAGGATCGTCCGTAACCGAATTAATAAGTCCACATGGAGCCGATAGTGAAACTGGAAGCGAGGCTGGCGCGCGCTGCGAGCTGCGGCTCCGTCAGTGCCGGAGACCAGACCCGGCTCCTCTGCTGGGCCGGAGACCCGGGTCCGTCAGTGCCGGAGACCAGACCCGGCTCCTGTTCTGGGCTGGAGCTGTGATTTTCATTTTGAAAACGAGTAACTGTTACGTTTGTCTGTGTGGGTGAAGTAGCTGTGCCTGAAACCGTTTTACTAATCAGTAATGTGTGGACTAATACAGATGTAGTAACTTTTGTGTCCAGCACTTTGGGACAGATTTGTTTTAAATGTGTTATATTTAGGCTGTATGATCACCTTTTATAAAAACTCATACATTAACCAATAAATTACAGCTCCTAAAGGCAAATACCGATAACTGGTGAAGCAGTAACAGGCATACATACCTAATCATGACATCAATACAAGGGCTGGACGATATGGACCAAATATATCACAATATATTTATTCTAGATGACAATATACGATATATCGCGTTAATTTAACCCTAATCCGTCTGAAAGCTTCCTTTCATATCAAACACCTGTTTTATAGTATTGAAACATGTTTAGCGCAAAGGTATCGCTTCACTGCAGGATGGAACTGACACAACACTGGTGTGAAATGTTTGAATCCAAGATGGTTGGCTGGGGTTTTATGATTTCTTTGCAAGTCTTGGGGAGGATTGTCTTCCAGACAGTTTAAATAATAGGGGTGGGAAATATTATTGATACACTGAAATATTGCAATATTTTTATTTGCCGATACCATATCTATATTCAAAAATGCAGTGTTGATCTATTTTACTTTATGAAATCTGGTGAGACATAATCGTTCTGCTACGAAATCTTGTGGTATTTTGTTAAATCTCATGAGATTTCGGAACCAAACGGTAATCTCGCCAGATTTCATTAGTAAAATGGATCGATACCGCATTTTTAAATATAGATATGAAAATATTGTGATATTTCAGTGTATCCATATTTTTCCCAGCCTTATTAAATAATCAGGTGACCCCTTTGTAAAAGAACTTACACAACTAACGATATAACGATGTGTTAATATCATTAACTCCTAAATATCGCAATATCATATCAGTATATCTCACAGCCCCAATCAATACCATTAACAAAAAACAAAAAGACTTTTTACTCTTTAAATGAATATTTTTCCAGTGAGAAACTATCAGCAAGTCTCAATACGTTTTCTAAAAGAAATCCAACAAAACTATTTATCTCAAATGCTTAACTTAAATCAACATGAATAAGGTGCGTTGTTGTTTATACAGAAATAAAGGCTCCTGTTACTGATGCACATACAGGCATCAGTATTTCAAACTCGGTGCAATTGACAAAAGTTGCACCAGTTGGATTCAAACTTTTGTTGTATGTCAACACAATCTGAATGTGTTGAGCATTTTAAGCAATTCTGGTGTTGTAATGTGAGCGTGGCACTGTCATGTTGACAAAAATAATATCCATGTTATCAGGGCAAGTTGTCATGATATTAGACTTATTGGAATGACGTAATTTCCTTTTAATCTGGCTGATATTTGTATATGATATAAAATTAAAAGTGGATCAAAACTGAGACCTCCAGGAACGGTTGAAATCGTTTCGGGGGCTGGACGATGCGGCAAAAAAATTCATATTGTTGAATTTTGATTTTTTTTTTTTTTTTTTTTTTTTTTTTACTGTTTAGTACCACCAATATTTAAAGCATCTGCACTGGAAAAACTAAAGATACTTTGTACTGTAAAGAAACTGTGGCGATATCACCCACCCTTCCCAAAGAGAATTAAAAAGAAAAAAAATTGGAACTAGAACTGCAAGCAGTTATCACGGGTTCCAAGCCCATCCACGCACCGCCTTCTCTGGCCCCGCCTTCCCTGGCCCCGCCTTCCCTGGTCCTGCCTCACCTTGTCCCGCCTCCCGTAATTTAACATAGAATGTCATTTATAGCCCTCTATGAAGATAGGTTATCTAGTGATGTGCATGACAACCTGTTGTCTTCAGTTATGTTATAGACAGTAGCCCACTTGAGTTTTTACAGTACTCTCTCTTTACAGTTATTTTCTTGAAATATAACCAATACTCATATAGCTGTTTCATGATCAAGTGGTTAAAAAGCAGTCTTTGGTCTCCCCTGTGCAACAGTACCTTGATTTCCCCAATTGCAATATCTCTGTGAAAAAAGCTTTAACTGGGATTTTCAACTTGTACTTATCTGATCTTTAAAATTTCAACTGGATGTGGTAGCTGGTGTCTAAAATAAGAAGTGTAAGGGGATTAGAAGCAGCATATGGTCTCCCCTGTGAAACAGAAGCTTAATTTCCCCAATTGCAATATCTGCACGAGAACAGATGTTTGGGTAATGTTGAGTGAGTTTTCAGGAAAATGTCTAACACCTGCAGAATTGTGGTTCTCGAGGACCAGCACTGGACACCCTTGTTGTAGACCAACATTCACAGAAAACTAACAGCCACCAACCACTCCAGATCCTCTGTTCTCAAACTTCACCACAAGCCTTACAATACAATAGGACTTCTGTTTTAACAGATGTTCCTACACATTCGCACATGCACACACATCTGTGGCGATATGTTTGCTCCAGCAGGACTGACCACATACTTCAATTAGAATAATCAATGTGTTATCCATGTAAAAATGAAAACGAACACACTACAAATCCTGCGGTGAACATCAGACATCAATATTTAAACATCCAGCTGGACGTCCGTGCGTCTGGCCTGCCAACCACGACCAGGATCTTCTCCTCCTGTCCTTTCACTGTTCTCAGTGTCTGAGGATGTGCCATCGCGCACCTCATTCACACACTCCCCAGCTGCATGCATGTTAGTGGCTCATCCCGATTGAAGGTTTATGTGCCCCTGGAAAACTAACAAGTTACATTTGACTTGCAAGGAAAAAAACGTGTAACACTGTACCTGGTGACTCTAAGACAGATGTGTTGTCTAATTAGCAACTGGATGCTTCCAAGAGTTTGTAGCTTGATGGAGAAAAAAGTGAAACAATGTGATGTGATCTGAGAAGTTTCAAACCATCTGAACTGGGCTTGGAAGGTGTCACGATCCTGCCCTCTCTCACTGCAAGATGGGTTTGTGGCTCTGAGGATCACAATTTTTATTTCCATTCGGGTATCGTTACAGCCCTATACATAAATGATCAATGACATAACCATGTAAAAATGAAGACAAACAGGACAGATGCAGACGTGAACTTTAGACAACATTGATATATTGCAGGATTAAAAATCTTTGCCACACTGCTTGGAATTCATGAGATATATCTTGACATTAACTGTAACAAGATTGTTTTTTATAGATTTATCTGTTATGGAAATCCTTGTGTTGCGCAAATTTGCATATTTCAACAAAAACTTAGCCTGTGAAAAAAAATTTAGAGTGATAGTTGGCTGGATTCAAACGTTCAGCATGATTAAAGGAATATCTCCATCACATTTAGGCTGTCTAGGACAAACAGCTGACTTTTAATGATGTAATAATGAAAATCGGAGTATGGCCCACTCATAAAACATTCCCACTTTGTCCAATCATAACCATCATCTAGGAATCAGCACAGAGTGATGATATGAATATACACAGTGAGTTTCATACATATCTGATCAATCGTTTGTGAAATATAAAAAGTGTAACAGCGCCCCCTAGATTTAAAAAATTTCCATTATGCTACATGAGTAGAGAATAACATTCCCTTGTTGGTGTAGGAGTTTCATGGAAATATCTGATGTGGTTTTAAAGTTATGGCCTTTGAAGTATGTAGCTAGCGTTGGTAAAATGTTTCAACACGCATAACTCCGCAATGGAAAAAAAATTCCGACAATCGCTCTGATCAGTCTTTTTATCTTGGTATCTACTTTGTATGGTACAATTTTCAGTTGGATCGTGGTAAAACTCTAGGACGTGTAAAAAAAACAATGTTTTGCATACTTTGCACTGTAGCAAAAAAAAATTATAGGCGGAAATGGGCGTGGCCTATGTCATAAAATTCAGGAGGGTCCAAGGAATCTGGGGATATAAGGCACTTAAATTTACTCCAAGCCGTTTTCGAGCTAGAGGCCAAAACGTGCTACCCAATGGTATAGCGCCACCTAGTGTCTGACATGAGTTTTTTCTCTTTCATAATTTCACAAACATTTTCTTCTACCATCCCTGTAAGTGGCTATATAAATCCACCTTTGGTTTGGCCTCCCTGGCCATTTTTGTTGGGTCAGGGGAAGAAAAATAGCGGTCCAGGGCCCCTCGGCTGATTTCCGCCCCTGGGTTACAAAATCGCTAATAAAACACGCCCACGTGGTCCAATCCTAACCATTTTTTAGTATTATGCTCACAGGGGCTCTATCTACGTACCATGGGTGCGGCATGCAGATCGGAACAGCGGTTTTCCCAATATAAAGAAATCAGGATAACAGCGCCCCCTAGATTTGAAAAATTTCCTCCTTTGGTACATTTGTAGAAAATCAAGTTCCCCACTGGAGTTTTGAAGGAATTGTAATTATGTGTTGTCGTTTTTGAGTTATGGCCTTTTAAGTTTTTAGCTAGGTTTTCATAAATGTTTGTTTGCGCATAACTTCGTAACAAAACAATATTTTCAAAAAGTGCTTCCTTACGTTTGTTTGGCTTGGTCTGTAGTTTATATGGTACATTTTTCAGCCTGATCGGGCAAAAATCCTAGGACTAGTTCACAAAAATAGGTTTTGCATATATCGCCCCCTAGCAAAAAATCTATCTAGGCGCAAATGGGCGTGGCCTACGTCAGGAGATGCGGAAGGGTCCAAGGAATCTGTGGATCCAGGTCCCATAAATTTATTCCAAGCGGTTTGGGAGCTAGAGGCCAAAACGTACTACCCCCTGGTATAGCGCCCCCTAGTGTCCGACATGTGTCATTGCGCTTAAATTTCTACATGAACCACTTTTGTACCAGCCTATATATGTGACTATATTACAGCGTGTGTAGTTTTGGCTCCCCAGAGAGTTTTCACAGAGAAGAATAATAATAATAATAATAACTAGAACTGCAAGCAGTTATCACGGGTTCCAAGCCCATCCACGCACCGCCTTCTCTGGCCCCGCCTTACCTGGTCCCGCCTCACCTTGTCCCGCCTCCCTTCATTCAAAATAGAAAGTCATTTATAGCCCTCTATGAACATAGGTTATCTACTGATCTGCATGACAACCTGTTGTCTTCGGGTATGGTTTAAGCAGTAGCCTACTTGCATTTTTACAGTACTCCCTCTTTACAGTAAATCCTTGAAATAAAACCAATACGCATATACCTGTTTCATGATCAAGTGGTTAAAAAGCAGCATATGGTCTCCCCTGTGCAACAGTACCTTGATTTCCCCAATTGCAATATCTCAGGAGAAAAGCTTAAACTGGGATTTTCAACTTGTAATTAGCTTAAAAATTTTAACTGGATGGGGTCGCTGGTGTCTAAAATAAGAAGTGTTGGGGATTAGAAGCAGCATATGGTCTCCCCTGTGAAACAGTAGCTTCATTTCCCCAATGGCAATAACTGCACCAGAAAAGCTTAAACTGGGATTTTCAACTTGTACAAATCTGATCTTTAAAATTTTAACTGGATGGGGTAGCTAGTGTCTAAAATAAGAAGTGTAAGGGGATTAGAAGCAGCATATGGTCTCCCTTGTGAAACAGTAGCTTAATTTCCCCAATTGCAATATCTGCACGAGAAAAGCTTTAACTGGGATTTTCAACTTGCACTCATCTGATCTTATGGATTTTAACTGGATGGGGTAGCTAGTGTCTAAAATAAGAAGTGTTAGGGGATTAGAAGCAGCATATGGTCTCCCCTGTGCAACAGTACCTTGATTTCCCCAATTGCAATATCTCAGGAGAAAAGCTTAAACTGGGATTTTCAACTTGTACTTAGCTTAAAAATTTTAACTGGATGGGGTCGCTGGTGTCTAAAATAAGAAGTGTTGGGGATTAGAAGCAGCATATGGTCTCCCCTGTGAAACAGTAGCTTCATTTCCCCAATGGCAATAACTGCACCAGAAAAGCTTAAACTGGGATTTTCAACTTGTACAAATCTGATCTTTAAAATTTCAACTGGATGGGGTAGCTAGTGTCTAAAATAAGAAGTGAAAGTGGTTTGGAAGCAGCCCAGGGTGTCTCCTGCAAAGCAGCAACTTTATTTCCCCAATCACAATGTCTTGCCGAGAAGAGCTGAAAACTAAGATTTTAAAAGCAGAAGCTGTTAAATGAAATATATTTTGCATAAGGCATGAAGTTCTGGTAGGTTACTGGCATTTCAGACAAATACCAGTTCCATCATGGATGGCTAGTATTGATCAGATCTTTGTTTGAAAATGTTCACTGTTAATAAATGATTTAGCTTAAGAGTTCTCTTGTGGCTTTTTAGTCAAATCATTTGGCTCAGGGATGATCACAAATTGGTTCCCATTTTCAGCCCAAATTACTCAAAAAGAACTGATTGAGTTGAAATCATTTGTTCTCCTCTAGTTTAAAAATCCCATCTTCCCCTGCTTCATGTGGTCATATTGTTTTCCCCAATTAAGACTCATCAGGCAATGAAAATAAGTGAATATGTTACCTAAGATTCTTCAGTTCAAGGTAGATTAATAAGAATGTCTAATGAGTTCTTTCATCTGCTGTGAAACTTTTTTACAACTCAACTACCGGGTATAGGATGACTTTTTTTGTAGGATTGATCGTGACTGATTTTTCAGGAGTACCTAAATACATGCAGGATTGTGGCCCTCAAAGACCGGAGGTGGACACCAACAATGTAGACCAACAATCACAGAAATCTTTTAGGCACCTTTCCAGATCCTGTTTCCAACATTCACTACAAGCATCAATACAAGCAGACTTCTGTGTTAACAGTCATTCCTTAATGTTTTTCAGACAAACACACATCTGTGAAGATATGCTTGGTCCAGCAGGAATGACAAATCACTCCAGATCCTCTGTCCTTTGCTCTCACCAGCAACATAATTACAACAGGTCTTCTGTGTTAATAGTGGTTACTAAACTTATTTAGCCAGTCATCCATTTGTGAAGATTTGTTCGGTAGAGCAGGACTGAGGAAATACTTCATGCAGTGAAATGATCAATGTAGGCTAATAACCATGTAAAATGAAGACAAACACACTGCAAATGTAGGTGTGAACTTCAGACATGTGTTTTTAAAGAAGTAGCATTTGAAAAGCTGAAATGACTTGATTTGCATCCAGGTACACACAATGACAACCTGATTCAGTCAGAATCTTTAGGGAATCTTTACCAAAATGCTTGGGATTCATAAGGACTATCTTGAGGTTCACTGAAGAAGGTTTGGCGTTTACATAAAACATGTCCACTTTGTCCAATCTTAACCGTCCTCTAAGAATCAGCTCAGAGTGATGCTATGAACATACCTAGCGAGTTTGAGGCATATCTGATAAACCATGTACGTGACATAAAGTAAATCCGAGTTATAGCGCCCCCTAGAATTTTCAATTTTTTTTCCTTTGGCCCATGAGTAGAAAATCAAGTTCCCCTATTGGTGTATGAGTTTCATATAATTATCTGTTGTCGTTTTTGAATAGTGGCCTTTTAAGTATTTAGCTAGTTTTTGCATAATGTTAGTTCGCATATAACTTTGTAACTAAAAGTAAGTTTCAAAAATCGCTTGCATACGTTTTTTTCTCTCTGTCTATAGAAACTGTGGTAGGATTTTCAGCCTGATTGGGTAAAATCCCACGGACAAGTTCACGAAGATAGGTTTTGTATATTTTGCATTGTAGTGAAAAAAAATTATAGGCGGAAATGGGCGTGGCCTATGTCATAAAATCTGGGAGGGTCCAAAGAATCTGGGGATATAAGGCACTTTAAAATGCGCCAAGCCGTTTGCGAGCTAGAGGCCAAAACGTAAAAGACATTGGTATAGCGCCACCTAGTGTCTGACAAGTGTAATTTTTTTTGTGGTCCACACAAAAAAAGTTTTCTACAAGCCCTGTTAGTGGCTTTATTATTGCACATTTGGTTTAGCCTCCCTGGCCATTTTTGTTAGGTCGGGGGGAAGAAAATCAGCGGTCCTGGGCCCCTGCGTGAGTTGAGCACCTGGGATTAGAAAATCGCTAATAAAACACGCCCACTTCATCCAATTGTAACCATATTCTAGGATTTTACTCACAGAGGGTCTATCTACATACCCTGGGAGTGGTGTCAAGATTGGATCAGCGGTTTTCCCAATATAAAAAATTCAGGATTTTAGCGCCCCCTAGATTCTGAAAATTTTTTCTTTCGGTACGCTAGTAGAAAATCAAGTTCCGCACTTGGGTTTTGAAGCTGATGCAATTATCTGTTGTCGTTTCCGAGATATGGCCTTTTAAGTTTTTAGCTAGTTTTTCAAAAATGTTTGTTTGTGCATAACTTTGTAACAGAACAATATTTTAAAAAAGTGCTTCCTTACGTTTTTTTCTCTTGGTCTCTAGTTTATGTGACACAATTTTCAGCCTGATTGGGCAAAATCCTGAGGACTAGTTTACAAAAATAGGTTTTGCAAATATCGCCCCCTAGCGAAAAAATTTTATAGGCGCAAATGGGCGTGGCCTATATCAGGAGATGCAGGAGGGTCCAAGGAATCTGGGGATCCAAGTCCCATAAATTTATTCCAAGCGGTGTTCGAGCTAGAGGCCAAAACGTTTGACCCCCTGGTATAGCGCCACCTAGTGTCTGACATGTGTAATTTTTCTGCTCTGACCACCTCGGAACTATATGTACAAGCCTATATATGTGGCTATATTACATCGTGTGCAGTTTTGCCTCCCCACATGCATTTACGGCGGCGGAATAATAATAATAATAATAAGAATAAAAAACGAAGCAAAAACAATAGGGTTCCAGCACGCTGGAGTGCTGGGAACCGCGTTGCACTTGCAACGCGGGCCCTGCGCTGCTCCGCGGGCTTGGAACCCTAATAATAATAATAAAAAACGAAGCAAAAACAATAGGTTTCCAGCACGCTGGAGTGCTGGAACCGCGTTGCTCTGCAACACGGTTCTGCGCTGCTCCGCGGGCTTGGAACCCTAATAACGATATGACACTAATGGCCACCCAAGCAGTCAGAGGCACAGTAAAATCCTTCCCCTCTAAGATGCACAGCAAATTAAAGCTTCTGCAAATTCTATTTAAATTTCAACTGGTTTTTAGTTTGTATTGTTTTAATAAACAGTTTTTTGGCAGTTTTAAGCTGATATCCGCTGAGCTGAACATGGGCTGCTTTGTTCTGCTCGTTTGCTCGTTCAGTAGAGCTTCACTGTGATGCACATCAGGTCACAGTATAACACTTTCTACCCATGTCCAAAAATATACCAGTTTTATTGTGATATGTTAATGATCCGATGTGGCATGCCCCTTATTTCCACACAGAAGCAAGGATGCACGATATTTAACTGATATCTAACCGATCAGCCTAAAGTCTGTAAAAGAAATTTCTTTTTTTTTACAGACTTTAAAACTTCTAAAGACTACAGGCGGGAAAAAAATATTGATACTCTGAAAAATTGCAATATTTTCATATGCTGATCATGACATTTAAAAACACTATCAATCTTAGATTTTTTTTTTCTTTTTGTTACACATAAAATTTTGAGAAAGTGTTCACGTATCTCGCGTGAAATATGCGGATGGTGTACTCTTGTCTGTCGTGCATATGTCAAAACTTAAGTAAAATTGAAAAATATTGACTTTTGATATTGGCGTATGAAAATATCGCAATATTTCAGTGTATTTATTTTTTTCCCACCCCATTTCTCAAAGTGTCGGAAATGAATAACTATTTGCAAGGACTGCTCGTTTTTTCAGCTTTAATATCGATATCTGGTTTAGGCCACATGAGTTTTAAAATTTCGTCATATCGGATATTGGCCAAAATTCCAATATTGTGCATCCCTACCGAGAAGCAGCAATTTGGCTCATTGTCAGTATTTAAATTTGATCAAACACTAATGCAGCGCATTTATAAACGATGTGGTACTAGGTTAACAACACGTTAACTTTAATAAGGGAAAGCTGTAATCTTCTATCTCTGGTGGAAATGCTGGTCAGTAACTGGATTACTGTGAACCACCAACATGTCCTACATCTAATACTCCAGCTCTGTAGCCTTAAATATTATGATTCTGATTCTGATGGTGATGTGAACATTGAAGATGTGGCTGCAGCATCTGGATTTCTGTGGGACCAGGATCACGCCGTTTCTCTCGCCGTTTCAGTTCCTTGAAGAGACCACAGTCACGATGGCAGACGCTGAGAATCTGCTCATGGAGACGTCGGAGCAGAACGGCAACGAAGGAGAGGAGGACCAGAACGGAGCCGAGCAGGAGCTCATGGGTGGGGACGAGAGCCAGGACACAGATGGAGGGAAGATCGACTCTAGTAAAGGAGAGGAAGATGCTGGGTGAGTCATAGAAGCGGTTTCAACACTGTTCCTTCACATTCCAGCTGTAATGTAGATGACTGCAGTCGTGTCGCTTTGTGGCCCCCATGAGAAATTTGAGTGGCACGTTATGCAACTTACACAGGTTATATGTAATTGCTGCAGTTAATCGAAATTTGATCGTGAGTTCAATTTTTGTCCATCTCCAAACCCCTATATTGAGTTGAAACTTTTCTTTACACAATTTCAAAGTTATTCTTGCGTTAAAGTTAATTTCAGTGGCTTCCACCCGGCGATTTGTTGGGTGTCATTAACAAAAATGTTAGATTTGGAATGTTCTAGCATTGCACTCAAGCTTAGTTTATTTTGGGACATTTTTTTAAATGAATGAGTATTCAAATATAGACACTGCTGAACAGCTGGATGCATTTTTATTTTGGATACATGCGTGTGTCTACTTTTTTTTTGCATTTATTTAATGCTCAAAGTATATTTGTTTTATCATTGAATGTTTTATACAATGCAAAACGGCTACATGGGTACAAATTAGTAGCCTGTACTCAGTTTGAAAGTTTTGCATTAGGGATGCACGATGTAATTGGGCCCCTACCAGCATCGGCCTTTAAACAGTATCGGACATCTGCCACCCCCCCCAATATTTAACCAATCGGACTGTTTTTCTTTCTCTCTTTTTTTTTTTTTTTTTTTTTTACTTTTTTCTCTTTTTTTTGCAGACTTCAAAACTTCTAAAGACGAGTGGTGGGGGGGAAAAAATCAATACACTGAAATATCGATATTTTCATATGCCGATATATTGACATTTAACAACACAGTATCAATCGATTTTACTAATGAAATATTGCGATATTTCATCTTATGAAATCTCACAAGAATTTGACAAATTTCGATATTTTCGTAAGCTGATATCATTGACATTTTAAAACAAGGTATTGATCTGTTTTACCTACTATCTCGCGATATTTCATCATTCTGTTATGAAATCTTGCGAGAATTCACGAAATATCAGGAGGGTTTGCAACAGATTAAATCTTGTGAGATTTTGGAAGTAATATGGATTGATACCACATTTTAAAAAAATTGATTTGACATGGGCATATGAAAATATTGCGATGTTTCAGTGTCTCCATATTTTTTCCCACTACTTTTTTTCAAAGCGTCGGAAACGTATAACAAAACCATTATTTGCAATGACTCCTTTTTTTTTCAGCTTTAATATCTGTATCGATATTTGTTATCCACCACATGAGTTTTAAAATATCTGGTATCGGCCAAAATTCCAACATCGTGCTTCCCCATTTTCCATAAATTATCAATGAAGTGTTGTTTGAAAGAGAAACGCTAAATAAATGCATCATGTAACTAAGAAACTTGTTTTGAATAATTGTGATTTCAGTATTGATCAAAAATAATTGATAATGATGTTTTCATACTCGAGCAGCCCTAGTTTTTTGTACTCCAGTGCTGGATCACTTAAATGCCTGTTTAGTGTTTCTGTGTCACTTCTTTAGCGTGGCAGTAACTTGTTACTGGTTTAACTGTTGGTGCTGCCATGACGTCAGACTGTCTCCCCCCAGTAAGATGTTCGTCGGCGGCCTCAGCTGGGACACGAGTAAAAAGGACCTGAAGGATTATTTCAGCAAATTCGGCGAGGTGTCGGACTGCATCATCAAGATGGACTCCAACACCGGCCGGTCCCGAGGCTTTGGCTTTGTTCTCTTCAGAGAGCCCTCCAGCGTGGACAAGGTGAGCCGCTGCAGGCTGACACCCCCCCCCCCCCACACACACACACCTGCTGCCGGGTCAGAACCAGGTTCAGAAGTGTGAGGTCTGTCTGTGCTGCTGCAGGTGCTGGAGCAGAAGGAACACAGACTGGACGGACGTCAGATCGACCCCAAGAGGGCGATGGCCATGAAGAAGGAGCCTGTCAAGAAGATCTTTGTGGGGGGGCTGAACCCAGAGGCCACCGAGGAAGCAATCAGGGAATATTTTGGCGCTTTTGGAGAGGCAAGTTTCTGTACATCATTTTAGTTCACTAGCGAAGCAACAACAGCATTTATCAGTAGGGGTGTAGGTTGAATTAAGGCTGTGCAATTAATCACATATTGACCGTGATTTCAATTTTCTTGCCTGTCAATATCCAAATTCATATAATCGAGTTGAAACAATTTCTTTTCCATTTTTGAACGTTATTCTGAAGTTAAAGTTGATTTCAGTGGCTTCCACTCAGGCACTTTGTTCGGTGTCATTCACAAAGTTACATTTCGAATTAATTAACTTTTATTTGTATAGCCCTTTACAATAACCAGAGTGGTACTCAAAGTGCTTCACAATTAAGCCATAAAAGTACATCAATACATAAAACAGAAAATCAATCAAACAAGACAAGAAAGGAATAAGAAATAACTGGGAAGTGCTACAGCGCTGCAGGATATTAAAAGCCTGTAGGAAACGCATAAAATAAGTTAAAAATAGACGGACAAGTAAATAAATAAAAGCTTTACCTAAAAACTAACCTAGAGGGAGTTAAAGGCTAATCTGAAAAGGTGGGTCTTTAGCTTTGATTTAAAAAGGCCGAGATCAGTGGTGATGCCAATGTCCAGGGGCAGTTTGTTCCACAACCGAGGAACTGCAACAGAACGGCCACCCCACTGCTTGTATCTCCACCTTGGGACCTCAAGCAAAAGCTGACCCGAAGAGCGCAGGGCCCTGCCGTGATTACCGATAGTTAAAATATCTGATAAATAGGAGGGTGCCTGGCGTTAAAAATAAACGGCAAAAGTTTAAAGTCAACTCTAAAACGAACCGGAAGCCAGTGAAGCAACGACAGCACGGGGGTGATGTGTTCACGTCTAGACGTACCTGTTAAAAATCGGACTGCAGCGTTGAAGATGTGAAATTAAAGACTGGTTTAGGCCGACATTGAGGGCATTGCAGTAGTCCAGTCTTGAACTTATAAATGCATGAATCTAGGGCTGCAACGATTACTCGAGTAATTCGAGTAACTCGATTCCTAAAATTGCTCGAGGCAAAATAACTGCCTCGAGGATTCGTTAAATTCACTCTTTGCATTTTGCGGATCCGCCCGGATGGTTTTTCTGTTGCACAACGTTAACGCAACGGACGTTCCGCCCGGACTGGTATTTCTGTTGAACATAACAGCTTTATGGTGATAACGTAACTAAAGTGGAGGGAGGAAAAACTGTATGGGACCCTACAAACTGGACCGAAAGAGAGAGGAAACACAGTACTCTCTCCGCGGTTTGGTACGCGCGTGATCCATGACATAGAAATAATATAAGTCCTTTATTTATTTATTTATTTGTATAATCGGTGGATTTGGCTGCGCCTGCTCAGTAAAGGCAGATCAGAGCGGGTCCGTCTGCTCTGCGCTCCGTGTGCAGCGCGGCCTCCGAAACTTAACAAGACCGTTTTAATCAATGGTTTAGTCGCCACCGGAAACCCGCGGCTCGAGCCAGAAGCACGTTGTCGCAGCTCTCCTATAAATATGGGAGTCGAGTCTATTTTTGACAGAGCAGCTTCCAGAAGGAAGGAAATCAGACGTAGAAGTAGCAGAAAGCATCCGGTGACTTTCAATATAAAAGCCCCTTCAAGTTTACAGTCGCTGAACTACATCAAACGTTACATTACCAGTGATACCAGGTTAAAAGTCTATCAGAGGGTCTCAGCAGTTTTTTTTTAAATTTTCATAACAATAAATAAATGATTTTTTTTAAACTGCTGGGAGTCGGTTCAGCAGATGCTGATCATCCTTTCTTGTTAATACATTTATACTGCAGTGTTGTGGACCTGAATATGTATTTAGGTCCTCTAATGAACGGCCAATTGTTCTGCATTCAGGGAAAACTCAGCACTGTAGAACTCTGAAAGCTAGAAATTCTAGCTCTTACAATCAATTTAAGTTGTGAAACTTAAAAAACTTGCAAAATGTCCAATTTATCCGATAACTCGATTAATCGTCAGAAGAATCGCTAGATTACTCGATTACAAAAATAATTGATAGCTGCAGCCCTACATGAATCACCTTCTCTAAGTCTTACCGACTGAGAAAAGGCTTCATTTTGGCCAAGAGGCGAAGCTGAAAAAAACTGGTTCTCACAATGGTGCTAACTCTTTCAAATTTTAGCTTGCTGTCAAATGTTACACCAAGATTCTTAACATGTGATTTTAAAAAAGGGGGCCAGAGAATCCCAGTCAGTGAGGACATTTGACATGGAGACGTACCAAACAAAATGCATTCTGTTTTACTGTCATTTAAGAGCAGAAGGTTCTTTGCCAGCCACTGTTTCACATCACTTAGACAGTCCAGTAACTTATTCAGTGCAGTTTCTCCATTTCATCCCATAGGCAAGTAGAACTGCAAATAATCAGCGTAAAAGTGAAAGATTTTCTAGCAACAAAGTTTATTTGGGAATTTTTAATAAAGTTTTTATCATTTTTCAAATGTAGAGAAATTGCAGGAAAGTTGGGTACATCAATTATTTAGAGCTTCACATCCCTCTAGCATTTTTGTTTTCCAAAAAAAGCGATTAGCAACAACCACAACAAGTCTTGTGACTTTTTCTGGTGGTATTGGAGACTTTTAGAGCGACGTGAAAGTATTACTTCAACAGCAGATGGTCCTGCACCTCCCTCTAGCAGAACATCACCTCTGCTCTATGAACCAGACTGAAAATTAAACCTTCAGAGATCCACTAGCTGCTTACTGTCACACATTAACCCTTTATTGACTACAGTAGAGATGGCCTGTCTCCTCCCGCTGTTATTTTTGTGCATAGTGGGGTAATTTCTTGGGATTTCTCTCTTTAGTTTTTGAGATTCACTCCTTGTGGGTAGCAGAGTACAAAGATGTTTTTGATTGATGCATGTCAGCTTCAAGCGGCTTTTCTGGTGGTGAGACTTTGAGACTGAGGTGAAAGTACAGCGGGTGCACGTTCCTCCTTCAGAAACTTCGTCTGGTTCTCGCGTGTTTCTGCAGCATCTCTGTTCACACTCGCTGATGATTCAGTTCTGTAATAATGAGCTCAACAGTCTGATGCCATTCATGCGGTTTACATGACTGCATGTCATCACTGCTCCGCTCTGTTTCTCTGTGATGCAATGACACGTGCGCGTCCTCAGGTGAGCGCGCACTCAGACAACACATCAACCACCTGAAACTCTAAAACTAATATCTGTGTTAAAGCTCTACCGAGAAGGTGGAGATGGAAAGACTCGCGCTACTTTCTTTTTTTTTTTTTTTTTTTTTTTTTTTTTTTTTTTTTTTTGAAGGATTTTTTGGGCACTAGTGGCCTTTATACGACAGTATAGCGACAGGAAAGGGGCAGAGAGAGTGGGGAGCGACATGCAGCAAAGGGACCTGGACCGGGAATCGAACCGGGGCCGACTGCGCTGAGGAACTGTAGCCTCTGTTCATGGGGCGGCTGCTCAACCAACTGAGCTAATCACCGCCCCACTCGCGCTACTTTCTAATGGTATGTTACACTACTCACAAAACGTTCGGGATATTTGGGTTTTTGTATGATGTCAGAATGAACCTAAAATCTACTACAACCTTTCCGGGTGAACTGAATTAAACTTTTTCTATACTTTTCAATGCTCATGTAAACTGTTCAATGGTTAAATATCTATTGCACATTATGCCGTTCTCCAAAAAGTGAAAGTTGAATTAGGGCTGGACGATAATTCAATATCAATATATATCGATCAGGTAGCATGATACTACAGTAACTACTTCCACTAAACCAAACGCAGACCAGGCAAAGGCTGAACTGGAATTCAGTGTTATGCTGCTTTCAGACTTCCACTGGAAAGCAGTAATATTGTAAACTGTCCTTTATAACGCTGCATTCAGACATGCGTACCGCTATTTTACCTCAGAGATGTAGCGGACATGTACCAGCTGCTCTACATGTCACAAGAGCGGAAATGTTGCGGCACGTCTTTTTGGCTGAAAGCCCAAGAAAATGTTCTGGACAGAGTTGAAGGGAGAGCGGGGGGGCTGTGCTGACTTTTCTGCAACATTTAATAATAATAAAAAATAATAATAATAATGATGGATTAGATTTATCTTGCGCTTTTTTTCCTATCAAGGAACTCAAAGCGCTCACAGTAGGTCCATTATTCATTCGTTCACTCACTCATACGTGGTGATGGTGCTACGTATGTAGCCACAGCTGCCCTGGGGCAGACTGACGGAAACGTGGCTGCCATTTTGCGCCTACGGCCCCTCCCACCACCACTGGAACATTCACACACATTCATACAAGGCAATTTGTCTTTTATTTAGCGTTTTTACATTTCCTGATGTCTGAAAGTGCTGGGACACGATAAGTCCGCAACCAAGCGGCATGTTTGAAAAGATGAGTCTGTTTAAAGAGCGGATGAAGTTTACCGCTCATGTTCCACAATGCAGGTCTGAAAACGGCTTTAGTCTGATCTTTATCATGAGTAGATCATTCAGCAAAAGCTTAATGACCAGGGCTGCACACAAAGTAGCTTTTAACTTGATAATGGCTATTTTCCTTTTTTTTTTTTTTTTTTTTTGATAAATGTCTATCGATTGATACAGATTTTTTTTTTTTTATCTAATCTTTTTTTTCTATATCCCTAACTTTTTGTGAGTAGCGTATGTCGGGAACATTGTGCACGTCGTGGGAACGCGCACAGCTGAAGCCTCCGTGGCTGCAGATGAAGACGATGTATTAATGTCAGCAGTTATCTGAGATCTATTCAGCAGCTCCTCTGAAACGATTCTGATCAGAGCTTTTTAACTCTTTCCTGTCAGTTCTTCTTAAATTATCAGTTTGGAAATTGTGACGTCCGCATGCAGCTTCACATGAACGTGTCATATTACCGGTCATGTTGTAACAACAGGGAGGTGACCTGTTAAAGAGGTGAAGGGTTTCCCCCTCAAATTATTCTTTTTAAATATGAAATGTCCAACATTTTCTTCTGGGAGAGCATGCCCCCCCTAGATGGGTTGTATCCTTCTCACCTATCAGGTAGCATGATACTACAGTCACTCCTTCATCCAAACCAATCACAAACGCAGACCAGGCAAAGGCTGAACTGGAATTCAGTGTTATGCCTCTTTCAGACTTGCACTGGAAAGCGGTAATATTACAGACTCTGTCCTTTATAACGCTGCATTCAGACACGCGTACCGCTCTTTTACCTCAGAGATGTAGCGGACACGAGCGGAAATGTTGTGGCACATCGTTTTGGCTGAAAGCACGAGAAAATGTTGTGGACAGAGTTGCTGACTTCCACAACATTTCCTGATGTCTGAAAGCGCCTGGGATGCGATAAGTCTGCTAGGAAGCGGCATGTTTGAAAAGACGAGTTCGTCTTTAAAGAGCGGATGGACTTTACCGCTCACGTTCGGCAGTTCAAGTCTGAAACGGCTCTAGTAGTTATAAGTAGGTCATTCAGCAAAAGCTTAAATGGCCAGGGCTGCACCTGAAATAGCTTTTAATCTGATAATGGCTTTTTAAAAAAAATATCTATTGATTGATGCAGTGTGGGGTTTTTTTTGTTGTTTTTTTTTCCCCCCCAGTCGATAATCTTTTTTTTTTTTTCTATATCGTCCAGCCCTAGTTGAGTGTATCTTCACACCCCTGTTTATCAGGTCTGTTTTTAAAAAAAAAAATCATTCCCTTCTTTCAGATCGAGACCATCGAGCTGCCCATCGACCCCAAATCAAAGAAGAGAAGGGGTTTCATTTTCATCACATACAAGGAAGAAGCCAGCGTGAAGAAGTGTCTGGAGAAGAAATACCACAACATCCAGGGAGGCAGGGTACGTGCACGCCCCCACCTGCACAGCGGGGGCTGATCATTTCTCACCTGCAGCTTCACCTTCCTCACCTGACGCTGCTTCTTCTTCCTCCTCCGCTCAGTGCGAGCTGAAGATCGCGCAGCCTAAAGAGGTGTACCAGCAGCAGCAGTACGGGGCAGGACGCGGCGGCGGCGGCGGAGGCTACGGGGGCCGAGGAGGACGGGGCCGGGGAGGTGAGCAGGACCTGCACCAGCTCGCTGCTCTTTTCTCTCCATCTTACATTCTCAGTGATGACAGGTGCACGTCCTGCATCCATGAACAGAATATTAGCTACCTGCTGTAAACGTGTGCGCAGCTTCCAGGTCGCAGTATTACTCACCAATCAGTCGCTGTCATTGATCCTTCTAGTCTATTACCCGTCCTTACTACGGTAGTAAAAGTGATTGACGAGCCAGCAGACAAACGATAAAGTTTATGAATGCAGAGATGATCTGAGGATGTTTTTCAGATCAGGAGAAATCTGACTTCTGAACAATGACATGTCAGCAAATGCATATTTGCGGCTGTTAACTCCACATGGTGACAGTATTTTACACGGGGCGTTTGTGGTGGTCAGTGTATTTTAAAGGAGGAAGTAATTACTGGCTGGTAGTATTCATCTGAATCAAACGAGAGCAGATTATTGGTAAATCGGGGTCCTTGTGATGAATAAATCCCTCTGTTGGCATGAAGCACAGTTCTGCTTGTTTGCTCTGAAAACATGAAGCTTTTTCACCACTGGGTTCTGTATGATTAACACTGACTAAAAGAACCAATCCAAAGCGCAGGGATTGGTCTGATTATATTCTAAAGATCCATTAGGCTGAATGATCGTGTGGTAAAGTGATCAGTTGGTGTGGAGAGGAAATTGCTAGCTGGACAGATCTGCATCTTATCTGCTGGAGTAACATACGGCCTCCTGCAGTTCTGATAAGTTTAGCATTTGTTACAGATCGTTTCGGGAAGACCAAAGTGCGGTCGTGGCCTCCATGCCACGCAGGCTTAATGTGTTTAAGCAGGTTTAAAGTCAGTTTTTCAGTGGAGAAAAATTGGAGGAGAAAGTTTTCTGGCTTCATGACCCCCTCCTTACCTGACGGGGACAATTCTGTCTCTTCTGCTGAGAGCAAAGTGCCTCGTCATCCAGTCCTATTTTTACTACGTCATGCTGCTGTGAGAATTATTCTGTAAGAAACTTATTTTGAATTTTAGTTTAACACACGTTTTAATTAAAACCCTGTCACACCATTGTCAGCTGAGTTAAACACTACTATTAAAGTGTATTGCTCGCTGTGGGACCTGGGGACTCACTACATTTGACACCTATCAACATCACTTCATTCTTTAATGACAAACTTTCATCATAGAAGTTTCCAAACTTCACTGTTTTTTCATCTAAACTTAAATCTAAAAGCAGAAAAATGTAAATGGCTGCTTCAGGACCTCAGACCTGGTCTGGTGGTGCTCGGGTGTCTCTGCATGTGGACGGGGACAGTTCGTGTCCTGTCCATCCTGGTCCTGATGCAGAGGGCCCCCTAGTTTCACACGTTCAGGTCTGGAAACTGACGAGAGCTGAACTCTGTCCCAGGTCAGAGCCAGGGCTGGAACCAGGGCTACGGAAACTACTGGAACCAGGGATACGGTAACCAAGGTTACGGCGGCTATGGTGGATACAGCGGTTATGGCAACTACGACTACTCCTCCGGTTACTACGGATACGGCCCTGGTTACGACTACAGTAAGTGTTGGAAGTTAAATGTTGATGGCTACAGAAACGTGAACATGCCGACGGTCTCGTCAATCTTCTCACAGCCGACTTCATATAAATGTCCAAACACGGGCGAGTCTGATGCTACAGACTCTTCATGTAAAACATCCCTGATTAAATACACAAATACAGTTTTTGAATATTACATTTGAGAAATGCTGAATCTGTGGGTATCTGGGTAGATTTGGCCTGAGAAACCAACATGTAGACTGAATTTTAAATTTAGGTGAATGGTTTTAAAGCTGGTAGTTTAAGCTTGTTAGTGGGGCTGTGCAATTGATCCAAATTTGATCGTGATTTCAATTTTAATGTCAAACAATCTCCAAACTAACAGAGTTGAAATGATTTTATTTTTTTTTACACAATTTCTGAAAGTTATTCTGAAGTTAAAATGATTTTTTTTTGTGGCTTCTCACCTTTGCAGTCTGTCATTTACAATTTTATTACACTTTATTCCTCAGACTTGTGGAGTCGCGTTGTTGAGTCTTCATCAGGAGTAAAGTGGTCCTGATGTGGCTTAGCGGTTTGTTTAATGACAGAAGGCTCTTACAGATCATGAGAAGTGCTTCAGAAATGATTTTACCGTTTTGATAAAGTGCTGAAAACAGTTGGGATTTCGGTTAAAGCTGTCCTTCCAGAGGTGGCGTGCACGTCTGCATCAGACGTGTCTGTTTCTGAGGGTTTCCATCGACTGAGATGAAAGTCAAACATGTCTGACACGCTTGTTCTGCACCACAGACCAGGGCAGCGCCAGCTACGGGAAAACACCGAGACGAGGAGCACACCAGACCAGCTACAAGCCATACTGATGATCGCCGGTGGTGGAAGGTACGCCGCCATGCTGACGTTTGTGGGGTGTGTGCTGTCGGCTCGGTAAGCAGCGAGCCGGAGGGCGTGGGTGTTGGAAAGCTGCAGGCCGTTTCTCTCACCAGACCATGAAAGCTAAAGCAGGCAGAAAAGTCGGTGAATGACGAGCAGAGTCGGTTTATTCCTGAAGGCGCGTTCAGACCGACCGCGGCAGGTTTGCATGCAGAGTCCGTACAAACGCGCGTTAAGCAGCGTTGAACCTTCTCGTGGTGCGTTTAGGGCGTCTGGTGTGGCGTGTCTTGCGTTTCCAGGCGTGACGCGCGAGTCAGAAGATCTGAACTTTTGATGCGGGTGTCGGCCAATCAGAGAGACTCAGCATTTTTTTCTGACAGGACTGGATACCGAGGAGACCCTGGGGAATCTTCACCCATGGAGACGGTGAGGATAAACTGATCTGCGTCCGGTCCCGGGTTTCCAAACGAAAGCTGACTGATCCTCCTCCGTGTAGCATTTTTGTGCACGTCTGACTCCGGTTTTTAATCTTTCCCACCTCAAATGAGGAATTCTGTCTTGATCCCCCAAAAGTTTCTTTTCTGGCAGAATCTCTCCTCTCCATGGTTCAACCTCGCTGGGCGAAGCCTCATTATGCAGGTTTAAGGGCGTAACCGTGGGCGTGACATTTAAATGACGATGGATTTCAGCTGTGGTATAAAGACACTTTTGTTCGTACGACGAGATTGGACCGATACGAACGTTTTAATAAATCACACGTGGGTCCAATCGTACGATCCTTTTTACAATCAGATGTGCGATCATTTCTACGCTCGTTTGATAAATGAGGACCAGTGAATCTGCGATTGATTACATCCAGATCTGGGACATCTGGGCTCAAATCTGATGGAAAACGTGTCCAAACTTTTGACTGGTTGTCACTAAACTAAAAAGCTGAGCAGGCAGAGAGATGAGGCAGCGGGGGGGGGGGACGGTGGCGGTTTTGAGAGTAAAAACAAATTAATTATAAAATTGGTGGACTGTTTTGAAAGACGATTAATCGACTGGCTGCAGCTCTGGGGGGGGGGGGGTTGCTGGGTTGCTGGTCTGGACAGAAGTTTTCATGCTGATTTCAGGGAAGTCTGATCATGTGTGTCGTTGCTCCTCAGGACGCCGGTGATTCGGTGTGACGGACGGCTGGACGGACACACTGGGCCTCACTCAACCTCTTTTATGACAGAAGACCATTTGTACAGACAACACCTGAAATATAAATTTTTCATGTTTCTTTTTTTCCTTTTTTTTAAGCCCTATAATTTTTAGGTTTTATTTTCCCCTCCATGTCTTGTTTTTTTCTTTTCCATTTCTCTCCCCTCCACATTTCCACCGGAAGTGTAATTTTTACTGTACTTTTTGGTACCCGTTTTGATTCTAATGTATTGTAAGGGTTGTATTTTACATGTGTGCTGGCTTTACAGGTTGAAAATCGTGGTGCTGTAAAGGAGCTTTTTTGACGAATAAAACAGTTTTCAGTAATGTTTGTCCTGATGCTTGTGGGATGGAGGATTGAACGTCTGACAGATGGGGACGTCTGACTCGTTTAGGCGGACTGACGTCCTCAGATGTTTGTTAGAATATTGACGTCCCACCTCTGTTTCCTCTGTGTCCCTGCTTTTCTTCCCTCCTAGTCGTTCATCTTGCCACTGCAGTCAGTGTTTAATAAACTCTCATATTTTAACGAATGTGAATTTTTAACCTGTTTTTGAGTGGACGCCCGGTACGTGGGCAGCGTGTGATTCTGCAGAGACTCGACCGAGCATCCGTGTCCAAACCTGAGAGCAGCACGTCCACGTTCCATCATTTCTCCACTTCAGACCCTGCTGGTCACAGAGATGTCTCATGGTTGCCATGGAGATGAAGGGGGTCTAAGTATTCACTCACTTTCACACTAAAGCATGAAGGTTTAGTTTCAGCATTGAACACGGAGCCACGGTGACTGCATGATGGACTAACCAGCAGGGCAGGCGTCTGTTTGAAGACCGGGGGAGTAAGTGGTTCCAGGACGGGCCGTGTGGCTGCAAACCAAGCAGCTGCACACCTGATCCACTCATCTCATCAGGACCGGACTCGCTTGATGAGTCTGGTGTGCTCCACCTTGTTGGAAAGGGAACCAGCAGCCGCACGGCGCCTCTGACACCCGTTTTAGACCCTCTCCCCTCGGTCTCATGACTAAATTGTACTTTAGTCCAAATAATAGTCTGAATAATTTGAGCTTTAGTTTTACTTAACAAGAGAAAACACCCTAAATGTCCGTTCCCCCCATCCCCAAATTAAAATTATATGACTTTTCTAAAATGAGCCCGACATCAGAAAAAGTGAAGGATGGTTTATTTCAGTGACCGCTGCACGCCAGGTCATGTTTGACTGTTACAACATTCACACCCACAAAAGTGTTGAAAAGCTTTGGAACAGGGATGCTGAAGCCAAAGCCTCACAAGACGGATGCAACTGCTGCGAATTCGATACCGATCCACGAGACATCGGAGACCTGTAGCGCTCCATCTGCTGGCTGTGGACGTGTACTGCAGCTGCCGCCTCTGACTTCCTATGAAACACGTTCCCTTCTGACATCATATCTTGGAATTAAACTGAACGTATTTTTCACTACATTCCCAAAGGACTGGAACCATTGTCAGATTAATAAACCCAGTATCGGTTTGTCCTAAACACTCACCATTTACCAAAAGTCCTGGGGGGGGGGGGGAGTGGGAGATGATGCAGAGTTAACGCAACCCTTACCGATCTAACGTTTCAGAAAGCACAGCAAAATGATTTTAATATTAATAGTCCTTAGATGACACCCCCCCCGAATAATTTATTTTGATTAATGGTGGGTCTGTCTTGTATTTCGCAGTTTAATTACCTCATCCAGCGTTTTACCCTGTTCAAGAATATTTAACAATGCAACGTGGGTAAGGGCTGAGAGGGGGAGAAAAAGTTGTACTGTTGCAGTTACAGCTGCACTAACAAAAGAAATAGTCAATATTTATCAAGTACTCTCTAAGATTTAATTTGTCGCTGTATTAACAGGTAAATACAGCGCGGAAAAGAACTAATGAACACATCTTTTTTCTCAGAAATGCATTTCTAGCAGAGATATTGACATGAAATTTTCACCAGATGTCTGCAACAACCCAACTAATGCACACATACAAAGAAATCCTAACATTTATGTCCATAAATGAAGTTATGTGTAATATAGTGAAATGACACAGGGAATAAGTATTGAATACTTACTGAAATTTATTTACTACTTAGTGTAAAAGCCTTTGTTGGTGGTTCCAGCATCCAGACGCCTCATGTATGGAGAAATCAGTGGAAAACGTTGCTCAGGTGTGATTTTGGTTCATTCTTCCACAAACTGCCTTCAGATCTTCAAGGTTCCGGGTCTCTTCTGTAAACTCGGATCTTCAGTTCTTTCCGGTCGGGTGATTGACAGGTCAGTTCTAGCAGCTTTATCTTCTTCTTCTTAAAGGGGAAACTCGGTAAATTTTTTACCTCAATAAATGCTTTTCGGAATCCCCGTGGGGCTAAACAAAGTGTTTACGGAGCGATTCAATGTCCCCCCCCCTCCCGCCGGGGCCTCTGGCCTGCGAGCAGCTCTATGCAACTTTGCCTGCGCCGACCCGAGCAGAACTTGCGACAACAGAAACCGCTGTACGGTACTCAGGTCCCCTATCTACCGAGCTGCTTCCAGCTCTGATTTGAACCAGACTACCTGCGCTTTATGACAGTGAAAGGAGGCCACTAGGGGGGGCCCCGAGCTGAAGTTACTGAGTTCTGCTTTAAAGCAGGTGAGTGTTTCTGGTCAGTTCTAGCAGCTTTATCTTCTTCTTAAAGCAGGTGAGTGTTTCTGGTCCGTTCTAGCAGCTTTATCTTCTTCTTAAAGCACGTGAGCGTTTCTGGTCCGTTCTAGCAGCTTTATCTTCTTCTTCTTAAAGCAGGTGAGCGTTTCTGGTCCGTTCTAGCAGCTTTATCTTCTTCTTCTTCTTAAAGCAGGTGAGCGTTTCTGGTCCGTTCTAGCAGCTTTATCTTCTTCTTAAAGCAGGTGAGTGTTTCTGGTCCGTTCTAGCAGCTTTATCTTCTTCTTCTTAAAGCAGGTGAGTGTTTCTGGTCCGTTCTAGCAGCTTTATCTTCTTCTTAAAGCAGGTGAGTGTTTCTGGTCCATTCTAGCAGCTTTATCTTTTCTTCTTAAAGCAGGTGAGTGTTTCTGGTCCGTTCTAGCAGCTTTATCTTCTTCTTCTTAAAGCAGGTGAGTGTTTCTGGTCCGTTCTAGCAGCTTTATCTTCTTCTTAAAGCAGGTGAGTGTTTCTGGTCCGTTCTAGCAGCTTTATCTTCTTCTTCTTAAAGCAGGTGAGTGTTTCTGGTCCGTTCTAGCAGCTTTATTTCTTCTTAAAGCAGGTGAGTGTTTCTGGTCCGTTCTAGCAGCTTTATCTTCTTCTTCTTAAAGCAGGTGAGTGTTTCTGGTCCGTTCTAGCAGCTTTATCTTCTTCTTCTTAAAGCAGGTGAGTTTTTCTGGTCTGTTCTAGCAGCTTTATCTTCTTCTTCTTAAAGCAGGTGAGTGTTTCTGGTCCGTTCTAGCAGCTTTATTCTTCTTCTTAAAGCAGGTGAGTGTTTCTGGTCCGTTCTAGCAGCTTTATCTTCTTCTTCTTAAAGCAGGTGAGTGTTTCTGGTCCATTCTAGCAGCTTTATCTTCTTTGTCTTAAAGCAGGTGAGTGTTTCTGGTCCGTTCTAGCAGCTTTATCTTCTTCTTCTTAAAGCAGGTGAGCGTTTCTGGTCCGTTCTAGCAGCTTTATCTTCTTCTTCTTAAAGCAGGTGAGTGTTTCTGGTCCGTTCTAGCAGCTTTATCTTCTTCTTAAAGCAGGTGAGTGTTTCTGGTCCGTTCTAGCAGCTTTATCTTCTTCTTCTTAAAGCAGGTGAGTGTTTCTGGTCCGTTCTAGCAGCTTTATCTTCTTAAAGCAGGTGAGCGTTTCTGGTCCGTTCTAGCAGCTTTATCTTCTTCTTCTTAAAGCAGGTGAGTGTTTCTGGTCCGTTCTAGCAGCTTTATCTTCTTCTTCTTAAAGCAGGTGAGTGTTTCTGGTCCGTTCTAGCAGCTCTATCTTCTTCTTAAAGCAGGTGAGTGTTTCTGGTCCGTTCTAGCAGCTTTATCTTCTTCTTCTTAAAGCAGGTGAGTTTTTCTGGTCTGTTCTAGCAGCTTTATCTTCTTCTTCTTAAAGCAGGTGAGTGTTTCTGGTCCGTTCTAGCAGCTTTATCTTCTTCTTAAAGCAGGTGAGTGTTTTCTGGTCCGTTCTAGCAGCTTTATCTTCTTCTGCTTAAAGCAGGTGAGTTTTTCTGGTCCGTTCTAGCAGCTTTATCTTCTTCTTAAAGCAGGTGAGTGTTTCTGGTCCGTTCTAGCAGCTTTATCTTCTTCTTCTTAAAGCAGGTGGGTGTTTCTGGTCCGTTCTAGCAGCTTTATTCTTCTTCTTAAAGCAGGTGAGTGTTTCTGGTCCGTTCTAGCAGCTTTATCTTCTTCTTCTTAAAGCAGGTGAGTGTTTTCTGGTCCGTTCTAGCAGCTTTATCTTCTTCTTGTTAAAGCAGGTGAGTGTTTCTGGTCCGTTCTAGCAGCTTTATCTTCTTCTTCTTAAAGCAGGTGAGCGTTTCTGGTCCGTTCTAGCAGCTTTATCTCCCTCTTCTTAAAGCAGGTGAGCGTTTCTGGTCCGTTCTAGCAGCTTTATCTTCTTCTTGTTAAAGCAGGTGAGTGTTTCTGGTCCGTTCTAGCAGCTTTATCTTCCTCTTCTTAAAGCAGGTGAGTGTTTCTGGTCCGTTCTAGCAGCTTTATCTTCTTCTTCTTAAAGCAGGTGAGTGTTTCTGGTCCGTTCTAGCAGCTTTATCTTCTTCTTCTTAAAGCAGGTGAGCGTTTCTGGTCCGTTCTAGCAGCTTTATCTTCTTTGTCTTAAAGCAGGTGAGTGTTTCTGGTCCGTTCTAGCAGCTTTATCTTCCTCTTCTTAAAGCAGGTGAGTGTTTCTGGTCCGTTCTAGCAGCTTTATCTTCTTCTTCTTAAAGCAGGTGAGCGTTTCTGGTCCGTTCTAGCAGCTTTATCTTCTTCTTCTTAAAGCAGGTGAGTGTTTCTGGTCCGTTCTAGCAGCTTTATCTTCCTCTTCTTAAAGCAGGTGAGTGTTTCTGGTCCGTTCTAGCAGCTTTATTTCTTCTTCTTAAAGCAGGTGAGTGTTTCTGGTCCGTTCTAGCAGCTTTATCTTCTTCTTAAAGCAGGTGAGCGTTTCTGGTCCGTTCTAGCAGCTTTATCTTCTTCTTCTTAAAGCAGGTGAGCGTTTCTGGTCCGTTCTAGCAGCTTTATCTTCTTCTTCTTCTTAAAGCAGGTGAGTGTTTCTGGTCCGTTCTAGCAGCTTTATCTTCTTCTTCTTAAAGCAGGTGAGTGTTTCTGGTCCGTTCTAGCAGCTTTATCTTCTTCTTAAAGCAGGTGAGTGTTTCTGGTCCATTCTAGCAGCTTTATTCTTCTTAAAGCAGGTGAGTGTTTCTGGTCCGTTCTAGCAGCTTTATCTTCTTCTTCTTAAAGCAGGTGAGTGTTTCTGGTCCGTTCTAGCAGCTTTATCTTCTTAAAGCAGGTGAGTGTTTCTGGTCCGTTCTAGCAGCTTTATCTTCTTCTTCTTAAAGCAGGTGAGTGTTTCTGGTCCGTTCTAGCAGCTTTATCTTCTTCTTAAAGCAGGTGAGTGTTTCTGGTCCGTTCTAGCAGCTTTATCTTCTTCTTCTTAAAGCAGGCGAGTGTTTCTGGTCCGTTCTAGCAGCTCTATCTTCTTCTTAAAGCAGGTGAGTGTTTCTGGTCCGTTCTAGCAGCTTTATCTTCTTCTTCTTAAAGCAGGTGAGTTTTTCTGGTCTGTTCTAGCAGCTTTATCTTCTTCTTCTTAAAGCAGGTGAGTGTTTCTGGTCCGTTCTAGCAGCTTTATCTTCTTCTTAAAGCAGGTGAGTGTTTCTGGTCCGTTCTAGCAGCTTTATCTTCTTCTTCTTAAAGCAGGTGAGTTTTTCTGGTCCGTTCTAGCAGCTTTATCTTCTTCTTAAAGCAGGTGAGTGTTTCTGGTCCGTTCTAGCAGCTTTATCTTCTTCTTCTTAAAGCAGGTGAGTGTTTCTGGTCCGTTCTAGCAGCTTTATCTTCTTCTTAAAGCAGGTGAGTGTTTCTGGTCCGTTCTAGCAGCTTTATTTCTTCTTAAAGCAGGTGAGCGTTTCTGGTCCGTTCTAGCAGCTTTATCTTCTTCTTAAAGCAGGTGAGCATTTCTGGTCCGTTCTAGCAGCTTTATCTTCTTCTTCTTAAAGCAGGTGAGTGTTTCTGGTCCGTTCTAGCAGCTTTATCTTCTTCTTCTTAAAGCAGGTGAGTGTTTCTGGTCCGTTCTAGCAGCTCTATCTTCTTCTTAAAGCAGGTGAGTGTTTCTGGTCCGTTCTAGCAGCTTTATCTTCTTCTTCTAAAAGCAGGTGAGTTTTTCTGGTCTGTTCTAGCAGCTTTATCTTCTTCTTCTTAAAGCAGGTGAGTGTTTCTGGTCCGTTCTAGCAGCTTTATCTTCTTCTTAAAGCAGGTGAGTGTTTCTGGTCCGTTCTAGCAGCTTTATCTTCTTCTTCTTAAAGCAGGTGAGTGTTTCTGGTCCATTATAGCAGCTTTATCTTCTTTGTCTTAAAGCAGGTGAGTGTTTCTGGTCCGTTCTAGCAGCTTTATCTTCTTCTTCTTAAAGCAGGTGAGTGTTTCTGGTCCGTTCTAGCAGCTTTATCTTCTTCTTCTTAAAGCAGGTGAGTGTTTCTGGTCCGTTCTAGCAGCTTTATCTTCTTCTTCTTAAAGCAGGTGAGTGTTTCTGGTCCGTTCTAGCAGCTTTATCTTCTTAAAGCAGGTGAGTGTTTCTGGTCCGTTCTAGCAGCTTTATCTTCTTCTTCTTAAAGCAGGTGAGTGTTTCTGGTCCGTTCTAGCAGCTTTATCTTCTTCTTCTTAAAGCAGGCGAGTGTTTCTGGTCCGTTCTAGCAGCTCTATCTTCTTCTTAAAGCAGGTGAGTGTTTCTGGTCCGTTCTAGCAGCTTTATCTTCTTCTTCTTAAAGCAGGTGAGTTTTTCTGGTCTGTTCTAGCAGCTTTATCTTCTTCTTCTTAAAGCAGGTGAGTGTTTCTGGTCCGTTCTAGCAGCTTTATCTTCTTCTTAAAGCAGGTGAGTGTTTCTGGTCCGTTCTAGCAGCTTTATCTTCTTCTTCTTAAAGCAGGTGAGTTTTTCTGGTCCGTTCTAGCAGCTTTATCTTCTTCTTAAAGCAGGTGAGTGTTTCTGGTCCGTTCTAGCAGCTTTATCTTCTTCTTCTTAAAGCAGGTGAGTGTTTCTGGTCCATTCTAGCAGCTTTATCTTCTTCTTAAAGCAGGTGAGTGTTTCTGGTCCGTTCTAGCAGCTTTATCTCCTTCTTAAAGCAGGTGAGCGTTTCTGGTCCGTTCTAGCAGCTTTATCTTCTTCTTAAAGCAGGTGAGCGTTTCTGGTCCGTTCTAGCAGCTTTATCTTCTTCTTCTTAAAGCAGGTGAGTGTTTCTGGTCCGTTCTAGCAGCTTTATCTTCTTCTTCTTAAAGCAGGCGAGTGTTTCTGGTCCGTTCTAGCAGCTCTATCTTCTTCTTAAAGCAGGTGAGTGTTTCTGGTCCGTTCTAGCAGCTTTATCTTCTTCTTCTTAAAGCAGGTGAGTTTTTCTGGTCTGTTCTAGCAGCTTTATCTTCTTCTTCTTAAAGCAGGTGAGTGTTTCTGGTCCGTTCTAGCAGCTTTATCTTCTTCTTAAAGCAGGTGAGTGTTTCTGGTCCGTTCTAGCAGCTTTATCTTCTTCTTCTTAAAGCAGGTGAGTGTTTCTGGTCCATTATAGCAGCTTTATCTTCTTTGTCTTAAAGCAGGTGAGTGTTTCTGGTCCGTTCTAGCAGCTTTATCTTCTTCTTCTTAAAGCAGGTGAGCGTTTCTGGTCCGTTCTAGCAGCTTTATCTTCTTCTTCTTAAAGCAGGTGAGCGTTTCTGGTCCGTTCTAGCAGCTTTATCTTCTTCTTCTTAAAGCAGGTGAGTGTTTCTGGTCCGTTCTAGCAGCTTTATCTTCTTCTTAAAGCAGGTGAGTGTTTCTGGTCCGTTCTAGCAGCTTTATCTTCTTCTTCTTAAAGCAGGTGAGTGTTTCTGGTCCGTTCTAGCAGCTTTATCTTCTTCTTCTTAAAGCAGGTGAGTGTTTCTGGTCCGTTCTAGCAGCTTTATCTTCTTCTTAAAGCAGGTGAGTGTTTCTGGTCCGTTCTAGCAGCTTTATCTTCTTCTTCTTAAAGCAGGTGAGTTTTTCTGGTCTGTTCTAGCAGCTTTATCTTCTTCTTCTTAAAGCAGGTGAGTGTTTCTGGTCCGTTCTAGCAGCTTTATCTTCTTCTTAAAGCAGGTGAGTGTTTCTGGTCCGTTCTAGCAGCTTTATCTTCTTCTTCTTAAAGCAGGTGAGTTTTTCTGGTCCGTTCTAGCAGCTTTATCTTCTTCTTAAAGCAGGTGAGTGTTTCTGGTCCGTTCTAGCAGCTTTATCTTCTTCTTCTTAAAGCAGGTGAGTGTTTCTGGTCCGTTCTAGCAGCTTTATCTTCTTCTTAAAGCAGGTGAGTGTTTCTGGTCCGTTCTAGCAGCTTTATCTTCTTCTTCTTAAAGCAGGTGAGTTTTTCTGGTCCGTTCTAGCAGCTTTATCTTCTTCTTGTTAAAGCAGGTGAGTGTTTCTGGTCCGTTCTAGCAGCTTTATCTTCTTCTTGTTAAAGCAGGTGAGTGTTTCTGGTCCGTTCTAGCAGCTTTATCTTCCTCTTCTTAAAGCAGGTGAGTGTTTCTGGTCCGTTCTAGCAGCTTTATCTTCTTCTTCTTAAAGCAGGTGAGTGTTTCTGGTCCGTTCTAGCAGCTTTATCTTCTTCTTCTTAAAGCAGGTGAGCGTTTCTGGTCCGTTATAGCAGCTTTATCTTCTTTGTCTTAAAGCAGGTGAGTGTTTCTGGTCCGTTCTAGCAGCTTTATCTTCCTCTTCTTAAAGCAGGTGAGTGTTTCTGGTCCGTTCTAGCAGCTTTATCTTCTTCTTCTTAAAGCAGGTGAGCGTTTCTGGTCCGTTCTAGCAGCTTTATCTTCTTCTTCTTAAAGCAGGTGAGTGTTTCTGGTCCGTTCTAGCAGCTTTATCTTCCTTCTTCTTAAAGCAGGTGAGTGTTTCTGGTCCGTTCTAGCAGCTTTATCTTCTTCTTCTTAAAGCAGGTGAGCGTTTCTGGTCCGTTCTAGCAGCTTTATCTTCTTCTTCTTAAAGCAGGTGAGCGTTTCTGGTCCGTTCTAGCAGCTTTATCTTCTTCTTCTTAAAGCAGGTGAGTGTTTCTGGTCCGTTCTAGCAGCTTTATCTTCTTCTTCTTAAAGCAGGTGAGTGTTTCTGGTCCGTTCTAGCAGCTTTATCTTCTTAAAGCAGGTGAGTGTTTCTGGTCCGTTCTAGCAGCTTTATCGTCTTCTTCTTAAAGCAGGTGAGTGTTTCTGGTCCGTTCTAGCAGCTTTATCTTCTTCTTCTTAAAGCAGGCGAGTGTTTCTGGTCCGTTCTAGCAGCTTTATCTTCTTCTTCTTAAAGCAGGTGAGTTTTTCTGGTCCGTTCTAGCAGCTTTATCTTCTTCTTCTTAAAGCAGGTGAGTTTTTCTGGTCCGTTCTAGCAGCTTTATCTTCTTCTTCTTTAAGCAGGTGAGTGTTTCTGGTCCGTTCTAGCAGCTTTATCTTCTTCTTCTTAAAGCAGGTGAGTGTTTCTGGTCCGTTCTAGCAGCTTTATCTTCTTCTTCTTAAAGCAGGTGAGTGTTTCTGGTCCGTTCTAGCAGCTTTATCTTCTTCTTCAGGTGAGTGTTTCTGGTCCGTTCTAGCAGCTTTATCTTCTTCTTCTTAAAGCAGGTGAGTGTTTCTGGTCCGTTCTAGCAGCTTTATCTTCTTCTTCAGGTGAGTGTTTCTGGTCCGTTCTAGCAGCTTTATCTTCTTCTTCTTAAAGCAGGTGAGTGTTTCTGGTCCGTTCTAGCAGCTTTATCTTCTTCTTCTTAAAGCAGGTGAGTGTTTCTTGGCTGTGTGAGTGGATGGTCGTCTTGCTGAAAGATCCAGCCTCTTTTCATCTTCAGCAGATTCTGGTCCAGAATGTCTCTCTACTTTCCTCCATTCATTCTTCCTTCAATCATATGAAGTCTGCCAGTACCACATGCTGAAAAACAGCCCCCACCATGATGTTCCCACCTCCAAACTTCACTGTTGCTGTGGTGTTTTTGGTGCCATTTCTCCTCCAAACATGTCGTGTCTTATGACATCTGCAGAGTTCAGTTCTGGTCTCATCTGACCAGACTATGTTTTCCAGAATATCGTGGGTTTGTCCAGATGTTGTGTTGCAAACTTCAAACCAACATCAACCTGCTTCTTCTTCAGAAATGGAGTCTTGCGTGGTGTGCGTGCATGAAGGCCATGGCGGTTGAGTGCATTGCTTCTTGTTTTCTCTGAAACAACTGTAGCTGCTGGTTCCAGGTCTTTCTGAAGCTCTCCACGAGTGGTCCTGGGCTGTTGGAGAACCTTTCTGATGATTGTTCTGACTCCTCTGTCTGAAATCTTGTGAGGAGCACCTGGCCGTGGCCGCTTTATGACCATGCCGTGTTCTTTCCACTTCCGGATGATGGTCCCAATGGTGCTCACTGGAACTTTCACAAGTTTACAAATGCACCTGGAACCAATGCCTTCAGTGTGTTTTCAATAAGAAGGCTGCGTAGGTCTTTAGACAGCTCTTTGCTTTTACCCATCATGCAATGCTTCTTGTCTGACACCTTGGTGATGAGAAACCTTTTTAAAGGCATCAATCAGGACTAAAGCAGCTGATATTACTTTGCTCTGATAGGGGACAGGATTACTTTCTAAATACTGACAGACTCCAGCTGCTTTCTTGGCTTTCACATCTTTTTGTCTCCATTTCTTCATGTGTTCAACACTTATTCCCTGTGTCATTTCACTATATTACACATAGCTTCATTTATGGACATAAATGTTAGCATTTCTTTGTATGTGTGCATTACTTGGGTTGTTGCCGACATTGGTAAAAATTTCATGTCAATAGCTCTACTAGAAATATATTTTCTGAGAAAATGTTGACGTTTTCAATACCTTTTTCCCCGCTGTTCAGTCGTCCTCAAAATTATTCATACCAATTAAAGAAAAGACTAAATTTAAAACAGTAATTCAAATAACAAGCTAATAATAAATGAAAATTTACAAAATTACAATTAATGAAATAAAATATTGCTTTTGAATTGTGGTTGGAAATCATTTAAAACAAAACTGTCCTAGACACATTACAGGGAGCGCAGAATTGTTGGGCTCGACACAGTCAAACACCTTCTCTGCATTTAGAGAAAGTACAAGACAATCTATTGCCCCCTGCTGGCAGAACTGAACAGCATTTAAGAGACATCTGATCTATCAGAACTATTGCGACCTTTTATAAAACCTGTCTGGTTGGCATTACTATGTGAGGCAAGACACTTTCTAGCTGGAGAGCATGGATCTTGGACAATATTTTTAGGTCAGTATAAGTAAAGAAATAGGCCAGTAAGAACTACAGTCATTTGGACATTTTCCCTTTTTATGATTGAAGGATATATTAGCTTACCTAAGGGAAGGGGGCAGGAGACTGGTACTATGAACCGCCTTTTTAGGGTCATCATGCCACAGCATCTTAATGGGATTCAGGTGGGGACTTTGACTAGGCCACTCCAAAGTCTTCATTTTGTTGTTCTTAAGCCATTCAGAGGTGGACTTGCTGGTGTGTTCTGGATCATTGTTCTGCTGCAGAACCCAAGTGCGCTTCAGCTTGAGGTCACCAACAGATGGCCGGACATTCTCCTTCAGGATTTTTTGGTAGAAGCAGAATTCATGGTTCCATTTACCACAGCAAGTCTTCCAGGTCCTGAAGCAGCAAAACAGCCCCAGACCATCACACTACCACCACCATATTTTACTGTTGCTATGATGTTCCTTTTCTGAAATGCCGTGTTACTTTTACGCCAGATGTAATGGGACCTCCACCTTCCAGAAAGTTACACTTTTGTCTCGTCAGTCCACAGAGTATTTTCCCAAAAGTCTTGGGGATCATCAAGATGCTTTCTGGCTAAACTGAGACGAGCCTTTATGTTCTTTTTGCTCAGCAGTGGTTTTGGTCTTGGAACTCTGCCATGCAGCCATTTTTGCCCCCCAGTCTCTTTCTGATGGGGGAGTCATGAACTCTGACCTTCATTGAGGCAAGTGAGGCCTGCAGTTCTTGGATGTTGTTCTGGGGTTTTTTGTGACCTCTTGGATGAGTCGTCGCTGTGCTCTTGGGGTCATTTTGGTCGGCCGGCCCCTCCTGGGAAGGTTCACCACTGTTCCATGTTTTCACCATTTGTGGATAATGGTTCTCACTGTGGTTCTCTGGAGTCCCAAAGCTTTAGAAATGGCTTTGGAACCTTTTCCAGACTGATAGATCTCAATGACTTTGTTTCTCATTTGTTCCTGAATTTCTTTGGATGGCAGCATGATGTCTAGCTTTGGAGGATCTTTTGGTCTACTTCACTTTGTCAGGCAGGTCCTATTTAAGTGATTTCTGATGGAGAACAGGTGTGGCAGTAATCAGGCCTGGATGTGGATAGAGAAACTGAACTCAGCTTTCCAAAGATGATAAACCACAGTTAATTTATATTTTAACAGGAGTGGCAATCACTTTTTTCACACAACTGTATGACAGCATGAAATAAATGCATTCATTCTGACTCAGTCTGTGTTGTCTGTCTGATAATGTACAAATGGAAGTAGCTGCGTTCAATTTGCACTAAATAAAAGCAGCATTTCAGAAATGTAAAAACAGTATGATGATGCAGATTTTTCCATCCAATGGTGTTTAACACAAACTGTCAATATCATAAAATCTTGTCTCCTACTAACTTGAAGGAGGTGAATATTTGTGCAGTTACTTACTGTTACTACTTCGCACTTTTGTCATTATTTTGTGCAAATCAGTTTTCAACTTGACATTAAAGAAGATTTCTTTTTCTGGTAACAAAAACCAAATTATGTTGAACATGATTGATTTAATGAAGCTAGAAAAGGGTTAAACAATCAAGAGGGTGAATACTTTTATAGGCACTGTATATTTACTGTATTCATTTGTATTTGGGACTGAATCATCGGTTGCATAATGATGTGAGTTTTGAACAGTCAGTTGACTGTAACCATGAAAAACTGGTTCTAGTTGACAGTGATGTGCCTGGTGAGTGGGGCTTAGACCGGAGAGTAGCTTTGTTGCAGTGATGGTAACAATGGATGAAGCTCTAAATTTCCTGAGACCCAGAACTGACTATTTGTTGAACATGTGTAAAAAGTGTTTTTCCTCAGCGGAACTGGAGAGCTTTACACTGCAGAACACAGTTTGGAGGCCAGAAAGCACAATAAAAGTCCCCCCAGCTAGAGAGTGACTTCCCAGTTCTGTCTACAACCCCATCACAGATGGGTTGTTGTGCCTCTTAGGTCGTTTTCACACATGTGGGCGGAGCCAGGCGCTGTCGCAGCAGTGAAACGGTTACAGTGTTTCAATTTTCAACTAATACGGCTCCGTTTCACATCTGCTTTTTTTTCACCGCGCCCAGCAGTTGCTCTACACTAGGGATGGGCGATATTTTATCTTCTGCGATATATCGTCAAAGAAATTCCCCACAATAACAATTTGAATTTATCGTTTTTATCGTGAGATGACAATTTATCAGGTTGTGTTTTACTTTGGTTTTTTTAATAAACAAAGTTAGTTTTGCTGTTTGCATCGTTTGAATAAATGTGGCATTTGGTCTCATATTTCAGATTTGTTTGATTGGTGTCACTACAGTTTTGCAATACAGGTGCACTACTTGAACTTAATTGATATAGTGGCTTCTAGTATTTTGTAGGGCTTTCAAGACAGAATTTAGTGACAGATCTATAATACAAAATATTTTGCTGATAGCTTTTATCGTCACTTATCGTTACCGTGATAAATTAGAGAAATTATCGTGATACATTTTTTAGTCCATATCGCCCATCCCTACTCTACACACCGGAGCGTCGTGTATCCATGGCAACCAGACGTTAGTAGACGTGTTCCAGCTGTAAAGCGTGGCTGTGTTGTAAACAGAACACATGCGAATGATGGTGTGTTGAAGACGAGACACGGTTGCGTGTGGAGAACCATGTTGTCATGTACTGGAGGCGGCGGATTTCAGACAAACCAGAGCAAGATTGATTCTGTTGAACCGCAAAGTCCATATGCAGATATCGGTGAACAGCAGGTACCGGTGAGTTAAACGTGAGCATTAACGCTCAGCCTGCTAGCCCTTGTTGGTAATTTGTCCAGTGTTTGTGATCGCCCCGTTGATGTTAACATTACAAATACATTAGTAGCTAGCAAACACAAGATGATACTAAAGGTTACTGTACGTTCAGACCAAAAGCAGCAAGGACGCCGGAAGTTAATAAATTTTCAATGAAGAGCAGGCGTCCTGAGCAACAAAGGTGTCTGCCGCGTGGCTAAAGCGTCCAAAGCGGCACCAGATAAGAAGTTGAGCTTCGGTTAACTTTATGCTAAATAGCTATAACCCAGTTCAGCGGCAGCAGGCGGCAGCAAATCAGAGTAGAGGTGTCCTTCGATCGAGCAGCCCCAAAGAACAACGCATGTGACTTTTGGTTCTTTTTGGCTACTGGGACCAAAGTTAAAAAGAAAAGAAAAAACCTGCTGCACGTTCAACCTGAAGTCCCGCTGGAACATCTCTGTCCGGCTGCAGCTCCAGCACAGCCGAGGAAACCTGCTGCACCAAAACCCGGAGAGAGGAACCCGGCGACACCGTCTTCCATTAGGTATACAGCATCATCACAGCGATGTCATCTACATCCATGATGTCATCCACATCCATGATGTCATCCGCATCCATGATGTCATCCGCATCCATGATGTCATCCGCATCCATGATGTCATCCACATCCATGTCATCCACATCCATGACGTCATCTGCATCCATGATGTCATCCGCATCCATGATGTCATCCGCATACATGATGTCATCCACATCCATGTCATCCACATCCATGATGTCATCTGCATCCATGATGTCATCTACATCCATGATGTCATCCACATCCATGTCATCCACATCCATGATGTCATCCACATCCATGTCATCCACATCCATGATGTCATCCCCATCCATGTCATCCACATCCATGATGTCATCCGCATCCATGATGTCATCCGCATACATGATGTCATCCACATCCATGTCATCCACATCCATGATGTCATCTGCATCCATGATGTCATCCCCATCCATGTCATCCACATCCATGATGTCATCTGCATCCATGATGTCATCTGCATCCATGATGTCATCCACATCCATGATGTCATCTACATCCATGATGTCATCCGCATCCATGATGTCATCCACATCCATGTCATCCTCATCCATGATGGGCGGCTGTAGCTCAGGTGGAAGCGCAGTCGTCTTTCAACCGGAGGGTTGTGGGATCGATTGCAGGCTTCCCCAGACTACATGCCGAAGTGTCCTTGGGCAAGACACTGAACCCCAAGTTGCCTCCCGATGTGCCTATCGGGGTATGAATGTGTGTGTGATTGTGTGTGCGACTGGGTGAATGTGATATGTAGTGTAAAGCACTTTGAGCAGTTAGTATGACTGGAAAAGCGCTATATAAGTACAGTCCATTTACCATTTACCATGATGTCATCTGCATCCATGATGTCATCCACATCCATGATGTCATCTGCATCCATGATGTCATCCACATCCATGATGTCATCTGCATCCATGATCTCATCCGCATCCATGATGAGTCCAGATGATTTCAAAGGTTAAACGCGTGTATTTATAGTCATGGAGACCATGTAAATGATAAAATAACAGTTATCAACGGGAATTAATGTCATTTACTGACCGCCTCACCCCTTTCCCCGTTCTTACTAAAAGTTTTCCGCCTCCTGCTCCGGCTATTTTTCTCTAGAACACGCACACACACACACACACACACACACACGCACACCCACACACACCCACACACACGCACACACACACACACCCACACACACACACACCCACACTGTCCTCGCTTTGTCTCGGCTGTGTTTCGGTGTCTCTGCTTGTCTTTTGTTTCGTGTCATACAGGACTTCGTTCCTGTTCAGTGTTTTATGCATTTCTGTGATAAACATGTGAAAATACCTGAAATCATTATTAACATGTTAAAACGCACCGGCTCTGCATAATTATGAGAAAGTGACCAGGATGCACGTGCACATTCTCCTCATATCGCGCACAGCTTGTGAATTTGTGTTGAGTTTGTGTGCAGTGAGTTTTATACGTCAGTGTTGGGCAGCGTGGAGAAAAATGTGAAGTTGTTCCACATTAAATGAAGCCGCTTCACCAAACTAGCAGGTGAACTGAGGCTGGATTGGCTCCACTGGGCTGAACGGCTGGATGATGCGGAGATTCTTCCTTTCTGTAAACAAAGATCACAGAAACAGCTGCTGCAGTGTTGACTCCGTCTTTTCTCTGTTGCAAAGTTTGAAGCTGCATTCTGAGTTTATTGTCGTCACTGCTTTTTAGTTTCAGACATATTTTAGTGTAATTTAAAGTTAGAAAAGTTTGATGATGCTGTGGTGGATAAATCATAACACCACTTGTTAGTTGTTTTCTGCTCAATACTGCAGAAAACAACTCAATCTGCTTGTGATTAATTAGAAAATGATTTTAATTCATGTTCATGCTCCGTGATTTTTCCTCCGGTATTTAATGAGCACACAAAACGTCCTGCAGCTCTGCTCTGCTTTAACTGAGGGGGACGTGAGCAGCAGCAACTGTCCAGAAGTCGCTGTGCGGCTCCTTTAAATGAGCAGTGCCATTTAACTTTGACGTCAGTCACGTGATGAGCGACCAAAGCAGCAAAAATATCTTGCTGCTTTGGAAGCTGTCCCGTTAGTCGCCCAGCTTCGGGCGTCTTTGCCGCTTTTGGTCTGAACGTACAGTTACAGTTAGACCGTGTAACCCTGTTATTGTAACACTGTCAATGAGAAGGACATCCCAACAGTACAGCTGCCTACGGGTACCTGTTTAGTTCAAAAAGGCAGAGTATCTGGGATTTAGGTCGAGCTAAAGTTGGTGCGCGTTCACACATCACTCACGCCGCGTTTCAGGTCGACGCAGGCCGCTCCGAAACCCCCCTGTACAGCCGGTCCAAGCGAGCATCTTAGTTACTCGTTACAAAATAACAAGAAACTTAACAGCCAATGAGAATCTTTGTTTTGTTGTAGTGGGACTGGCAGGCACTAGTAGCAGCTTTGTGCAGCCGTCTCTGAAGCTAAACACACCTTTACCTGCCTCAGCAGCAGGTGAACGGCTGTTCAGCATCGCTGGTCTGGTCTTCAGTCCAAGAAGAACCAGACTGAGTTCTCACCATTTTGAGAAACAACTTCTTTTGAGGTTGAACAAAATGTTTTTCATGGTTCAGTAACGACTGGATGGACAGTTCATGTGCTGTCGCACTGCAGTCATTTAAAGTTCAACCAGTCAAGTTTTGTTTGTTTGTTTGCATCACCTCCGAGCACCAAGAGTTTATTAGGAATGATTTTATATTGAATGCACGTGGGTGTGAATGTTGGTAGGCATGCATGCAGGTCTGTAAGGATGTTACTGTGTACAGTATTTTTCTACATGGTTGGGTTTATGTAAGGAGGTATTGAAGCTCCTTTACACTTTGCAAATTAAAACTTAAAAACTAAACTAAACAGAAATAAAGAAAATGTTAAACTCAAATTTCTGATTGCGTTTTATTAACAGTACTTTTTACTTTTGATACTTAAGTACAGTAAATACTAGCTACTTTTTTACTTTTACTCAAGTAATATTCCAGCAGGCAACTTTCACTTTTACTCGAGTAATTTTCCAGTAAGGTACTTTTACTTTTACTCAAGTATGGCTCTTTGGGTACCAACCCTTTGAGCCTGAGGGTCCTGTGTGAAAACGACCTTAGGGTCCATCCCAACACACCCGCCAGCCCTACTTTTAAGCCCTACCCCTAAATTTTGCGCATTCCCGTGAAGGAGGTGCTGTCTCAGTTCCTCTTTGCATGTACGGTGTGATGAGCTGTGGTTCCGTCACCACCTGTTCCACTGAGTAAACGTACATAAATGATTGGCAAAGTTAAAGTGGAAAGTACAATGTTTTATTGGAATATGTACGAGTACAACTGAAACGAATAAATGCAGATTGTTTGATGGAAAGATGAAATAGTAAAATGTTTGTTTGCAGAGGGGGACTGGCCATCCTGCCTGCGTAAAAAGAAAGAGGAATTAGAGTTTAGATTTTAAGAAAATGTTTACTTATTTCTGCTTTCGTCACCGTTTAAAATGCCTGACAGAGTAATGGCTTTACGTACCTTTTGTCTTCTTCCTGGCAGGGCTGGGAGGTAAAAGAGGGAGGAAGGCCAAATTAACTGCTTAAAACCTGTTGGAGTAAACTATTCTAACGAGGAGGTGGGAAATGGAATTGTGTGTTTATTCAAAGTAGATTGTAAAGGTAGAATTATTGAATTATTTATTGGTATGTATATATGTACATTTTTATCCTTTATCTTCTCCTTCTTTAGGGTGATATTTTTATGCATATGAGCTTTTCCATTATGCTCCCTCCTCAATGGGTTATCACAGCTAATTGTCTGCAGGAGGAGGATATAAAAGGCCCGAGATGCTCTTTGTGAGGTTGTTGATCGTCACTGCTAGAATGATTAATTAATTGTGATAATTTAGTTTAATTTAATACAGACATTTTTACTGCGTCGGCTTTGATGATGTCACTATTATGCGACACCATAGCATGTAAATGTCTGTAAATAAGGAGTGGTGGTGGGCGAGGGCTAGTGGTTGAAAGTAGGGGGAACATTGGGATTGGGCCTTCGTGTGAGCTACTGACTTTCCCTACAGGGATTTATAGAGCACATTTTACTTTTGGTTTTAAACCACTGAAATGGGACATTTTCTTCTCGGACTAGATGCACCAAATAAACTTACAGCTGAATGTACGAAAAGTGGCACAGTTAAGACGGCTGTAGCTCAGGTGGAAGAGCAGTCGTCTTTCAACCGGAGGGTTGTAGGATCGATTCCAGGCTTCCCCAGACTACATGCCGAAGTGTCCTTGGGCAAGACACTGAACCCCAAGTTGCCTCCCGATGTACCTATCGGGGTATGATTGTGTGTGTGACTGGGTGAATGTGATATGTAGTGTAAAGCGCTTTGAGCGGTTAGTATGACTGGAAAAGCGCTATATAATTACAGTCCATTTAAGACACGTAAGCAGGCCAAAAAAATAAAACTCAATCTTACAACTCTGTACCTATGTAAGGAAAGGCTGGGTAGGGGATCTCAGAAAGCAAACAGCGGCGTAGATAAGAGCAGCGAGCAGCCATGTTCGTCTCGGTTCGTCTGCACTATGAGACGCTCACGGCTCACGTGCGTGACAAACAGCAGGCGAGTTCGATGGACGTAATAATCATTCAATCAATCAGTACAGGCCATTCGAAACCCCATCCAATGAAATGAATTTCATTGGATGGGGTTTTTCCAGTCCTGTACGTTCCACACAGGTGATTAATTTGTTTAATTTTTGTGTCAGGACATTTAATAAATTGTCTGCAATCGGGGTGTGAAGAAGACTTTCAGCAATATTGTAAAAAATGCTCCTGGAAAACATCATCCATGCTGCCTTTAATGACAAATGACAAATTGGAACAGATGATGAAGGAAGTGGTTTGATTCAGAATGATGTTTTAATCAACATAGTAGGAATTGTGGGTAAAAACTGCTCAATATAGAAACCATATCTAGAGAATATATGGTTTGTATTGAAGGAACACAAAAAAAAGGTTTTTTTGAGTTGTCAAACTGATTGCTGAGAGAAAATGTGGCTGAAAGTCAGTACCCAGCCGGACTCAACAGAGGGCGCTGTTGCACCAGTCAGCTGCTGCTGATGCCTTTTGTGAAGTAGAAATGTTGTACTGTACATGCATAGGCAGAGTCAGAGAAGATGCCTGTTCTGACAATCCAAACTATAAACTGACCTTTACATTGGTAAAACTCAGATGTCCAAGTGTCTGTGAATGCAGCATGTAATATATATTTATATACAGCGGAGAAAAAGTATTGAATGTGTCAAAATTTTTCTCAGAAATATATTTCTAGTAGAGATATTGACATGAAATTTTCACCAGATGTCAAAAAACAACCCAAGTAATGCACACATACAAAGAAATCCTAACATTTAAATGAAGTTATGTGTAATATAGTGAAATGACACAGGGAATAAGTATTGAATATTTACTGAAATGTATTTACTACTTAGTGTAAAAACCTTTGTTGGTGGTTCCAGCATCCAGACGCCTCCTGTATGGAGAAACCAGTGAAAAACGTTGCTCAGGTGTGATTTTGGTCCATTCTTCCACAAACTGCCTTCAGATCTTCAAGGTTCCGGGTCTCTTCTGTAAACTCGGATCTTCAGTTCTTTGGGGTCGGGTGATTGACAGGTCCGTTCTAGCAGCTTTATCTTCTTCTTCTTAAAGCAGGTGAGTGTTTCTGGTCCGTTCTAGCAGCTTTATCTTCTTCTTCTTAAAGCAGGTGAGTGTTTCTGGTCCGTTCTAGCAGCTTTATCTTCTTCTTCTTAAAGCAGGTGAGCGTTTCTGGTCCGTTCTAGCAGCTTTATCTTCTTCTTCTTAAAGCAGGTGAGTGTTTCTGGTCCGTTCTAGCAGCTTTATCTTCCTCTTCTTAAAGCAGGTGAGTGTTTCTGGTCCGTTCTAGCAGCTTTATCTTCTTCTTCTTAAAGCAGGTGAGTGTTTCTGGTCCATTCTAGCAGCTTTATCTTCTTCTTCTTAAAGCAGGTGAGTGTTTCTGGTCCGTTCTAGCAGCTTTATCTTCTTCTTCTTAAAGCAGGTGAGTGTTTCTGGTCCGTTCTAGCAGCTTTATCTTCTTATTCTTAAAGCAGGTGAGTGTTTCTGGTCCGTTCTAGCAGCTTTATCTTCTTCTTAAAGCAGGTGAGCGTTTCTGGTCCGTTCTAGCAGCTTTATCTTCTTCTTCTTAAAGCAGGTGAGCGTTTCTGGTCCGTTCTAGCAGCTTTATCTTCTTCTTCTTAAAGCAGGTGAGTGTTTCTGGTCCGTTCTAGCAGCTTTATCTTCTTCTTAAAGCAGGTGAGTGTTTCTGGTCCGTTCTAGCAGCTTTATCTTCTTCTTCTTAAAGCAGGTGAGTGTTTCTTGGCTGTGTGGTGGGACGGTCGTCTTGCTGAAAGATCCAGCCTCTTTTCATCTTCAGCAGATTCTGGTCCAGAATGTCTCTCTGCTTTTCTACATTCATTCTTCCTTCAATCATATGAAGTCTTCCAGTACCACATGCTGAAAAACAGCCCCCACCATGATGCTCCCACCTCCAAACTTCACTGTTGCTATGGTGTTTTGGTGCCATTTCTCCTCCAAACATGTTGTGTCTTATGACATCTGCAGAGTTCAGTTCTGGTCTCATCTGACCAGACTATGTTTTCCAGAATGTCATGGGTTTGTCCAGATGTTGTGTTGCAAACTTCAAACCAGCATCAACCTGCTTTTTCTTCAGACATGGAGTATTGCGTGGTGTGCGTGCATGAAGGTCATGGCGGTTGAGTGCATTCCTTCTTGTTTTCTCTGAAACAACTGTAGCTGCTGGTTCCAGGTCTTTCTGAAGCTCTCCACGAGTGGTCCTGGGCTGTTGGAGAACCTTTCTGATGATTGTTCTGACTCCTCTGTCTGAAATCTTGTGAGGAGCACCTGGCCGTGGCCGCTTTATGACCATGCCGTGTTCTTTCCACTTCCGGATGATGGTCCCAATGGTGCTCACTGGAACTTTCACAAGTTTACAAATGCACCTGGAACCAATGCCTTCAGTGTGTTTGCAATAAGAAGGTTGTGTAGGTCTTTAGACAGCTCTTTGCTTTTACCCATCATGCAATGCTTCTCGTCTGACACCTTGGTGATGAGAAACCTTTTTAAAGGCATCAATCAGGACTAAACCAGCTGATATTACTTTGCTCTGATAGGGGACAGGATTACTTTCTAAATACTGACAGACTCCAGCTGCTTTCTTGGCTTTCACATCTTTTTGTCTCCATTTCTTCATGTGTTCAACACTTATTCCCTGTTTCACTATAATACACATAACTTCACTTATGGACATAAATGTTAGGATTTCTTTGTATGTGTGCATTATTTGGGTTGTTGCCGACATCTGGTGAAAATTTCATGTCAATAGCTCTACTAGAAATATATTTTCTGAGAAAATGTTGACGTGTTCAATACTTTTTTCCCCAATTTGTGTATATATATATATATATATATATATATGCAGCTGTGCGAAAAAGTTTTTGCCCCCCTTCCTAATTTCTTATTTTTTTGCATGTTTGTCACACTTAAATGTTTCAGATCATCAAACAAATTTCAATGTGAGGCAAAGATAACACAAGTAAACACAAAATGCAATTTTTTAATGAAGATTTTTATTTTTAAGGGGGGAACAATCCAAACTTAAATGTCCCTGTGTGAAAAAGTGATCTTCCCCTAAACCTAATAACTGGTTGTTCCACCTTAGCAGCAACAACTGCATCAAGCGTTTGTGATAACTGGCAGTGAGTCTTCTACAGCGCTGTGGAGGAATTTTGTTCCACTCATCTTTGCAGAATTGTTGTAATTCAGCCACATTGGAGGCTTTTCCAGCATGAACCGCCTTTTTAAGGTCATGCCACAGCATCTCAATGGGATTCAGGTGGGGACTTTGACTAGGCCACTCCAAAGTCTTCATTTTGTTGTTCTTAAGCCATTCAGAGGTGGACTTGCTGGTGTGTTCTGGATCATTGTTCTGCTGCAGAATCCAAGTGCGCTTCAGCTTGAGGTCACCAACAGATGGCCGGACATTCTCCTTCAGGATTTTTTGGTAGAAGCAGAATTCATGGTTCCATTTACCACAGCAAGTCCTCCAGGTCCTGAAGCAGCAAAACAGCCCCCAGACCATCACACTACCACCACCATATTTTACTGTTGCTATGATGTCCCTTTTCTGAAATGCCGCGTATTAAACTTCTTTTCAACTCATCATCCAGCCACGGAGCTTTAGAAAACCAATTCACATTCATATCTGCAGCAAATAATAGTTCATAGTCATAGTCAGTTACATTCTGTAGCATTTTGCAAACATTATTCATAAATTCAATTCCAGAATTAGGAGGTGTGTAGCAAAAAGCATGTCAGAAAAGGCTTCACATGTGGTAACTGTACTTGTAGCCATAAAGCTTCCACACCCTTCATACCAATATCTTTCCTTATTTTAGCTTTAATCTGCTCTTGAATATGAAAAGCAGTCCCTCCCCCATGTCCATCTCTATCACGCCTAAATACACTGCCTGGCCAAAAAAAAAGTCGCCACCTGGATTTAACTAAGCAAATAGGTAGGAGCCTCCTATTGGATAATTACTGCATGGGCGATTATCTTTCAGCTGGCAACAAGTTATTTAACCCCAACTGGTGCAATGAGTTGCTTCTCATTTCCTAAACAACCATGTGGAAAGACACATCCGTGGTCTTGGAAAAGATGTTAGTCTGTCTGAGAAGGGTCAAATCATTGGCATCAAGAGGTGAAAACATCTAAGGAGATGCAGAAACGACTAAAACTGGGTTCAGAACAGTCCAACGCATTCTGAAAAACTGGAAGGATGGTGGACCATCGTCTTCCAGGAAGAAATGTGGCCGGAAAGGCAGATGAAGTGATGCAGCATCATGCCTAGTGCTACTGTATGAGCCTGTGGGGGCAGTGTGATGATCTGGGGTTGCTGCAGTTGCTCAGGTCCAGGTTCAGCAACAGTATGAGCTCAGATAATGAGGTCAGCTGATACCTGAATATACTGAATGAGCAGGTTATTCCATCAATGGATGTTTCTTTCCTGATGGCACGGCCATATTCCAAGATGACCGTGCCAGAATTTATCGGGCTCAGATTGTGAAAGATGGTTCAGGGATCATCAGACATCATTTTCACACATGGATTGGCCCCCACAGAGTCCAGACCTGAACCCCATTGAGAATCTTTGGGATGTGCTGTGGTCAGACTCTACAATCATCATCAAGATCTTGGTGAAAAATTGATGCAACAGGATGCAAATAAATCTGGTGACATTGCAGAAGCTTCTGGAAACACAGCGAATGCTGCCGCAATCAAAGCTAAAGGTGGTCCAACCAAATGTTACATGTTTGACCTTTTTTTTGTTGGCGACTTTTTTTTTGGCTGGGCAGTGTATATTATAACCTTGAATTGCTATCTCAGAGTCCACTATATTTTCATTCAAGTGTTTCGGTAATGGCCATTACATGAATATTATTTTCAATCAACATTGTTTCCAACTCAGTAATCTTGTTTCTTTAGCTGCATATATTGAAATGTGCAACTCTCAAACCGTTTTTTGGTAACTTTAGAAACATTTATGAAAATCAGGTACTAAATACTTTTCTTAAAAATTCTTAAGGTGATTTAATTGACTTTGAACGTCGTATGGATAAGAAATTTATTTATTTATGTATTTATTTCATTTATTTGTATTTTATTGTATTTATTCTTACTTTATATATATATATATATATATATATATATATATATATGTATACATATATATGTATATACTGTATATCACTGTTCATGACATAATGTAATCCACAAGTTAGTATGTTTTTCTTGTTGTTTGCTCGGTTCTGTGTATGTATGGACTACAGCTGCAAAACAAATTGCCCCGTGGAGACAATAAAAATTATCTTATCTTATCTTATCTTATCTTATCTTATCTTATCTTATCTTATCTTATCTTATCTTATCTTATCTTATCTTATCTTATCTTATCTTATCTTATCTTATCTTATCTTATCTTATCTTATCTTATCTTTTATCTTATCTTATCGTTGTTGGTCTGAGTAGAAACTGCTGATCTACTGGGATTTTCCTGCACAACCATCTCTAGAGTTTACAGAGAATGGTCCCAAAAAGAGAAAATATCCAGTGAGCAGCAGTTCTGTGGGCACAAATGCCTTGTTGATGCCAGAGGTCAGAGGAGAATGGCCAGACTGGTTCCAGCTGATAGAAAGGCAGCAGGAACTCAGATAAGCACTTGTTCCAACTGAAGTCTGCAGAAGAGCATCTCTGAATGCACAACACATCCAACCTGGAAGCAGATGGGCTACAGCAGCAGAAGATCACACCGGGTGCCACTCCTGCCAGCTAAGAACAGGAAACTGAGGCTACAATTCACACAGACTCACCAACATTGGACAATAGAAGATGGAGAAATGTTGCCTTGTCTGATGAGTCTCCATTTCTGCTTCCAAATTCAGATGTAGGCTCAGAATTTGGTGTCAGCAACATGAAAGCATGGATCCATCCTGCCTTGTATCAATGGTTCAGCTTGGTGGTGGTGGTGTCATGGTGTGGGAGAGATTTTCTTGGCCCACTTTGGGCCCCTTAGTACCAACGTGGTGGTTTAACCACCACAGCCTACCTGAGTATTGCTGCTGACCATGTCCATCCCTTTATGACCACAGTGTAGCATCCTCTGATGCTGCTTCCAGCAGGATAACGCGCCATGTCATAAAGATGACATCATCCAGCAGGAGAACGCGCCATGTCATAAAGATGACATCATCCAGCAGGAGAACGCGCCATGTCATAAAGATGACATCATCCAGCAGGAGAACGCGCCATGTCATAAAGATGACATCATCCAGCAGGAGAACACGCCATGTCATAAAGATGACATCATCCAGCAGGAGAACGCGCCATGTCATAAAGATGACATCATCCAGCAGGAGAACACGCCATGTCATAAAGATGACATCATCCAGCAGGATGACGCGCCATGTCATAAAGATGACATCATCCAGCAGGAGAACGCGCGTCATAAAGATGACATCATCCAGCAGGACAACACGCCATGTCATAAAGATGACATCATCCAGCAGGAGAACGCGCCATGTCATAAAGATGACATCATCCAGCAGGAGAACGCGCCATGTCATAAAGATGACATCGTCCAGCAGGAAAAAGGAGATATAAAAGAATAGAGGATAACGCATCATGTCATAAAGATGACATCATCCAGCAGGATGAACGCGCCATGTCATAAAGATGGAATAATCTCAGACTGTTTTTCTGAACATGACGATGAGTTCGTTGTACTCAAATGTTCTCCACAGTCACCAGATCTCAACGGGAGGTTCTCATCACGGTGGGGGACGGGAGGTTCTCATCATGGGGGTTGGATGTGGTGGAACGGGAGGTTCTCATCATGGATGTGGTGGAACGGGAGGTTCTCATCATGGATGTGGTGGAACGGGAGGTTCTCATCATGGATGTGGTGGAACGGGAGGTTTTTATGAAGGTGGAACGGGAGGTTCTCATCATGGATGTGGTGGAACGGGAGGTTCTCATCATGGATGTGGTGGAACGGGAGGTTCTCATCATGGATGTGGTGGAACGGGAGGTTCTCATCATGGATGTGGTGGAACGGGAGGTTCTCATCATGGATGTGGTGGAACGGGGAGGTTCTCATCATGGATGTGGTGGAACGGGAGGTTCTCATCATGGATGTGGTGGAACGGGAGGTTCTCATCACGGATGTGGTGGAACGGGAGGTTCTCATCACGGATGTGGTGGAACGGGAGGTTCTCATCACGGATGTGGTGGAACGGGAGGTTCTCATCACGGATGTGGTGGAACGGGAGGTTCTCATCATGGATGTGGTGGAACGGGAGGTTCTCATCATGGATGTGGTAGAACGGGAGGTTCTCATTGTGGTGTGCAGCTGCGCTGATCGCAATGTCGCCACAGTTTGACGTCACTGCTCTGAGACAAGTCAGCTATGTAACGCCATGCGGCTAGGAGAATAAAGCAGCTACGTATTCAGACAGTCGTGGTCCGAGTATTTCCTAGACATAACATTGGCGACGAAGATGGAGCATCCGTTCTCACCTCTACCTCCGTTCCTCGCCCTGCCCGGTGAGCCTGCGATCCCGTGGTCCAGCTGGTATGAATCTTTCCAGACGTTTGTAGCAGCGCTTGGCCTAGCGGATGCTACAGAAGACCGGCGGAAGGCTATGCTAATCCACAGCCTCGGTACCGAGGGACAGCGTATTTTCCGCACACTTGGCTCGGTACAGACGTATGCGGAGTGTGTCACATTACTGGCTGGACACTTCGCCGTGCCTCAGAGCGTTATGGTCCGTCGTATCGTCTTCCGCCAACGCCATCAACAGCCCGGTGAGTCAGTCCGCCATTACGTCGCGGATCTCCGCTGTTTGGCTAGCCTGTGTAAGTTCGGCATTCTGGAGGAGGAGATGATCAGGGACCAATTGGCGGAGCACACGACCAACCTGAAGCTGCGAGAGAAACTGTTTGTCTCCAGACGATCTCTCCCTCACGAAAGCGGTAGATATGGCTTTCCAACTGGAATCTGCTGCGCTGCTATCATCGCAGCTAACTGGTCCGGCCCCGACCCATTCGGCTTTGTTGACACAGACCGCGGACGTAACGGTCCCGCCCCCCAGCCTGAGTCAGGACGACCACGGGGTGAATGTCGCAGGCCTGCAAGGCGCCACTGCTCGCCGTCTATGTGGAAACTGTGGATCTCCCTCTCACCACACACGCGCCCCGGCCTGCCCAGCTACAGGCCAGCGGTGCCAGCGTTGTGGTAAACTTAACCATTTCTCCAGGGTGTGCCGCTCCGCGCCGGCACCCACAAACTCTAGACCCCATGTTACCCAGTCACCGAACCCTACCACCATTCACTCTGTGGGCTCCAGTGCAAGACCATTCAAATGGTGTACGGTGGAACTAGATGGTGTGTCTTTACCATTGTTGCTGGACACTGCAGCTTCCAGGTCTCTGCTCAGTGAATCCACAGTCCGCCGACTTTTTCCTCGACATCCGATTAGGGCAGATGCTGTGGACCTGTATGGTTATGGACATGCTAAAATTGGCATGGTGGGAACCATCACCCTTTCAGTGCAATATGGTTCCCAAGTCCTTCCTGACTTTGTCTTCCAGGTGTCACGCCACGGCACCAACCTCCTCGGCTTTGACCTGTTTTGCGCCCTGGGTTTCTCCATTACAGACAATGTGGGCTCCACCATTCTGACAGTCACAACACCCTGGCAGCACCGATGGCCAGCGCTCTTTACTGGATTAGGGTGCCTTAAAGCTTTCAACCATCAACCCCTTCTCGATCCAGCTGTGCCTCCTGTCATCCAACCTCTCCGCCGCTTGCCTCTGGCCTTACGAGACGACATAACATCGGAACTACAGAAGCTGCTGGACTCTGGTATCATCGAACGAGTTGACGCCTCCCCTTGGATATCTAACCTCGTGGTGGTGAAGAAGAAATCAGGTGGCCTGCGCCCCTGCATTGACCTCAGGCAGGTGAACAAGGCAGTCATACCGGATAAATATCCGCTTCCCACCATGGAAGAACTGTCAGCTAAGTTTCATGGGTCTACAGTTTTCTCCAAGCTCGAACTACGTCAGGGCTATCTGCAAGTTCCTCTACACCCGGACAGCCGCAACCTCACCGCCTTCGTGACCCACATGGGGGTCTTTCGCTACACCCGCATGCCCTTCGGCCTCAGCTCAGCCCCCAGCTGCTTCCAGAAGATCATGACCACCATCTTCGCTGGCATCCCGGGTGTGGTTGTGTACTTGGACGACATCGTCGTACATGGTGCGTCATCCGCCCTGCACGATCACCACCTCTCCAGGGTCCTCGATGTGCTTTCCCACCATAATCTCACGCTGAATGGTGAAAAGTGCATCTTCGCAGCACCTGCCATTGAGTTTGTGGGGTTTCGTCTGACAGCGGACGGAGTGAGCCCACTTCACTCAAATGTGGACGCTATCCTGCGTCTACCTGAGCCCTCCAGCCCTGCCCAGCTGTCATCGTTCCTGGGGATGACCGCCTTTTACTTGCTGTTCCTACCACGTTACTCTGAAACCACTGCACCACTGCGTGTCCTCCTCAAGCAGGATGCACCTTGGTCCTGGACCCCCGACTGCTCTGCCGCAGTCCACCAGCTCAAAGCACAGCTCACTTCACCATCAGTGCTCACCCACTTTGACATACAGAGTCCTACGTTTGTAACTTGCGACGCCTCTAACGCTGCTGTGGGTGCCGTACTTTCCCAGCTCCAGCATGGTGCAGAGCGCCCGGTGGCATTCGCCTCACGGTCGCTCATCTCAGCAGAACAGAAGTACTCGGTTGGGGAGAGGGAAGCACTGACCTGCGTCTGGGCATGTGAAAGGTGGCATATGTATCTTTACGGACGCCACTTTACACTCCGGACAGACCACCAGGCCCTCACGGCCCTGCTGCCCACAACGGGATCAGGCCACAGGCCTCTGCGTCTCTATCGGTGGTCTGAGCGGCTGCAGGCTTACAACTTCACCACACAGTTCACGCCTGGAAGGGAGAATGTGGTGGCAGACATGCTCTCCAGAGCCACAACCAGCCCGGCACTGGACTCTGTTCAGGACCCTTCAGAACCAGAGCTGGTCCTGACACTGCACACACCCCTCCAAGGAGTCATTTCCTTAGAAGAGCTTCATGACGCATCAGCACACGACCCAGTTCTCTCCCAACTATGCACTTTTATCCGCGAAGGCTGGCCCAACAGAGTCTCTGAGGAGCTTGTGCCCTTCCACCGGGTAAAGAATGAACTCTCCTGCTGGAATGATGTTTGCGTGTCAAGGGGACTGTGCACAGTCATCCCCACCACCTTGAGGGCCCGTGTCCTGGCTATGGCGCATGAAGGCCATCTGGGTGTTGTCAGGGTCAAGCAACGGTGCAGAGGTCTAGCCTGGTGGCCGGGCATTGACAGGGCCATAGAGACACTCGTGAAAGACTGCACAGCTTGCCTGACAAGCGGCAAGACGGGCCTGCCCCCGACTCCTCCATTGCAGCCCCTGCCATGGCCGCCAAGACCTTGGTCTCACCTTCAGCTCGACATCTGCGGCGAACTTCATGGCCTCCCTCACCATCAACGTTTCCTCCTGGTGGTCTACGATCTCCACTCCAAATGGCCTGAAGTGCTGCCCAGTGGCACGGTCACTACCGGGGTGGTCACAGACTTTCTCTCCTCTCTTTTTTCCCGTTGGGGTGTGCCAGACACCCTGACCACTGACAATGGACCCCAGTTCAGCTCGGCTGACTTTGCTGCTTTCACCAATGGGAGGGGCATCAAACATATCAGGACCCTTTTTACCACCCCCAGGCCAACGGGGGCGTGGAGCGGTTCAACCAGACCCTCAAGAACGGGCTGAGAGCGCATCTGGCGGACGGCCTCCAGTTTTCATCAGCCCTGCAGAACACCCTTCTTCACTATAGGGCGACGCCCCACACCACGACAGGCAGTTCACCGGCCCTTTTGATGCTGGGACGTGAACTACAGCTTCCCCTGGACCGACTACGACCGCCGAGGGAGGAAATCACAGCAACCAAGCCTTCTGTGGGTGACAGGGTCAAAGCACAACAATATTGTATGAAGCTGGGGTTTGACCTAAAACATTGTGCAAAACAGCCTACCCTTGCCGTTTCGGATTGGGTTTTGAATCCGTCGACCCAATCGGTCCCATAAACTGCTCTCTTTCTGGTCCGCACCTCAGCAGATTACAACGCAGCTGGGACCGGCCACTTTCCGCCTGGCGGATGGTTCACGCTGGCATGCCAGTCGCCTCAGACGGGTGGCGCCGCCATCTTCTGCTGACCAGTCGGCTGCACCTGACCCATGTCCCGGGGGTGGGGATTGGGACTGTCTTGATGAGCAGCAAGAGACCCCAGCTGGACCTCCGCCAGAACCAGGCCATCTGGCTGTGCCCCTTCAGCTGGGACACCGTCCCGCACGGATCCGCCAGAAACCTTCTTATCTCAGGGACTATGTTACAGACTTTTAAATGTTCCATGACTTAAGTTAGTGCTTAGTCTGTCATGTGGCAGAATAACCCACAAGACTATGCGGGTAGACCAGTAGTCGACCTGGTTTACCCAGTTAGCTTGGTTGTCAGTTAGCTCTGGAGTGTTATGGTTGTGCTTGTTAATGTTTGTCAAAGAGAGGGGGGGGGTAAATGTGGTGTGCAGCTGCGCTGATCGCAGTGTCACCACAGTTTGACGTCACTGCTCTGAGACAAGTCAGCTATGTAACGCCACGCGACTAGGAGAATAAAGCAGCTACGTATTCAGACAGTCGTGGTCCGAGTATTTCCTAGACATAACAACGCCCTGCCGTGCCTGCCGCGGTTGGTCTGAACGCAGCTCACAGCTGGGCTGCATTCAAGACAGCTGGGAAATAACGAGATCATCATCAGCCCAACAAGGATAAAACTATTAAAAAGTACATGTGGGCTTCGTTCGTCAAAGCCAATAATGAAATCTATTAAATTTTGAAGTGATTTTGAAGTGGTTAATGTGTTTAGTGTTTCTGACGCCAGCTCTGTCCACAGTGCTGGAGCCTCATGTGAGGACGCAGGGGTGGTAGCAGAGAAACTCTGAGAGGAACACACACAGAGCAGCTATGGTGCTGTCATGTCCACCAGGTAAACCAGGTCTGGCAGGGAGGGGGGCGCCCTGCCTATGTAATGGTTGTAAACACTGAAATAGAACCAAACATGCTGTATTTCACCTTTTTGAACTTTATTACATTGTCTCACTGGGTCTGCACGGGCCGGACATTTTGCGCTAATTGGGGACCCCTGCCCTAGAGAGTCACATGTCTAGCAGCACCCCTGCTCTGAAGCAACAATACATTGAGTTCACCCATCCCACACACACACACACACACGTACACGGAGTCATTAGAAACATTCACATACAATGCGGGCATGACTAACCTACAACACAATTAGTATTGTAAGCCGCAGTAGCTGATGAAACACAAAGCCCCCCTTATTTGTTATCTGTTTATTTACACATTCTTTTTGCAGCTCTTTGAAAGGGTGAACATGAGAGGCCAAGACCATGAAATTATCTTTTGTAATGAATATTTGTTTACTAGTGAAAAATAATCAGCCCATTAGTGTGATTCACACAGTTCTGCTGTGTGTTCATAGAACTCTTTCATGCCTCACTTATTAGGCATGGTGGAAAATGAGTCATCTGCAGTCAGGAATGTGAAATCATATCAGTGCAAGAATGTTAAAATGCAACGAATAATCTGAGTTTCTCTTAAAGGGCTTTAGGCCAGCAATGTTTGGGTTGGTGGAAATCAAAGAAAATTAAACAAAATACATTAAAAAGGAAGGGAAAACGAGGATGTGACGCAAAGCAAGTGTAGCCATTATCCAATTACAGTGTCATAGTTTCACGGTTGCAGTTTAACTCTGGTCTGTACAGAGGCAAGAAGTGAAAGAGCCATTATGGCACATGGAAGGTGGGTAAGGACTTTAATGGAGAAATCATTTAAAGTGTTTTGAAATTTTGTGGTTCTGGACCGTTGATGAAAATATTAATGACTGAGGGAATTTTTTTTTTTTTTTACATTTCATAATCATGGACCCTCATGACAATGACACTGACACTATTGGTTTGGACTGTTGGGATTAAACATTGTGCAGACAGACGGCTCCTTATCATTGCAGGGATGCCTGAGCTCACTGCTGGATCCGGGAACCTGATGAAAACAACAACACGGCTGAAAACAGAACTGTTTGCTAAACTTCATTGTCACTTCTGAGCTTTGCAAAACTACAATAACCGCGAGAACAAAGACTGGGTTTGTTTTGGTCCGTCAGTTTCCCTTCTTCCTTTGTTCCACTGCTTTTGGAATTTATTCAGCTTTTCTTTTTCTTTTTTCTTAAACATAATGGTGCTTTTTCCTGAAAGCTCAATCAGCCTGCCTAGAGGTTTTCAAAACAATTTTATACATTTACCTAACAGTTTTTTTTCTTCTCTGTGGAAAATGGTCCTAAAAAAGGATCCTTCAGCTGGAGTAAAGACAAAAGAGTCTGCCTTGGAAATCAGTTTTTTTTTTCTCTCACTTCCAAATACATACATGAACAAAGTTACTTATTTATTACAAAGTACTTCTTTAGTGCTAAGTTATAAAAGCTCATGACGTGTATTAGCTCACATATATCAGCATCATTACCTTTAGTTCCTGTACAGTATTTAAAAGATGGATGAGGTCAACCCAACATTGCCTGTAAATAAACCGTCTCATTTAAGCTCGGGCACTTCAGGTTTAGCTTTATGTTTCAGCTCTGGAGGTTACAGCCTGACATTACTTATGAAATATTTCATAGGTTTTGAACACAGAGGAGTGCAGAGTCTGTGCTGCCGCAATATCAGATACCAGCCATCTGTTGACCCACAAAGACAGGAGCGCAGCCCAAATTACACTTGAAAGGTTTAAAGGTAATAGAAGTGGCTTAACATGATGTAGGTCAACAACTTATTTCCACCAACAAATCTGCATCAAGGTAAATTTGTCCTTTTTCATGTTCAAACGGGCAGCGACCATCAATATAAGTTAATCTCCAAGACTCTCCAAATGAAAATGCCATTAACTGGCTTTGTATTAGGTCATTTGCCTGGAACTGAGATTATGAAACAAAGATATGCAGAGAAAGTCATTCCTGTTGCAAGCCGATGACCTGACTGATCTTATTCATGTGAGTCGCACCTGAGCAGAGGGAAAACTGACCATACGGTCATTCTGTTTTATAAGAAAACTGGTAGTTTACACCAAAAACAGGAGTCTGGAGGAGAAAATTCAGCCCAGATTATGATAGACAGAAGCTTTCTCTTCAGTGAAATTTGTGCATTTCTTTTGAATCGTGACAAAACTTTCTGATTCATGTGTCACAGCAAGCTTTTATTCCCACTTCCTCCATGGAATGTGCCATAAATTTTGAGGTCAAACCATTGAACCTCCCAAAAGACTTTGACAACTTTCACTTCCAGTTAAGTTCACCTCAGGAACTTTTCCCTTCATCATCTTGTTAGCTGTAAACCAAACTCCAGTGTTTCTTAAGAGGATTTCCAGCCCTGTCTCTGTTTACAACCACACAAAACATTTGTTACCGCCCAAGTACAGCTAGTCAAGCAACAAATTAGCAGCAAGTGGTGCAACAAGGTTCTCAGAGGAGCATCATTAAAGTTTATACAGCAGACTTAGCCTCTTTCATCCGTGATACCAGTCAAAGAGTTGAGAAAATACTGCCAGTCTTAATTATTTACTGCAAAATAACAGTGTATAAAGTATAAACCAGGCTTTTCATGATGCTTCAGAAGTAAATAAAATTATTTAAAAGCTATTTTTATTGCATGTTCGGAACTTACTCATCTGCTAATCAAGTAGAAAAAACTTCACGTGGCAGCAACTTCCATGTTACCTTTCAAACACACCTCATTTCTGAGCCCCTCTCCCAGAAGACTGATTGCCATTTCTTCAGGAAGACAGAAGTCCCCGTCCCCTGGCAGGTTTGTTAGTGAAGGTTTGTTAGGGCTAATTCAATAAAACTGCCTTAATGAAAGCTCTGTGAACACACGGCTGTCATTATGAGAGAGCAAATGGGCCCATCCAAACTGTGCACAATTCCCTCGATGCACTTTTTTTCGATTTTCTGCTCTTGCAGAGTGAGACACTGGGATTAAAAGGTCTTCATGTGTGGACAGGAGTTCCAGTTTGCCTGACACCCCAAATTGTTTTCTAGCCTTTGAAATAAAGTCTCATTGTATTCCTCTTCTCTGCCAGACATGAGTGACAGCTGTCCTGATGTGGAAGACAAGCTATTGAGCTCTTTTCCCCCAGGGACAATCTCAGTTTATGTTTGTTTAAGTCAACTCAAAAAGTCAACATGTGACACTGTAGATTTGTAGAAAGCTGTTTCTCAGAAATAAAATGCAGGATTTCTGCATACCAAAGTCTTCCATATGCCACCAAAACTTAATGAGTTATACTTTTTTGAAGTACCTCCTTACTGAGTTGCATGAAATTTAGCCCAACACACCTCTGCCTCAGCTCCGCGTGGGCAGAGGAATAATGTAAGAGCCAGGTGCAGCAGAATGGCAAATGAAGTCCTTGTACCTTTGAGCTAACATCCAGTTTAATGCAACTTTTAGGACCTCGGGTTAAAATCTCTGTTGAGCCGTATAGCTTAGTCAGCACAAGATGAACTGATTTCCAAAAGGCATAAAGGAAATATAAAACACTCGTCATCATTTCAGGCCATAGAGAAAAGGATCATCATGGAAAAGCTCTGGCATCCAAAAGTCTTGTCATTCTATTGATAACTTAAACTAAATCTGATTCCTTGAACAATCAGCAGTAAAGTTAAAGATAAAAAAAACAACTTTCCTGGAGGACCCCGCTGCGGTGTAATACTCAAAACCGTTTTTCAGCAAAAGGAAGATTAAAAGAAATGCTACGGGACTCCAGAGAGGTGGTGTACTGTTGTAATGTGCTATATCTGTACAAATATGACCTTTCTGGAAGAATCATCAGAGAAACCCTCACCACACAATTCAATGTGAGAAGTTGGAATCAGCACTATGGACTGATACAGTGAGCACTTGCATGCTTTGACAAAAATAAATAAATAAATTTTAAAAAATGAAGATTTGATTAAATGAACCTGCATGCATGGTTAAATCAGGGTTGTGTCGTAACTTTTAATGGTGGAGTGACAAATGGACTTTAGGAAATATCACAAATCCTGAAAATACTGTTGAGAAGAGGTTCACTTCTGCAACAGAATGATGATAATGAACAAAAGTAGAATCCAAGATTGACTTAAAAGATGTAAATTGAAGGTTTTATCATGATTTTGGTTAATCCTCGCCCTAAATATCATGCTTTTTGCATGATGGAAAAGCAAAACAAGAGGAAGACTCCTGTTACAATTATCAGCTGTGATAGTAAATTAATTCTTTTTTCAAACATAAAAAAACGAAAATTAGAAAAGAATCACAAGATAAAGAAAAGCCAACATTGATCTGCTGAACTGATCGTGTTGAACAGATCACGTCAAATAGACTCATTAAGAAAATTGGACCATTTTATGTTGAAAAGGGAGTCCTGCTTATCTATACCCACATTTAATAAACATTTAGTTCATTTAATACAATGAAATGCATACATAGACATAATCAATGCAAAAACACTCAATATATGCAATTATGCTATTTCCCTGCACACAAATGTGTACATTTATAGGTCAGGGATCACTAACTCTGGACCTCTTGAACCAGTATCCTGAAGATTTTCTGTGTCTCTCTGCTGCAACACACCTGACTCAAATAATGGGTCACTGGGAGGTTTGGACAGAACTTGATGATGAACTTTGTGGAGAACCATGTGATTTGAACCAGGTGTGTTGCAGCAATATCATTTGTTCAAGTGCTACTTTTTTCCTTCTCTTACTTTTTTTCAGTTCATTTTGTTGAGTCGATCCAGACATGACCACACAGAGGTAACTGTACACATCAAATCCATAATGGTGCATACAAAAAAAGAAATAAAGACACAGGTTCTTCTGCCCTATTCTATTAACATGCGCTTGTGTGTAAGTATACACACAAGCATTCATAGGCACCCCCATACATACAAACATGTATAAACCTAGACATACACACTCACACATACAGTACAAACTGTATGTATGTCTGTATGGAAACACATGTACACAACCAGATACACATACATTTGAACATATAACCACTTTGAGTTGCTTATAGAAGTAATAAATCTGCCATTATGAATGAACATATGAGTAAATCTATACTTGCTACTGTTTGTACACTTATCCTCACACACACACACACGTATACTGTAGATAAAATCTCGAGTTAACCTGTCTGAAAAGGGATAAGAAGAAGTAAAACTTATTTTAATCCTGCCTGCCTTTTGTACAAGGTCTTAGATAGAAAATCTAAATAAAATATAGAATATAAACGAGGAAATATTAATTTATGTATAAAATAGTTTTATGGTCTAAACCAGATCTTTTCTCTACTTATTTTTGATTACGTTACGTGATTAACTAGTGTTCTCTTTAATAATACATGCCCAGAGAGTTATTTACTGCCATGCAGGCTGTCCAAACTTATGATTTAGGCCCAGTCATGATTCTGATAACACACATTTGCATTTCAGTTTTCAGAGGCTGGAACACTGCAGTGAAATGGGTCCCTGGCTGAGCATCAGATTAGTCCTTTTATTCACTTTCATGCTACTTACTATCGTAGACAATCAATTTTTGAAGTAGCTCCTGATTGTTAATTAGTAAAGTTTTACTTGAATAACTCCAGAGGAATGTTCTGTTATCATTTCAAAGACCTTTTATCTTCGAAGACTTTCCCATGACTCAGAGAAGCAGCTTTTTTCTTTGTGATTCAAAGCAACTTACTGTGGGATAGAGACCTTTTCTTTGTGACTTTTGATCTGTCCGCACTTCAGCGCATCTCCATTACCAATATTTCTTTATACAACCATCTGCATCTCACGTTGACCACATTCCCTTTCAGTCGCTCCCCGCCTCAGTCACATCTCGTCTTATCAAGCAACACACAAAGTAAACGCTGCTAATAGGCTCTGCCAGCAATTGTTCTCAATTAAACATGTGTGAATGGACACGAAAGAAGTCTGTGTGAACAGCGAAGCCATAGAGGCCATGTAGGTCAGTGGTAGCAATTTCTCCAAGCTTGTCTCATGGAATTTGACAGACAGGCGGTCACGCACGAGCGCAGAGTGTGGTCTTCTATCTGAGAGGGGAAGTGGGCCACAGACTAATAGGAGGGAAAGTGGGAATTGTAGCATCAAAAGGGTCAGGAATCAGCAGGGGGGTCTGTCTGAAAAGATGTCAGACACAGATGGGATAAATGGCTCCGTACTGCTGAGGTGTGAACACACGGAGTGGAAGAACGCAGTATGAGTGATAACTGTGGTTCAAAAACACCTGAAATGACTCTAGACATGCGTCGATTTTTCTGCCTTTGCTCTTTTTCTGCTGCTTCCTCATGGCAACATTTACTGTAAAGCCAGCAAAAGATAAAGTTATGCCCTCTCCAAGATGCTGGAGGGGACTGGCATGTTGCTGACAGCAGCAGCAGTTTATAAAATTCCCATTTTCTTCATCCCTGTTGAATATGATCTCCAAAAAAGAAGCAAAACAGACTGTATGTTCATTTAACATGGAAAAGGATGACGCTACAGTAAAAGAAAAAGTAATCAGTCTAATCTCCCCCACGCATGAAAGCTTTACTGTAATAAATGACTAAGTTCACATCCAGTCTCATCTTTCCAGGTTTAATTTTCTCTCTAAAACTATTAATTTTGGGGCCTTTTCATAGCAACTTGACCCCCCCCCCCCCCCCCCCCCCCCGCTCGGAGGATAACTTTATTCTTATTTAATAATATTTCATATTTTAACAGAAATATGAGTATAGAATATAAGGGGGGCTATAAGAAAACAAAACGGTACAAAAAAAAAAGGACAAGGCAGGTAGGCAAGACAAGGGAGACAAACAAACCAGTGTTCGTACAGTAAGAGCGAGCAGATAGTTATAGTGTGTGCTATGCATGACTTCAGCCTGGAGAAACGGTTAATACACCAGTTCAAAATCTAATAATTCCGTCACATGCGGACAGCATGAACCCTGACCTTCACTGTTGCCTAATTTTGCTGTTTTAAGTATCCAGCAGCGGATGTTAAAGCCTAACTCCTGAACTTTGGCAGATTTCCCCCAAACAAAAGCTTATTTAGCATCCGTCTTGCATCCCGTCTCTTCTCTAAACTCTCTCCAGCCAGGAAAGCTTTCTCTGATGTAGACTCGTCTTTTCTTTGCACTCTCCCCTTCTTTCTTTTTCCTTGCTTCCTTCTATAATGTCCTCTTGGGTTTCTTTGCAAAGCACAGCTGTAATGTGACGCTCTGGGCTGGAACACAGAAGTGCCGTTTTTCAGCCTCTGGATGCTGCTGGGTGAAAACCACTTCAGGAATGTATAGAATAAATGTCACCATGCCATCAAAAACAAGTAAGAAGCTCTTAGTGTTAAGGCCGGAAATTTCTGTAGTGCTACTTTAAAAAGTTACTTACTTTTAAGTTAAGTTTGTAAGGATGGAGGGCAAACCATTAATGAACTGGAACACAGATTTCCAGCTACTGACTGAGAAAGAAAATTGAAGAACAGCAATTTGAGGTGTAGCAAATGCAGCATGATTTGAGACTGAGGCTCGATGAAGATGAAGTTGAAGAGGCTTTATCCAACCCGGGGGGAGTGAGGTTGAAATCTTCTGCAACTCTGAATCAATGACAAACACATTTAGACCTGGGTGTGCTTTTAAAATTGTGCTTTCAATCTAACAAAACATGGTTTTACGTTCCATATGTCCTCTTTAAAATTAAAACTGTGCCCTCTATTATATCAAATCCAACTTCATCTTCTCCATCAGCTCATGACAGGAAAACTGACAGCGAAAACAGGATAACAAGAGACATGATAAGGAACAGATTTGTAATGAGTTCCTACTGTAGCTCATCTGTGCAGCCTAATGAGCCATCTCCCTCAAACTGGAGGGCAGAAGCTTGTAGCCACACAGAAAACCTCATTAGTCCTTTTTCTGTCCAAGCATAATGTACGGATGGACAACGTATCCTCAGATGAAGAGAAAAGGTTGGCCTATTAAAACACATTGATACCTAAAAGTTGAAGAGGATTATGGAGTTTGTACATACAGTAGCAGGACAGGATAAAAAAGATTAAATACAAACAAGTGTTCATTGTTAGTGAGTTTATTGTGTTGAATCATCCTGGTTCAACCTACAGCTCCAACACAGAGTTTAACTATAGTGCACTTGACGCTTAACATAATCTGACAATTTTAAATATTTGTATTTGATTCAGGTGATAAGTTACAAGAAAATATGCTACCAGAGGGTATTATATAAAAACCAAAACAAGACACAAGGCATGAAATAAATACAGACATTGTTTAAAACATTCACATTTACAGTTCGGGCCCTGCAGTTGCACACCGAATATACTCAAGCTGTATCACAAGATGAAACTTCATTTTTTTCTTTTGGTGGTTAACCGTAAATCCTGTTGGTCAGGATGAAGAAGTGAAGATGATCAGAGGGAGGAGCTGTGAAGAAAAGCAAAGCTAAAAAAAAAAAGAAAATAACAAATCTCTGTTTTTCCCTCATTGCTTTCCTGGTGCGGTAAGATGAATCAAGATGATGAAAAATCCTAAATATTAGAGTCCAGCGGGAATTTTTCATCTAATTGCAGTTACATTCATTGCTGAGCAGGGGCTTGGTTTAATCATTTTCAGTTGTCTAAATTATGGGAAAGCTGGTTGGTCAAAAAAATGTTAGAAATCTATCATTATGGATATTGAGGCAGTATGCACCATTTACAGTACGACTGGTCAGTTTGTTACACAATCAGGCGAAAGTCCAGTTAAAGCAAACTTCAAAATAAGTTTTATGAAGGTCAAGTATACAAATTAAATTATTTTATTGAAGTATATTTTCAAAAGAAGAAATTTGATAAAGCATTATGTAACTAAGATATGTTCTACTTTAAATAAAAAAAACAAACATTATCGTTAATATATTTTCTATAGACTTTTTTTTTCGTTTACTCAGTTTACCTGCTTAAGTTTCTCCTTAAAAAGAAATACCTTTAATTAAATTTATATAAATATCTAGTTTGTCATTTTTCATTAAGTTTATGGAGGGCGAGATCATACTAAATCTGTAAAACTGTACAGATACCCCTGAAGAAGGCATGATAAAATTAATTGGCAAATATTAGTTGAATACTTTGTTATCCCTTGAGAGATCAATTTACAAATCATCTGTGACTTTTTTGGTGTGTTTTGACTTTTTTTTTTTTTTGAGGGGGGGGGGTGTAATTTGTGTACAATTCTGATTTGATGTGTGAAACTGATAATAGTCTGCAACCAAGTCCATAACAGCCCAAGAAATACCTCAATTTATGTGAAAACTGTAAAACTGCCCCCAAAAAACTGAAAAAACATGGCCGTAAATGTGGAATTTCCACATTAATCTGTGAGTAGGGGATTCTCCAAAATCTCTGTCTAGATGCCACTTCCAGAAGGAATGCAAGCCAGCAGAAATAGATCAGAACTGGGACCTCCTGCTTGTGCTGACGTGTCCCTCTTGTAGCAAGAAGACCTACTGCAAAATACCCACCAATAGAGAAACACCAGATAAAAATCGGACTGCTCAGCAAAACAGCCCAAGAGTGAAAGATAAGCACTTTTTCCCCCTGAAGACTTTCAAAAACTCATCACAGGACGATAAAAGAATTTTCTCCTCGGTTATGACAGATGGCAGGCAAACAAATGTGGCTGGTGCAGATACGATCTATCAACGTTAATGCTAACCACGGCGTTTATATTACTTCCAGAATCATCATCTTTATATTAGATTTATCTCATTTGTAGGCAAAACAAACAAAACACAGAAGCAGAGAATCGAGTCAGGCACAAAAGCAGACACCCTGAAGCCAAATAATATACAGCAAGTTTACAGCATGAGCTGGAATAATGAATCGGTAAGGTGAACAATAACGCTGATCTATGCCGAGTCAGACAGGTTCAGCTTACAAAGTTTTCTCATGGGAAATACAACTTTTCTCCACAAGACTCAACAGGATTACACGGGTTAAATTTAGCAACTCTCAAATTCATTTGTTTACTTGAGTCTCATAAAAACAGATAGAATGACACGAACGTAACGTTGCTGTGCATTGTTGGATCCTGCATTTATTAATCTGGGAAAAAAAATCTAAGGAGCGTCTAAGTATGACAACAGAAGGGCAGAAGAGCATGCATAATGATCCGTCTGTGTAAAGACGGAGCTGCAGTATGCTTGAGTGTGAAGTATTGGTTTATGCCCGTCAGCTCATCGTGGAGTACATTTAACAAGCAGCCGTTTGTGTTTTTGACCATATAAAGACAGGCTGAACAAATAACCTGCAGTTGGCTGAAACAAGCTTTATGGAAATGATGGAATTGTGGACCTCTTCCTCTGCATAAACCGTACACCTTGTTGAATACATCATTATATAATAAAGTGAATATGAAGACATTCGACACCGAGCTCCTGCTCATTTTGCAGCTCTGGGTTTGTCTCTCTTGAGGCGTCCATCTTTCTGGGGTGGTTGACATGTTAGAGGCTCCGTCCATTCATCCATCTATCTCTTGGGTCTGTCAATGTCATCGATGGCTGCTAGGAGTTTCTGGCAGGCCTTCTTGTTTATATGTGAACCCAGACAAGCGTTTCACTAAGTTGGCCAGCTGCTTCATGGAGTAGAGCTAAAGACACACAGAGGATCAGGAAGAAAATCAGACATTTGGAAGCACCAGATTTCCCATCCACATGTCCATGTTCGCAGTCTCACCCTGTGATTCTTGATAAACTGCTCCATGTCATTCTCAGTCAGGTAATAGGCCTTGATGTAGGTTTCAACAAACTCCTTGTCGGGGATGGGTCGCAGGTCCGTCAGCTTCTCCAGCTTCATCAGGAACTGCTGGAAATCCAGCTGCATCAGGGCTCGGCCTGGGTGATACACTTCTTCAAGTTGACGTAGCTGCAGTGGAGGACAGACGGGTGGAGACAGATGAGCACTGGCCTCAGTATCTCGGTAGGAAATGACTACAAGACTGATCATTTGTCACATTTCATTCTGACTCATGGGGAAGGAATCACAGCGGGTGGACATGTTCGTCTGGCTCGGGGGGTTATATTTTACATCATAGATTTTACATGCATGACTGCTCCAACCCAAGTATTCCCGTTCCTGATAGCTTTGCAGTGATGAGTCTCCAAGCTGGACTGATGCAGCTTACTGCCTCCTACATCACCAAAGCTGCCTGCTTTCCCCGACTACTCTCAGTGCGCAATGCAAGTGCAACCATACGATGTGAAAACTTCCAGTGCATCATTTCTTACTCACATCCGGCTGGAATACTTGTACTGTTGAAAGGGGAATTATGTTTGTGACATTAAGATAATTTAAAGAATTACTCAGAAACCACATCATGTATCTCATCTCATTTAAAAAGGAAAGTCATGCTTCATGATGCTACAGTTTAATTTCTTGTCTTTCTAACACCTCAAAGTATTTCGCTGGGAAGCAGCAATACATGTATTTCAGTTCAAACTGTGCTGCTGTTTTACTTTGAGACAAGTGTTGCAAATGGCAGGGAATCAAAATTCTGCTCAAAACTTCAGCAGAAAAGTTGTGCAAACAATAAGGATTCAATAATGAAAATAAAAAGAGAAGAGCTCCGTGGATGTTTCATCTTCCTGCTGTGATAAAGTGGAACTTTACAACCTTTTGAACAAGGCAGGCTTGAAATCTCTGCTGTGCTTCAGCTCTGTCCCTCAAGCCTCTCTGTAGAGGAGACCGTCACTCACACAAAACTCGTAATAAGTTATAATGATAAAAGAAGTAGTGATGAGAGACGCCCCGTTCATGCCTCTGATTGGATGTTTGTTTACTCAAGCAGGGGGATTGTGTCAGAGTCAACAGGGGAGGTGGCGAAATACAAAAGTTAAGCTGTAGTTTCAGTTCATGAAAAGTTTTTTTTTGAGTAAACTTGAAAAGTTTACTGATAAAGTTTGGCACATGCTAAAACTCTATGGAAACAAGTTAAACTTCCCATTCTGCGTCATGCCAAAGTTCTTATTATTTCCATTTGCTTCATTTGTGTTTTTGTCTATCTGCATCTGTGTTAATCTGCACATGGTAAAAAAACAAAAACAAACAAGAGATTACCAACAAATTACCAGAATAAAAGTGAACTTTTGGAGGCTCGAAGCTGCAACAGTCATCCAGCAGACTGGAGATTATTTCTTATCTGAAGCATTTTATTTAGTTTTAAACTTCACTTTTGTTCCCATTTACTTTTCTCTGAGGTTTAATCACCTAAATTTCCCTGTGAGTTAGATTAAAAACTACTTGAATAGGACGAGGTGGTTATTTTGGCTCATCTTAAATCTTAAACTCTCAGATCATTAACCACATTTTTGAGAGCCCTGTTATCAAAAACAAAAAAAGCATTTTTCATCTTCACAATAGTTTTTTTGTGCTCATTTCACATTTCACAAGACCAGTTTGGTATTTTCTGTGTATGTATGCGTCTATGTGTTGTCATCAGCTTGCAGATCAGAGTGTGTGACATCTGTGTACATTAACACTCCACGCAGACAGGTGTGCTCTCTGTATCCCACTTGCATTTTCTCTGTTCCGTTTCCATTTTCTGCCTCGCCTCTCTTTCATCACCTACCGTTGTCATCTTCTTCCGTTCCTCCCCTCTTTCATTTGCGGGGCCTTTAACTGGGAGAATTTGGTGCTGAATGTTTAAAAAACCAGCTCAGAATGCAAACAAAACTGTTTTTGTGCCTCAAATGAGAGATGAGTGCTGGATGCGGAGAATGAATGAGAGACTGCGGGAGTTGGAGCAAAAACAAACAACTATAGCTGCTTGAACTCGGCGTACCTGAGTGGTGGGAGGACTGCATGTGTCAGTCTGTTTTTGTGCATGGAGGGAGTGTACTGGGAGAACCATGCAGGCTGCAGAAACTACACCAGCAGCTTAAATTGGCTGAACAGCAGAGCCATAATAGACCATTTACTCAATGGAGAGGGTTCAAAAGTTCTCTTCTGCAGTGATCAGGGAGGTAAACATTTCCTCTCCTCTTAGTGGATAAGAGCAAGCTTAGTATTGAATTTTCTCCCACCTTCTTAAAACACTCCAGGAAGCCTTTTCATTTAAATATGTAAACCTTTTCCTGCTACGAGACTCCAGCCATGCCAACAATATAATTGCTTTAATTCAGTTGTCTAGGATGTGTTTTGTGACATCAGCATCCCATCTGGTTTCTGCTAAAACATGTGACACCTCAAGATAATTGTCAGCTGTTAAAGTCAACGGTTTCCCACCTTGCAGCCTGTCTGACTCAGTGCTGCCATTCACACGGCCCGTCTGATCAGAGGGATCCATCACACCTTCCGTCTAAAAACATTATTTACACATGTATGCTAAACACACGGTTGGTGAGTAAAGAGATGGAGATGATGCAAGTGCTCAGAAAAACAGTCTGTCATCCATCACAACACAAACCTCTTGCTTTCAAGAGAAGAGTGGTGAAATGCATTACAAGAGACGTGTCAAGAGCATTACGCTGTTTGTGTGAGCGCGTGTGTCTGGTTGTTCCCTGGTGGGCTTTTAGAGAGGAAATACAGGGAATTAAAAAAGCAAAACAAGTCTAAAGTATTAGGACTGTAGCTGAAGACATTTGACTTTACAAGGTCTAGATGGATCATACCCAGAAACAAAAACAAACAAAAACAAACAAAATAAAAAGAAAAAAGAGGAGAAAATATTGGGACAAAGTAGGATCTCAAGTAATGATGACGCAACAACGGACTTGTGCTGGTTGGTATCTGTACTTGTTTCAAACGTGATGACCATTTAGTCCTGTGACCTGAGAGTAAAAGGGAAGACCAGAACAGCAGGACAGGGAATATTTTTAGCTTGGAAGGTGAATATAATCAGTTTATTTAAAATGTGGATGGTGGAAGTTTTTGTCTTCCCTGCAGCTAAATATCATACAAGTATTTCTTGAATTGCAGATGAGATATTCAAAATGAATGTTTAATATGCAAAGCCTTCTGCTGACTGGCTCTGCTACTGCCATAATGACGGTCTGCAAATATTACATTTGCTGCTTTTAAGATATTAATTTTTAACAAGCTTTTTTTTTTGCCTTAAACTATTTTGGGCAGATGAAAGTCTGACTCTTGGATGTGTGGGCGAAAAATGAGAACCAACTGGAGTCACTCCAGAGTAAACAAGAGAACCTGATGGAGGCTACAATCAGACTTTCATTACTCCTGCTATCACTGACTCTTAAGTGTCGCAAGACTAATAGTAAAGTGCTTTTTTTTTTTTTTTTTTTTACATAACGGTTGTCTGTGAGGCCTTGTGACCTTTTACCAGCTTTATCAACTCATAAATGTGTCATATGTCACTGCTGCACACAGGTAACAGAAGGAAATGGGCTTTCTACCAGGAACTAAATGGCTGATGTGGCTGCAAACACACAATTGTGCAATTTCAGACTTCAAGACAAACTGTTTCATTATAGATGGTACGGGGAAAACATTACCAGAAATGAAATGGGTGAGGGTTTTTTTTTTTGCCCCTGGTTGCAGAATCAACAGCAATAGACTAAAAACAGCTTCACCTAAGTGACCTGTGTCTTCACATGGCCTTTTGCTTTTTCTTCTTTTTACCCCCTCCACAAGAGTCCTGCTAAACAAGCGGATGCAGTGTTCCCAGAGGACGTTGGAAATGGGCAGGGGGATGCGCACATGTCTGGAAACATCACTCAGCTTCTTGTTAAACTGCTCAAACTCCTAAAAAGGTGCAAAAGAAAGTAAATGTAAACATAAGTATAATAAAGATAAAAGATGGTATTTTTTTATGACAAACTATCTGGAATCTGTTAAATAAAAACCAGTTTAGTAACACATGCATTAGGTGTTGAACATGAGTTATAAATGAACTGGTATTTAACAAACTCAAAGCAATGTCTTTAATAAACATATTCCTCCACAACAACACAACAACAGTCCCAGTTCCTCACAGCAAGCATGCAGGAACTGGACCTCTATGTGTCTGGTTTCCCTCCGAGAACACAAACACAACAAAAAGTCCTTATTAGCAGTCAGATCGGTTTTCCTCTCACTCACTCTCAGGTAGCACAGCTTCAATTGGAAAGTTGTAATGAAACCACCTAAAAGCTGTGAACCGAACGGCTCGGTTATTAACTATGAGGAATAAGCTTTATCTGGACTCTCTCTCTGTAAATACGTTTTCAGCCACAAAACCTTCAGGATATAAATATAGCAGATTGATCAGCTGTGAATTATTTTACACCAGAATAAGCCGTCTATTGCTCTGACAGTAGTTTAACAGAGATGAGAATGATTTCACAGCGCGACATACCTGATACACCAAAAAGAGCCGGGACGGAAGTTAAATCCACTGAGCCACATTAACGCTAATGAATACTGTAGTCTCAGTTTATGCTGCATTCAGACAAAGTCTTGCAATATCTCAATAGTAATCAAAAAAAGGGATTTTAACTTAGAAAATACATATATTAAATAACACTGTAAATTATCATTTGTACTGAAAAACTCCAGCGTTGAAGAGGATCATTAAGGCAGATCTGGTTAGAACTGGCCTCTAAACACTTTTATGTTTTAATACAAAACATTAAAAGGTCCCAGAGGAATATGTAAGCTGCAAGACCCAAATATCTGCAGAGTTGTTTTGGTCGCAGCCAGCACTACAGCTACAGAATATGTGCTGCTTGTTCACATCCATATCACAGCTTCTCGTTACATGATCATTGCATAATGTTCAGGTGTGTGATGAACTTGTACAACTGTGTTTTTATTTTTCCATTTATGAGAGCCAAACAGCAAATAAGGACTATACATAGATATGAGGGGTGTGTTTCTCATTATGGAGAGTGCTTTCTTGTAAGTGTATGCTTGTAAGTATGTTCCTTTATTCAAGTCGCATCAAATTAAAAATGAGCCTGAATCTTAACGCTAACATTCCCATTAATTTTGCATCTAAGAATGAAATGTTATTTATCCACACAGTCTCATAATACTTTCTAACATATTTGTCAGTGAAGTCGTTTCAAAGCTTCTGCATTTTCTTGCCGCTGTGTATGCAAATCAGTGCCGTTGCAGAATGACAGCTATCAAAGTCATGACTACAACATTCCTGCAACAAAACACAGCACACTCTTTTCAGTCAGGGTACCATAACACATATGCATAAGGGGTTTGTGACAGGTTGATGGGGGAGGCTATTAGCACCCGATGGGGGAGGGGTGGGGGTGCATGCTGGTGTAATGTACCTGTTGTCGATCCATCAGCTGGACTGGTTTGACACATTTAGGCCTTTAAACCAGGCAACTGAGATTTTTTTTCATGTAGTTTGCCACATAAACTAAATTAGTGAAGTAAAACTGGATAACAGCCTTTCCCACACTAACCTCTATTAAGTCATCAAGGAATATAGAAAAGGGAGAGTGTGATTCCTGCTTTATGGGCAAATAACATTAAACTAAAACAGATTTTGTAAATTTATTTTAAGCTGTGGCATTTCTTCCCCTTCAGGAGGCTTGAAAATCTGCAGTAACCAGTTTTTTTGTTTTTTTTTAAAAAAGCCCAATCTGGATGTATCAGTAATGACTAAGTACTGGCTTTTATCAGCAAAGCTACTCTTTCTTGATCTGGAACAATCTCTTCAATACATTCTAGTCTGGTTTTTGACCACAACACTGCTCTCATTAAAGTGCTAAATGATGCAGCTTAAAGCTGTAGTCTACAAAGTTTAATCACTATTAATAACATCATTTAGATGGTGGTCATGGTCCTACAGTACAATCTACACAATGTGAAGGGCAAATTAAATGGAAAAAAAAATCTTTTCACTCTAGTGGCTGCAGAGGTTGACCAATGGAAGCCGACCAGCTGGTTGGCTTCCATTGGTCAATGTCTCTCCTACTGCTCTCTTCTGCAACAAGCAAGCTGAGTAGCAGCTTAGCAACAAGAGGAAAATGGAAAAGAAAGATCGTGACAGCAGCAAGCGGCTGCTGCGTGCCCCACCAGGAGGAGTTGGAAGAAAGCGTAAAGCTTGTTACATTCTCCGCAATAAGCGAGAACTTTCTTCTTCTTCTTGAAAAAATAACGTCATTTTGGTCTCGTGGGCGTACTTGAGGACAGCTTGTGGCTTGTTCTTAACCCCTCGGCTGAGCAGAACTTTCTTCTTGTGAAGCTCCAAGAAGTATTATGTGATTGGTCAGACATTTGAGGTGGGCGGGGTTAATGTGGAGACGCTTGAAGCAGAGTTGTTCAGTTACGTATTTACTGCAGATGCCAGGTTAAACGGATAGTTTTAATAAACAGCTGATTGAGGTGGTGAGAGAATAGAAAACAACACACGTAGCATTTAAATGGATGCCCTGCATTACACAACCCCGTACTGCCCAGTCGCAGACAAAGCTTCTTGTGGAGTACGTACATATTGACGGGACAAAAAATAAACCTTCTTGTTCTTGTAGCCTCAAGAGCAAGAACAAAGTTCTCCTGGAGGACGTACAGTTACAAGCTTTAAGGGGAATTTAGCTTTTGAACCTGGGGTCTGTTTTCACGTGTCCTTTCATATATCTGAGTGATGGAGAAAGGACTTTTCAAGATAGCTCCAGTATTTGGCAGGAAGGCAGCCTGACAGCAGCCCAACAGCCCAGCTAATGATAAGTATGGGGCAACTGGCCTCTGCGTCTACTGTAAGTTCGCCTAAAAACATGCTTTTTCCACACTAAAGGGGCCTGGATGGTCTCAAAGACTGTCCGACAACATATTAGAGGAGAAATGAACGCAAGTATCTACATTTACCCGATGATTTGGCTATTTGTTTTTGGTGTCTGTGTCCAAATCTTGGGATGCTGGAAATCAAATCTTGTTCAGAATCATGTGATAACTTGAGCCAAAATATGAGTGGGGAGAGTCCGCTATCTGCCTCCAACGAAGAGCAGTCGCCAGGTAATATAGGTACCTTCGTTCATTTCTCCTCTCTAGTAAGTTGTTGGATTTTCAGGTACTGTCGGGCCCTTCAGTGTGGAAAAACCAAGCGTGTTTTAGAAACTTAGGCGCTTGAGGCCAGTTGCCCTACTTATCATTAGCTGGCCCTCTAGGCTGCCTGCCCGGCTAAATGCATGGCTTTCTTGAAAGTCCTTTCTCCATCACTCACACATATATGGAAGGACGTATGAAATTCTTTTGGGTTCAAAAGCAAAATTCTCCTTTAAGTCTGCAAAGGAAAAGGCAGGAGTGGAAGGAGAAACCACACGAGCAACCAAGACTGAAAGCAGAGTTAATATCGGGCCATCCATTCACCGCTGGAGCCTCCAGGAGGATTTGGGACTGAAAACTGATGCACAAACAGCAGACTTTCTGTTAGAGGCTGGAAGGGGGAAACAACAGATATAGAAAACACCCAGAAGAACCAGGGGACTCTCCTCTCTTTCTGAAGACAGAAGAGGATAAGAGTGAACTGTGTCCGGTCCCAGTGTCCCCAGACGGCGGTTTGATGACCTGCGGTGCGTCGGATTTTGGGCTGATAATGCTGCCCCGCATCGGGACAGCGGGTTGTTAAACTGGGCCGGATCAGACGGCTGAAAGCGCCCCTCGCCAGCGCGCAGCTCCTGGAGTAAATGGTGAAGCTCGTCACACTCAAAACACCTGAATCATCTGGTAAACCAGACATGGAGCAGAGATGCCCGACAACGACATTCCCTGCTTTATTTATCACATAAAGCCGAGCCGCTCTCTCTCCTGCATCTGTCATTGTGCAGACAGACCGGTGACAGGAAAAAGAAAAAGGAGGGGCTCCTCCCGAGGCGCGTCGAACGCGCCTTGGCGGGACATCCCTCGTGGCGCGCCAGGTGCATCAAGATGCTGGAAATAAAGCGTCTGACTTTTTAGTGACCAAGGTGCAATTTTGACGCCCAAATCGCATTTGGTGTGTACGCAGGGTAAGACCATCATCTAGGTTTGATATGTTATCTGTCCAGTTTGTGACAGGCTGCTTCATGTGATACCCAAAGGTACATGATTTCCCTGAAGCAGCCTGGGACAGGTGGTGGTGACACCTGAGCTTTAACACCAGTCTCTGCATTTTATATTCCAACTAGTATGTAAAATGTCACATCATAAGTCTCATCTTTATTAGCAACCATAAAGAAACAACGACCACATTGTTGCCATGGCATCAGACAGTGATTCAGGCTTTGGGCTGAAATATCAGTTGTTTTACTGTTGTAATGAAGAAAATCAAGTTTTCTGAATTTAATAACAAATCTCACAAATTTACTTTGATGCTGAAGTCATGTAAAACTGAGGCACACTCAAGTTCTTCATTTCCCTGCACATTCATACAAGTTATACTGTGCAAGTATAGTTGAACTATTGTTTCTGATTATTCTAAACTCATAATTAAATAATAAATAGGTTCTTTTGTCAGGTTTTGGATTCACCAAAGAAGGTATAAATAGAAGAGATGACATGTGGATTGTGTGTCCTTTGCCCCTCCATGCAAATTTAATGATGTAGAAAGTGGCCAGCATGTATAAAGACACATATTTAGTGGAAAAACTTTTAATAATTCCAAAATACCTCTGGGATTGATGAGCTCAGGTGTCCTCTCAACAGCTCACCCCTAAATTATTCACCACATCTCCAATAATTGATATGAAAGGTTTCTGAATTAACTTCGAGTTAAGAATGACAAAGGTAAAAAGTCTGAGTTGATGCTATAAAAAAGAATGAATAAATGTGATGCAGCAGTTCTGTGTGTTAATTGTTAATTCTGACACAGGATCCAAGAAACAAATACTGGAATATTTCCTCTTGACATTTTCCCTTTAAAACCTAAAGAAAAACTAACAATGAGTCCTGGAACCATAATCTACATTCACCTTACAAAGTCAAGAGTCTTAAAGGCATAAATAATTCAATAACCTTCATGAGGAAAAGCTTGCATATTATCTCCTTTTAATGTGAGTGAAAGATGCAGAAACAATACCCCCATCCTGGTATACGAATAGAGAATAAGAGACAGAAAAGCAGCACTGTGGCCAATTTACATTTGCTTTAATGATTTTTAAAATGGACCAATCAATAGCTTTACATTAACAGTGTGAGACAGGGGTCCATTTAGCTGTATCTGTGGCCATGTTTTTGTATAACAAGGTGGACCAATGTGACATGTAAAAATTGACCCCGTTTGCTTTTATTAATTGGCTTTGTGCATCTTGTAAAACATCAGGGCTACAAATCATGTGTGCACCTGTGCGACTGTGAGTAAATGAGAGAATAAATAGCCAGAACAAGGCTGTCATCATAATGAAGGGGAGGTCAGTCTTCCTCTTCAAAACCATCAGTTTGCTTTTCAAAGAAAAAGAAAAAATAATTCAGACCCCCTTGTGTTACTGCAGTCCAGACTCTTTGATGGCGACAAGATCAAGTGTTGAAAAATTCAAAGACCTATTTTTAACAACTGACAAACCTCACACAGTTGATGTGAGAGCAACATCCTGTACGGTACCCGCTCTCGACGTGGCCCAAGCATTTGCAGAGAAAACTTGTTTGCCAACTGAACCTGAAACTTCGAACATGAAGCACTCATAAAACTGCATGATGCTTAACTCATGCAGGGACAGATGCATTGATGGATATTTGGGGGCATTTATTGCCTGCATAGGAGGCTGGAATCACATTAAAATGACTATAACATGGTTATAATGTCAACTTTATAGCTCATTTCTATACCCTGAGTGGAGTTAAAATATCAGATTAAACTGTTTTAAAGATTCAATTTGATTTTTTTTTTCAAACATGACTATAGTCACCATGGCATTGTTAATGCAGTGTTACCTTCAGTAGGACGTCCACATATACATTGTGCTGTGACATTATCTCCTTTATGTCCCATTTAACTCCAGCCATCATGAGCAACATCTGTTCATAGTCGATGGCCTTGGCTGCCACAATCCAGTATATCGGCTTCCGCAGCTCGCTGGCTGTAGACACTGTCTGTGAGGAGAGAAGAAGGGTAAATGAACGTCTTTCAGAGGTGTGTGACATCTGACATGTTCCTTAACGTTACATAAGCAGCGGACAGCAATAAGAAAGACAAGACGTCAAGGTCTCCTCTGAGTTGAGGGTATTATGCAGGCAACATAACTCCATGGAATACAGAGTACAACTTGCCCCCCCATCTGTTTTATGAAGATGCATCTTAAAGATGCAAAAAAAGAAATACTCAGACAGGTATTTAGATATAAAGAAATTTAAGTGTGCAATACCTGGGAATAAAACTGCTGAAGGAATGGTTTCTTGGCTGCAGGCATCATTGTATCCAAATGGGACTGCAGGGATTCAAACTGCTCCGCCAGAAACACACTGAAGACAAAAACCAGTCATTTCACTCAGTGCAGTAGTGGCATGATCTGATCTTAATATGTTTCTGCACCTAACAAAATTAATTAGTATGCCTTAATTCTTTATGAATATTATATCATTGCAGATTGAATTTGAGATTAATTGTACTTTCAC
>JALJCO010011611.1:0-39385 GCA_023101725.1 Atherinomorus stipes
AACATGTTTGACTGGAAACCTTGCATCATACCATGATGTGCCATAGATTAAAACAAAAAAGAAAGAAAGTGTAGCCTGGTTAAACAGCTGCTTTCCTTTCTCAACAAGTGGGAAAAAATCATCTCTTTGCAGTCAGTTTGTACGGAAGCTGAGAGGAGCCAAAGCTTAACATTTAGGTTTAACTTTGATTTTTTAAGAAAGCAAAATAATTTAAAGGGTAAGTTTCTTTTTTCAGCCTGGACCTTATTTCTAGGAGTACATAACGTGGATTTAGTCACTGGTAAAGTTTCTGTATCACTTTGAGTCCTTAGAAAGATATGACGTTCAGTCGCTCTTCTCAGTGTTCCTCCAGTATGATGGTGGAGACGGGGCAGCCGCTAGAAGACATTATCTGCAGCAAAACTCCTTGATTTCATCAGTGCTTTAGGTAGAATGAAGGAACGAATGAGTACTATTGTCCTGTGAGTCCAGATTTAGCTTTCCGTTAGTTATCAGGGTCTTCTACTTTTCGGGGCTGCGTGTTTACGATGGTACAGCTGAGACCCAGACAACAGCAAAAACACAGTTTGCAAAACTGCTTTCATCGAAGCAACTTTCATGACTGGCGAACTGACCATCGGGAGGCCGGGACGTTTCGTGGTCTGCCCGCCTAACTGGCCTGCTCGGTGACTGCAGACGATCAGGTTGGACTTGATATTTAAAGGGGAAACTCGCAACTTTTTTACCTCAATAAATGCTTTTCGGAATTCCGTGGGGCTGAACAAAGTGTTTACGGAGCGACTCAATGTTTCCCCCTCCCGCCGGGCTCTCTGGCCTGCGAGCAGCTAAAAACAACTTTGCCTGCGCCGACCCGAGCAGAACTTGCGGATAACAGAAACCGCTGTACGGTACTCAGGTCCCCTATCTACCGAGCTGCTTCCGGGGGGGGGGGGGGGGGGGGGGCCAGCTCTGATCTGAACCAGACTACCAGCGCTAATTCGAAGAAAACATTTCTTTATCTTCCACCACTCTAAACACGGCTCCTGGTTTTATAATTCAACTCTTTGCTGACCAGAGTGATTCCGTAGCTTGCGCTGCCTCATGCCGGTGAAGCATCACTGCTTCAGGCTCAATAATCACTTGTCACGTCCGCAAAAAAGTAAATAAAGGTTCGTATTCTTACCTGCTACTCGCCAACACCAGAGAAAAATATAATCCACGGCATATTTACCCGCAAATCGCCGGTAAAACATCCTGTTTTAGAAGAGACAGACTTTGCTTTGAGCAGAGGGAGACGAGGGGGTTGCTACCAACGCAGCAAAGTAGCATCAACAAGCTAGAAAAAAGCTTAGAAATATATCCAGCGATCAAAATAGAGGAAAGACAGGCAGAGAAGCCGTCTGTGTGCTGTGGGGTGTAAGGGGGTTGAACACGACAGTGAAAGGACGCCACTAGGGGGAGCCCCGAGCTGAAGTTACTGAGTTCTGCTTTAGGTAACACATATGTCCTAAGCAGCCAATCATTTAAAGCTGCTGTACCAGCTTTGTTTGATGGGAGTTAAAAGACATTAAAAGTTAGTTCCTCACAGTCCAGTCGTAGCTACACCTGAGACCACTGATCCACTCAGATGAAAACATCTTATGTCTGGGAGAATTTTGGCCACTAACGAGCCAACGTACATTCAAACAGTGGCTGAATATTAAGTCATTTGAAAGAAAAACATCTTTTTTTTTCAAATACCCATATCTACCACTAGATATCAGTAATTCTTACACTACTGTACCTTTAAAGCAGAACTCAGTAACTTCAGCTCGGGCTCCCTCTAGTGGCGTCCTTTCACTGTCGTGTTCAACCCCCTTACACCCCCACAGCACACAGACGGCTTCTCTACCTGTCTTTCCTCTATTTTGATCGCTGGATATATTTCTAAGCGTTTTCTAGCTTGTTGACTACATTGCTGGTTGGTATAATCCCTGTCTCCCTCTGCTCAAAGCAAAGTCATGTCTCTTCTGAAACAGGACGTTTTTATCCGCGATTTGGTGGTAAATATGCTGGGATTATATTTTTTCTCTGGTGTTGGCGAGTAGCAGGTAAGAATATGAACTTTTATTTACTTTTTGCGGACGTCACAAGTGATTATTGAGCCTGAAGCAGGGATGCTTCACCCGGCGTCCAGCAGCGCAGCTACGTGAATCACTTCTGGTCCTGTGCTAAAGAGTTGGTTATGAGAGCTGTGGAGCCCTGTTTAGGTGGTGGAAGATAAAGAAATGTTTTCGTGGAATTAGCGCTGGTAGTCTGGTGGCCCTCAGAGGGGGGGGTCTGGGGGGGGGGGAGCTTGAAGCAGCTCTGCAGTATAGGGACCTGAGTACTGCATACAGCGGTTTCTGCTGTCGCAAGTTCTGCTCGGGTCGTGCGCAGGCAAAGTTGTTTTTAGCTGCTCGCAGGCCGTAGGCCCCGGCGGAGGGGGGAAACATTGAATCGCTCCGTAAACACTTTGTTCAGCTCCACGGGGATTCCGAAAAGCATTTATTGAGGTAAAAGTTATGAGTTTCCCTTTAAAAGAAAGCACAGGTCAGAGATGCAGATAACTGACATGTTTGTCAGTGACGGAGCAGGTGAGACAACAGAGCATCTAGCAGGACGAGCTTAAGGACGAGCTAAAACGAACCTGATAAAACAAAAGTTTAAAGTTGGAACCAAGGATATTACAAATTTTAGAAGATGATTAACCACATAAAAGCAGGATAATTCATGGCATGAATGCTGAATTATTTGGCTATATGTTTTTGTTTTGTTTTTTTTAATCACATTAAGATTAAAAAACATTTGTTGTTATATAACATATATAACCAATGCATACATAATCAGATACTGAATCTGATTAGCTGGGAAATATGGGTGACTTTTGAATTTTTCTTACAAAGATGGAAAAGGGAGCAGTGTGTGACTGTCAGCAGCAGCGGAGCTGGGAAGAGCTCCTGCAGTCAGCAGTGGTGGACAGCAGCAGTCAGGAACCTCCAGGTAGGGCTGGGCGATATGACGATATACATCGTCTTGACGATAGAAAATGTCTATCGTTTTCTATAATGCTCTGTCGTTTGCGCCGCGATAGACGCTTTCCAGCAGTATTTTACATCAACTCATGGTTTACGGCGTGCCCCTTGCACGCTGCAATATTTACATCTGTAGTGGAGCACATGGAGGAAGGCAGCAGCAAACGTGCTATGGACCAGGGTGGGGGTGAAATTCCCCCGCAACAAGATGACCTACCAACACAAACCAAGGAGCTGGTGCCTAAAAGAGGGGCAACTTCTGTCATATGGTCGTGGTTTGGTTATAAAAAGACCGACGCGCAACAAACAACAGTTTATTGTAAAACATGCCAGCGCCCCGTCCCAACAATGGACTCTAACACAACAAACTTATTTCATCACCTGCGCAAAAATCACGATGAGGAATACCAGGAGAGTCAACGAGAGCAAAAGCCGCAAAGCGTCTGGTGGAGTGGTGGCGTACGTGATCAAAGTAAACTCCAGACACAAACACTGCAACAGGCTTTTCCCCGTGGCACACCATATAGCCACAACTCTAGCAGATGGAAGGATATCACTGCTGCCGTAGCCGAGCACATCTGCAAAGATATGGCACCAATTTACACGGTCGAAAAACGGGGGTTTGTGAGATGGTGCAAACACTCGACCCGAGATATGAGATGCCCAGCCGAAAACACATTACAAAAGCTGTATCTACATACAGCATGTCGAGCGAAAGTGGAGGCGGAGATTCACAGCAGTGTGTTCTACGCGACAACAACGGACACGTGGTCCAGCCGGACGACTCGTCCATATATGAGCCTAACAATTCACTTCATCGACCGAGAGTGGAACCTCCGCAGCCGGTGTTCACAGACAAGTTATTTTCCAGAAGACCACACCGGAGAAATGCTTGCCAAAGGTCTCCGTGAAGCTCTCGAGTCGTGGGGACTGCAAGAGGATCACCTTGTTTGTGTCACCACAGTCAACGCAACCAACAACATCTTTGCCCTTCAGCTGAATGAAATGACACGCCTCCAGTGTTTTGGCCACCGTCTTCATCGCGATTGGTGAGTGTTTAACTGTCACTGAATCTCAAATGCACATATATTTATTTCTGTCAGTAATATGGCACTTGCCAGGCCGGCATTGTAAAGAAGAATCTTGTTCTTAATGTATTTGCCGGGGAAAAAGGTTAAATAAAATAATAGAAATAAATAATAGCTCAGCATTTTAACATTTCACTTCCCTTAATCACTTTCAACTCCAAAACTGGAATGAGCTACCCCCAATGATCCTAGGGCTTAATTATTTAACATTATGGGGAAATTATGTAGACCTATTAGTAAGATGTATAAATTAAGTGAATGTGTACATGTATGTGTGCGTGTGTATGTCAATATATATATATATATATATATATATAATTTGTATATATATATTAGGGCTGAAACGGTACAGAAAGAATCACGGTTCGGTACGTACCTCGGTACAGTAATGAGAGAAAAATTTCACAAATATTAACTATCTTGTGTTTTATCCACAAGTTCGCTAAACTTTAACATCACAGCTGAGTTCATACTACATACCCGACCCAGTGTTTCCTACCATTATACAGGCAGGGCGCCGCCCTACCAGACCCAGCAGCACTTACAAGTCAGGTTCATTATCCTGATCTGGTTTCTATCCAGCACCAGCTCACAAACTGGTTTAAAAAGCTCATCTCCTCTAGAACAGGTTTATATTGAGCTCTTGGACTAAAAACTAAATTTAACTGATGTTATCAGATTTATATGACAGCATGTCATAGCTGCTCTCTGAGTTTCTCTGTGATGCCCACAGACACGCGCACGTCCACGGGATGAGCGTGCACGGCACCTCAAACAGAGCGTGCATCTGAAAACACGTCAACAGGTTGAAACTCCGACACAGATATCAGTTGTTTTTTTTTAAAGGATTTTTGGGCACTAGTGGCCTTTATACAACAGTGTATAGTGACAGGAAATGGGCAGAGAGAGTGGGGAGTGACATGCAGCAAAGGGTCCTCGACCGGGAATCGAACCGGGCACGGCTGCATGGGGAACTGTAGCCTCTGTTCATGGGGCGGCTGCTCAACCAACTGAGCTAATCACCGCCCCCAGATATCAGTTTTAAACTCTACTGAGGAGATGAAGAAGAGAGGAGAAGAGGAGATAAAGATGGAGACACTCGCCTCCTCTTGCTCGTGAGAACCCGTCCGGATCGCCGGCTGATACCGCCTTTAAAATCACATTTAATTGTATCGCGCGTCACCTTAGATCTGAACTTTAAAGGTATTTAGCGGCTTCATGGTAGCTTGAGTTTATCAAGATTATGCAATCCTTTCCGTTTTTCTGTCCTCTGTGTTTTTTCTCTTTTTTGTCTTTATGTGGACGCCCGTGACTTAAAGGTTGAATATGGATACGGACAGAACAGCGAGCATCACGTGTGTCTAGGTTGTAGCTGCAACGGCAGAAAAACAACTCCAGCCGCTGGGTGCCAGAATCTGCCGATACGCAAGTGTCCAGCAGTCTGCAGCATGTCCAACAGTCTGCAGCATGTCCCACAGTCTGCAGCATGTCCAAAAGTCTGCAGCATGTCCAACAAGTAACGCAGAGGTTTATAACTGACAGCTAACATTGCGCCATGTTAGCAAACACGACAACTTACCGATCCAGGAGAAAATTAGCCATTTTCAGTGTTTTCTCCGTGGAAACGTTTTGTGGGTCCATTTGTGATTCTTCACCTAAATTTCTCCAGGTTTGCTCTTCTCAGGTCCTCTCAGGTCCTCAGAAACAGATAAAAATATCTCCAGGGCTCTGAAGCAGCTGCTTGCTGCGTCATCTCTACGGTTTTTCCCCTGTACCAGCCTGACTATGACCAAAATATTGTTTCCACACAGAGATCGTGTTGGCAACCTGCAAATACATGTATTGGCTTATAGACGTAAATAAACTGCCATTATCGACCCGTAAAATTTATTTTATAATTATTTTTTAGGCTAAATATATTTTTTCTGCGAAATGTTGTACTTTCATTCACAATTCCCTTTAGCGACTTGTGGGGTATTATTTTTGAAAAAATATAGCTTTTAATAAAAATGTTCCATATTCAACCTTTAACAGAGAGTATCTGCTTATGATTATTTATTCTGATTAACACTGAAATGCTGTTACTGGAAGTTACTGTTACAGAGTTCATGAATGCATCATTCAGCAGAGATGATCTGTAGTTGTAGGTTATTAACACAATGGCTATCACACTTACTGGCGTTCATCCTCCCAATTCTGAGACGCTGATGGGGAAACACTGCGACCGCAGTTCTGCAATGTTGACACACTGATTTAGTTTTGCCGACTTTGATTCAGACCCCCTTCGTCTAAACTGAAGTTCTCCGACAAAGGACTGGAGAGTTGGTGGAGCTTCAGCTCAACAATCTCACATGTTGTTGTTAGCAGTTGTTAGGAACAGGATGGTGAGCGCGCTGCGCGGGTCCGTGATGTCCGGTGGCAGCAAGAACTTCATGAAACAATAAACAGCTAAATAAACAAATCATGCGTCAAACAGTTCGGTACAGGGTCGTGCCGAACCGAGAGCAGCGTACCGAACGGCTCCACACAAATACGTGTACCGTTACAGCCCTAATATATATATATGCGCGCACACACATACACACACAAATAATAAAAAGCATAAATAACTAATGCAGTTTACCTGTCCTGTAGTGTGCACAGGTAAATATAAATATCCTATGAGCAGTAATACATAGTTAAGTAATACACAACTTACTTCTTTAGTTGTACAGAAAGGAGTGTGAAACTACGGGAGGTGGAACGAGCACTTGGTGTCTGCAAGAAGATTGTTGCTGCCTTTTTCAATTCATGGAAGAGACGGCGGGAACTAGTCAAGGCTCAAGCAGACCAAAGTCCACCTTTGCCGTCACATCAGCCTAATTACAGAAACCCCCTACGAGGTGGGGGTCTATGCAAGCAATGGTGGAAAGGGTGATCGAGCAGGAGAAAGCTATCTCACAAGTCCTCCGTGCCGACAAAACCTGGCTCCAACTTGGCAGGACATGGACGTCCTGGAATCCATGAACAAGGCATTGAGTCCTCTTAAAGAGTTTACAGACGCCCTGTCTGGGGAGCTCTACCCAAGTGTGTCTGACTTAAAACCAGTTCTCCACCTCTTCAGTAACCAAATACTTCAACATCAGGATGGCGACACGCTTGACATGGCTTCTCTTGTCGACCCTCGATTCAAAACCAGATATATCAAAGAAGAGGTGGATTACATTAAAACAAGAGCTGCTGCAGAGCTAGAGAATATGGTGACCAGAGAAGCAGAGGCAGCCCCCCTTCCACCAGCTGCCACTGCCAGAGCTCAAGATGAGCCAGAGGGGGTTCCTGCAAAGAAGAAAAAAGAAGACTTTGAGCAGCTACTTTAAAACCTCAACAAAGCCAAGCCAAGCCCCCACTGTCGAGCAGAGAGTCCATTGAAAAGGAACGGAGCCTCTATCTGCAACTGGAAGCTGGTCCAGACATAGAACCACTAGAATGGTGGGAAAAAAATGAGCCACATTTTCCCCGAAGTGGCCAGGCTAGCGAGGAATATTTATGCATCCCTGCCACCAGCTCCCCATCAGAGCGGGCTTTCAGTGCAAGTGGGAACATTGTTTCATGCCAGAGGTCTGCACTGAAACCAGCAAGAGCTGACCAGGTTATTTTCCGAGCACTCAATATGTAGAACCCTGGAATTTGGCAAATAATTGTTTTATGTTGTTATAAGTGATATCCATGCCACTTGAGGTACTTTTATCTCTTATCTTATCCCTCATATATATATATATTTTTTTTGTTATACTTGTAAGAACCCCGAGGGAAAATTAGGGCTCTGCATTTCACCATCTCTGTACTGAGAGTATCAGAGAGCAGTGGGCTGCTACTTAAAGCACCCGGGGAGCAGTTGGTGGGGGGTTAAGGACCTTGCTCAGGGGTCCACAGTGGTACACCCAGGGGTCGTGTTGGTGTGGCAAGGTACGCAACTGAGGAACCCCAGACTCCCGGGTGAAAGCCATGCACGCTGACCATTCAGCCAAAGGGACATCCCTGTGGCCAAGTAGCCAGGGCACATGATCAGTCGGAGGTATAGTGACAGGACCCCACTGTCACATTGGGTAATCGAACCCGGGTCCTCCGCACCCAAGCCCACGACGCTACCACTGGGCAATCCACTCCCCTAAATGTTATGTTTATGTGTATATTGAAGTCCTTTTGAAGCTGAGGGGCTAGGCCATAAGGCCTGTATTATTTTTGTTTACTGCTACAGTACCTGCACAAACTTGAAAATGTGGCTTTGGTTTTTCACTTGTTAAATTTTGTATTATTTTATTGTGAGCCTGATTTTGGACATTTATATTTGGTATTTTGTAACCAATATTTATTTTGGAGGCTGGGCCCTATATTGTCTTTGTTTGCTGCTACCATTAAAACTTGAAGGAGTGATATTATATATATATATATATATATATATATATATATATATATATATATTGTACTTGTTAGATTTTGTATACTTATTGTGAGCCAAATGTTGTTGCTGTACTTTAAACTTCAAAATTGCTACATGTTGAATAATTTCCATGGCATTCGTTAACATGACCAACATAAGTTTGGAAAAAAGGTTCTAATTAAAAGAAATGTTTTGTAACTTACTTTTTTATTTGTTCAGTGTATAATTTCAAACTGCATTTCAACATTGCAATTTTATATATATATATTAATTTAGAAAAAATATTGCTATATCGTAATGTATATCGTTATCGGGATATAAAATGAGCTACATCGGGATATGAGATTTTAGTCATATCGCCCAGCCCTACCTCCAGGTACAATTTAAGTACAAACCGAACATGCAGGTGATGCTTTTAGATTCATTTACGCTTCACTTATGATGATCAGTAAGCAAATAACTTTGCAAATGTAGATTATTTAAAGGGACTTGAGGCAAGATTAAGAAACGAAACCGCGACTGGCGCTTCAGGTAACTGCAGCCATAGAGCCAAGCCGTCACAGTGCACAAACTGAAGCTATAATGTTGTTTACTCACCTTTTTTTTCCGTAGTTCCACTTTTTAGTGTCTTTCAGTTGATCTGGATCGTTTGTCGACAGAATAATCCATAACTATCGCTTACAGTGTTTGAATTTACCGCGACCGTCTTCTTCCTGGATCAAACTGCGGATAGGTCATTTGACGTCTGCAGGGCAGCGCGGGAAATTCAGACACCGAATTGCAGCTTTATGCAGCACACAGCCTGTTCAAGGCAACGGAGAGAAACGTGGTGGAAACGTTATTTTTGCTATTCAGCGCTTCATCTCCCATTAGTATTAAAAAAAAATGGACATGCATGTTTGTTTTTGTTCCTGCCTCTGGTCCCTTTAAAAGTGTTAATGTCATTCTGCAGAAGAACCACACACACTGAGTGACTGGTTGACACAGTCGTCTCATTTCTAACTAGTCTGGTACCTGATAGATCAGAAATAGGATTAGTCTCAAGTTAAGGTGAACAATGGTTTAACCTATTTTATTTGATATGTTTGGTAAGTCCTTCAGCAAACAAATAAAAATGGAAGTGAGGAAACAACATGTTCTTTCTCACAACAGAGAAAACACTTAAATTATGCTGAAGTTGTTATTATTGTTCTGATGTTCTCTCTCCTGCAGAAGTACTTAACCTGAAAATAAATGTAGCCTATAATTTGCCATATATTACATGACGTGTCTGATATGTTACATTATGCACTTATGAATGTGTACAAGATTAAAAATCAGTCAGAAAAGAGCACGAAGCACGAAGAGAGTATGATGCGAGCGCGCGAGCTAAGGAAAAAAATGGAGTCGCACATTCCTGCAAGAATCTTATCTTACTTTCAGCACTGCGTTTCTGTCTTTTAACCTGTTTGAGCAAGTCGTGCATGCTTTTATATCGAGTCAGTTGGATTACTGCAACGCGCTGTATGCTGGTATCACCCGTAAAACTTCATCCCGGCTGCAGCACGGCTTTTAACAGGGACCAAGAAGCGTGATCACATCACCCCCCATTCTTGCATCTTTGCACTGGCTGCCCATTAATTTTAGGATTGATTTTAAAATGTTGTTATTCGTTTTTAAAGCTTTCCAGCAGTTTAAATTAGAGACCTCATTAAAGTATCAACCTGGCGCGAGCACTGAGGTCTGAGGGAGAGCTCCTCCTTTAGGACCAGACTGAAAACCAGGGGTGACGGGGGTTTTTGGTGGTGGGCCCGAGAATCTGGAATGCCCTGTCATCCCTTGTCAGCACAGCCCCCACTGTAGAGTGTTTTTAAGTCCCGTCTTAAAACACATTTTTATTCTATGGCTTTTAACATTGCGTGAGCTGTGTGGTCCTCTGTATTCTTTTATTTTGTTTTATTAATTATCTTTAATGTTTAGGTTATTACAGATTTCTGTGTTATTATTGTGATTTTATTCATTTTTCCTGAAATTTTACTTTTGTGCAGCACTTTGTAGACTTTCTGTGGTTTAAATGTGGTATATAAATAAAACGGTTGGATTGATTGGATAGGATATTTTAATTTCAGGAATTTTATAAATACGCTAAGCCGATATGTGTTGGCGACTTCATCCATCTTCCACCCTCATATCCTACTCTTCCTCACATACCCATAGTCACCTCTCAGTGGTGTGTGCGCCCTCGTCTGTCAAAGGGTGGTACTGCATGTAACATTAAGGAACATCAGGCCAAGCTCGGGCCTCCATCGCCACCTAGAGGGCCACGAAAAACTTTCCTTTCCACATGTGGGCCGCGAAGACTGGATGAGTTGTAATGTAGCCCCCCCCCCCCCCCCGGTGGCGGTAATTTGTCAGAGTTCAACAAACAAGCAGAAGAAGACACTCAGCTAGCCGCTAGCCTGTAGCTAGTCCAAGTTCAGTTTATTTGTATAGCATGCTTACAACAACCGTGGTCGCACAAAGTGCTTCACAGAAATATAAAAGATACAGCTAACGTTATAAAGAATTAAACTGAAATAATAAAGACAAAAATGGTCCCAAATCAGCCCTAAAAAGGCAAAAATCCACTCCAATTTATTAAATACGGATTAGTGAGTGGAGATAACAAAGCAGAGCTGACAGTCTGGATGGAGCACCAGCTAATGCTAATGTTAACGCTTATGCTAACGCTAACGGAAGCCCCTGAAGCATCTGCAGCTTCATCTAGAAACAAACATCTAACACTCGTTGGAAAGAAAGATTTTTTTAAGGAAAAAAGAGAGAAAATCAGCTGTTGATGCAGAAAATGTCTGTTATGTTTGGAAGTTCTTTAAAAAATTCTAAGAAAAGTTTAAATAAACAAATTGTTCAAGAAAATTTTATGCTTTAATGGCCTGTCTAAACAAATAAAATCTAGGTTTTTACAGATTTAAATTGGTCTTTTATTTTCAATGTGATTTATGACTGCAGCATTTTATCTCTTTTTTAAATCAGTTTCCATCAGTTTTTTTCTGTTGTTCCTCTTTTTGTAGTAAAATGTTGTAGATTTTGTGTTTATAGCCTAATTCTGATTTGTTCTTGTAGGAGTCTGATTTTATTCCATGAATTATACGTGTGATACAAATGCGTTTGTGGCCATCTTATAATATATTTTTATATGATGTTATTCATGTTTATCAGCCACATTTTACAGGTTCAGTCTGTTAAAGGCAGCTGGATTTGCTTTACTTATTAAATAAATAAACAGAAAATGAGATCATTACACTAATACAGTGTTAAATATGAGTGGACCCTGGACCAGTTTGGACTGAAAACTTGGGCCCCATCTTGAAAAAGGTTGAGAACCGCTGGTCTACGGTGTACATGTTCTGTATTTGTGTTTCATGTACTGTAATTAAAAAAGAAAACTGCACTCAGAGCTCATTTCATAGGAGATGTGCAAAGTTATCAGCTCCTCCCTTTTTCCTTCATTTCCATCTGTAGTGACTTTATGGCAGTGATTCCCAACCCTGGTCCTCCAGCAACTCTATCCTGAAGACTTTCAGTCTGACAGCTGAGTCACAATAATGGATCAGTAGCAGACTGGTGGAGAGCTCGTCAGAGATGCATTTAATCTGAAACATCTGTGTCCTGGCAGGGCAACAGGCAGAGTCTGCAGGACCAGCACTGAAAATCACTGGTTTATGGTGTGTGTGTCAGGGACTATTATTATTTTGGCTCTCGGGACATTTAGAGAAGGTGATACAGCTGTTGTCCCTTTGATAAATGAAATAATATTTATCTTAAATTTAGTCCATTTTTCCAACAAAAATCTCCCATAGAAACAGTTTCTGTAATGTGTCCGCACATCCTGCCAACTTTAAACTGATTATATAACGTGACAGCATTGGCAGATGCAGAACCTGAGCCTATCTGGTACAGACACCGGGCTTACACTGTGTGATCTTTGACCCATTTTGAGCCCATTTTCCACTCGCACGATCAGTTTTCGAATTGGCCCGATTTTTGTCAGTCTTGTGTCGTGCCTCGTATCGTCTACATGAGGTCACGAGGAGGGATCAGCACAGGACCAGCTCCAGATCAGAAATCATGGGTTGTGAGGGAACTGGCGAAGGGCTGCATGCTAACTGGCTTCAAACTTGGATTGCACATGTGCATGCATAGTTGGAGCGAAGAGGAGCAGCACAGCGAGTTAATAACGCTGAGAACTGAAAACTCGCTAGCTGGCTGGCTGGTCGTCTTGCACGCTTGCAAGACGACCTCCAGGTCGTACTTTTGTCTTCTTTTTACTGATGTCCAGACAAACACGACGATGGACGAGACAGATCTTTAAATCTGAACTTTCCGAGTGGGAAATCCGACTTTGGGGGGGGGGGGGGGGGGGGGGGGGGGGGGGGGGGTCATTCCAGTTGAAACTTCCTATTCGGAACTGGGAATTTCTGACTTCCAAGTTCAAATGGAACACAGCAACAGGCTGGAGGCAACGGGTTGTTGCATTTTTACCTGAAGGAAACTAAATAATCCATAGTTGGACGTCCGTCTGGTCTATTTACATGAACAACTGTAACGTGAAGCGTCTGGTCGCAACAACGTTAAACCACTGTAGCTTGCTGCATTTTAGGAATGTCTTTAGTTTTCATAGATAAATATTTTCAATATTGGACCAGTTCACCAAAACTATAGTTGGAAAGCGAATGAAACAGAATCTGTGGAAACTTACCACCGCAACTGAGAGCTCTCCAATGGTTTCCAGTTATGACGTTTGATGGCAGGAACCAGCACGTAGCTCATTATTCAGGGTCAGCAGGCAGCCGATGAAATTAAATCCCGTCTCTGGAATGTAGATCGGAACATCAAAAGGCAAAGCACAAATTTAATTTTGAGGCGAGATGCTGCAGCAGCCAAGCTGGTAGCAGTTAGCCTGCTTTGTTTAAGTTTTTGACACCCGAACGTCCTCTTCTTCTTTGATTTCTTCTTCTTGTGCTGTTTTACTGGCGGTTGGTTGGCAAACACTTAAAATGGTGCATTACTGCCACCACCTGGTGAGGAGTCACCCAGGCGTCACGTCATCACGAACTTACTCAAACTGCGCATGGCAGGTACATTGGGGCCACTTTGGGGCCTGCAGGCGTTTATATTGAAGTCTGAAAAAGGTCGGATTTTACCTGTAATGTAAACAGACGTCCAGATCTGGAACAAATCAGTTTCATGTCACCTTTGCCTGCAGTGTAAACGGAGTCATAATGATCCCGGCACTCTTTCAGATCAGTTGTACGTAAGGATTTGTAAAAAAGTGTCTGCGTCTCACATCTCTACATCAGATAACACGTGTCCACATGCTGTTTACTGTTAGAACACATGGAGACCTTCCGTGCTTGAGATCGCTCTAAAAAGCCCAAATAAAACATTTAATAATAAATGATAAAACCATCAAAACCATCTTTTATCAGACTTGACTAAAATAAGAAGGGGAAATGTTTTGAACGGACTGTTTCACACAACGCAATGGAAGTGACACAGGTTGCCCACGGCAACAGAGAAAATGGGGCTGAATGTGTGATGGATGTTTATCACTGTGAAGTGTAGTGGTTAATACAGACGGCTGATGTGGAGATGGTAGTGCAGGGGTGTCCAGCTCCGGTCCTCGAGGGCCACAATCCTGCAGGTTTTCCATGTCTCCCTTCTCCAACACACCTGACTGAAATTCATCGGCTTTTAGATTCATTTAATTTGAGTCAGCTGCGCTGGTGCACGGAGGCATGGAAAACCGTCAGGACAGCGGCCCCTGAGGACCGACTTTGGACACCACTGTGGTAGTGGGTCTGAATCCCAGGTGCAGCTGACTTTATCTGTCTTGTCTTTTTTTTTTTTAATTCACGCGATATGATATCAAAATGTCGTGTCCTGTGTGGTCGACGTATAGTGTGAGCGGTCCAGTCATATCCGAGCATTGTACAGTGTGAGAACATGATTCATGGCGATGAATGTTTGAACCCTGCGGTTAATGCTTGCAGTTTGAGGTGGACCCATGAGACCTGATGGGGAAAATTGTACAGTATCTGCCAGCGTCACTGGGTACGTTTACATGGAGACTTTTTTCCCTTTCGGATTGAAATCATTCTGATTGAGGATTTCAGGGCAGCTGTTTACATGGGAACTAATACACATGCGTGTACATGCGCCAATATTTATTCAGGATAATCCTGCCTGACATGCGCAGAATGATGTAAATCACGTTATTTATTAAAGACGGAGGTCTACAAACAGCTGATCGTCACAGTCGTCGTGGTTTCTGCAGGACGTTAATGAAGCAGCAGCTGATCCTCATGAGCTCCTACTGGGAACAACCAAGAGGAAAAGCTGTAGAGACGGAGTTTGAGTTAAAAACAAACTTTCTCGCTGTCCAGGGAATTACGTCGTTCACAGCCATCTGTCAAAGTGAGGAAACGTCACTTGTTTCATGTTGACGTCTCGTTGAAGCATCGCTGTAAGAGCGCAACCTCACAACTTTCCGATTCAGCGTTTACATGATCCCCTGTTCGGTTTGGGGAAAGGAAAATTCTACCCCCCTAAAACCGAAAGAAAATTCATTCGGTTCGGCGCTTTTCATTCGGAAAGAGGCGTTTACATGGATCATTTTCATTCCCAAAGAGCTTTTAAACCAAAAGCAATCGGTCTATGTGGGTCCATGTAAATGCAGCTACTGTTACAGATTCTGACCAACTAACGGGGAGCCGGAGCGTTTTCTTACTCAGCCTGACTGAATTACTAACAGGTTACAAGCTGCCATTAGGAAATGCAGTTTTCTCCAGATAAGAACATGCAGCTTATCAAGTGAAAACGAGTGTCATTATCTCGAGATAATGATAATAGTACTCATTCAGTCATTTTCTGTACCGCTTATCCAGTTCAGGGTCGGGGCGGGGGTTCTAGTATCCCAGCTATTATCGGGCGAGAGGCGGGGTACACCCTGGACAGGTCGCCAGTCTGTCGCAGGGCCAACACAGAGAGACAGACAAACATTCATGCTCACATTCATACCTAGGGGCGATTTAGAGGGGCAATTTAGAGTGATCAATTAACCTAACATTTAAGAAAAATGACCGTTTTGTAACGTAAACTAACTTAAACTATAGCAATATGGCTTGACCTCACTGGCCGCTATTGACAAAACATTGTAACATAAAAATGAATATTATTCTATAATGAGGTAATTAATCCATAACATGGGCCTAAACTAAGATAATACAATGATTTTCGTAATATTTATATCTCCATTAAAAAAGAAAATACTTATATTTGTAGCCTGCCTTCTTTGCCACTTGCATTCTGGGTAATCCTTACTCACAAGGTGGTGTCGGATAAACTCAGGATGGAGGATATTCAGCCTTAAACTTGCCTCAACTTAGCGTTCTTAGAATCGGGACAGCACTTGCATTTCGGGGGAGTGCGCATTTTTGAGATTGAGGGTTAAGACGGGAATTGGAATTCACCCTTTGTGTTTTGAGTGTAGTGTTGAAGATATGTCATTTAGGAACTGCTGAGTCTTTGCTTTTTGTAATTTTGCAGTTACTATTTGGGTAAGTTTCTATGAAAGGGACAATGCACATGAAGAACATAAAAAAGACGTTGCCGACAGCAGGAAGCTGATTTCCATCTGCAGTCCCAAACAGGAAGCCAGTCGGACACCTGCAGCTCATTCAGAACTCTGCTGCTCCAGTCCTCACTAAGACCAGAAACCTGGACCGCATCAGTCCAGTCCTGAGCTCTGAATGGTTCAGCACCTCCACCCAGTATGAAGCTACCAGACCCCCTCAGGTCATCTGGATCCGGTCTTTTATCAGTTCCCAGAATCAGAACCAGACCCGGAGAAGCTGCGTTCAGCTTCTATGCTCCACATGTCTGGAACAAACTCCCAGAAGTCTCAGATCAGCTGAAACACTCACAGTTTGTTTACATCCACCTGTTCTCTGCTGCTTTAAATAAAGTTTCATTCAGGACTCCAGATCTGATCTGTTTCTTTTAAGCTTAAAGTTAATATCTGTTTTCTGACAAACCATTTATTGCTTCCTCTGCACCCCCGCTGTAACGCTGTTAATCTTTGATGTAAAACACTTTGAATGCTTCTGTCCATGAAATGTGATGTCCAGATAAACTTGCCACGCCTAAATACAATCAGAGAATGAATGAAAGCGTCCTTGCTGGTGTCCAGCTTGCAGACAGCAGTGGTGGCACAGATCGTAATGGCCAGCCATGTTCAGGATCGGCCTGTTTGTGGAAAATGGATTCAGTTATTTATTGTGATAGTTGAAACTCTGTACAGCTCTTTGTTTGCATCCTCACATCGTCAAGATCATGTTTGTTTATCAGTTTGAACAATCCTGACTGTGATGGCTTCTGTGGGATTTGTACATCACTAACGGAGCAAAGCAGCAGATGTTGAACGTTGGTGGGAGAGCAGCTCTTCCTGCAGCGAGAGCTGGTCACCAAGCTGGGATTCATTCATTCCCAGCATGCTTCAAGTGTGAATGAAGTGCAGTAGTTTTGTGGTATTAAAAATCAGCTGACTCATCCGAAACATCCTCTAGGTTCTCCATCTTTGCCCTGTGGACCTACTGCCCTGTTTCCCTGCTTTAAAACGCCTCGTTTATGTTTCTCTCTCTATGGTAACAGACATGTATGGAACCAGAACACAGTAAATGAAAAGTTGTACCTGGATTAAACAACTCACAAGATCTTATCTGCTGAGCCTGACCGTGTAAGACATCACCATCCAGTGTGCCGGAGAACAAATGCTGGGAAAAAAGGGGAGTTTTATCAGCCGCTTTCCATACAACACAGTTTATCATGTTTTATGTAGTTCCCCTCCTGCTTCCGTGGTCATTCCTGAAAATAAAGGCTTCCTCAGCAGCTCTCTTGGCTTCGTTTGCACATTCATGTCTGCTCTCTAAACTGCTGGAATCGTATCCCTCTGGTGGCCGACGCTCTAGGTCACGTCTTTTAGCAGATTTCTCCACCAACAGGAGGCAGCAAGGTCACGTGTGCTGGTGTGTCTGACAGATGCAGGCTGGAGGACCATGCACCAGGTTTGACTTCATCTGCTGGGTTTAGTTGGACATGGTTGCAGGACTTCTGCAGTTGTAGTTCATAGTTCACTGTGTGCCATTACATTCAAATATTCTATCTAGAATACTTTATCAAATGCATTATTGTAAAATAAGGGATGTTCCGATACAGCCTCTCCTGTCCAACTGCGTACCGATACTGAGTACCGATCTGTTACCTGTGTTACTTTCAAGAGGTCTATTAAATTCATGACTTAAAGGAGAACTTTCTTTTTTCCAACCTGGACCTTATTTCTGGGAGTTTATCCATGCATTTACTCGCTGGTAAAGTTTCTGCATCACTTTGACTCCTTCGGAATATATCCCGTTGAGGTGCCCTTCAGCCTGAATCCATATAACGGGAGAGACGGGGCAGCCTCTCCATCAGACGTTATCTGCAGCAAAACTCCTTCATTTCACCAATACTTTAAAGCAGAACTCAGTAGGTTCAGCTCAGTGCTCTCCGTAGTGGCGTCCTTTCGCTGTCGTAAAGTTCGTATCCCCCTACACCCCCACAGCACACAGACGTCTTCTCTACCTTTCTTCCTCTATTCTAAACCCTGAATATCTCTCTAAGCTTTTTCTAGCTTGTTGATGCTACGTTGCTACGTTGGTAGCAGCAGCTCGTCGTCCTGTGTCTCCTGCAGCGGGACGTTTTACCTGCGTTTTGCGGGTAAATATGCCGTGGTGCATATTTGGGGTAAGAATGCAGGTAAGAATGCAAAGTTTTTCATTTACATTTACTTCTTGCAGACATGACAAGTGATTACTGAGCCAATTTGGGCATGAGGCTCAGCGCTACTTCCCCCGGCGCTCAGGCAGCGCAAGCTACGTGAACCGGATCATCACTCTGGTCCAGCAAAGAGTTGGTTTTAGAGCCTGGAGTCTGTGTTTAAAGGTAGAGTCTGAAGTCCCTCCAGCGTCTCTGTTTGCAAACAGTATTCAAACTTAGCGCTCCTCCCTCTCAGGCTAATGGCCGCCTCGTTCTAGCTAGCCTATTCAACTTCAAGCTTCTCCTTCAGAGCTCAGAAGCGGCTACAAGCCAAACTATTATTAACCTGGTTTTCCAAAGTGCATTATCTGAAGCTCTTACCTTTTCTTCGGTGCATATACGGTGTTTTCTTTCTTTCTTTTGTTCTTTCTTTCTTTTTCCTTTGAGAGTTTGAGTGACTGGCGTCTGCTCCAATCATGAGCTTATTTCCACACAGCGTCATGCTCTTAGCTCTGTCATTGGCTGCCGATATAAACAGAAATCTCCACCCAGAAACGTCCCGAACACACCAAAACAATGCAAAAGAGCGAATTACAGGCAGGGGGAGAGAGTTGCGTTAAAACGCACCACGGCACGGGAGCTGAGTCCCAAAGGTGGAGTTTGAGACGGATTTCACTTGCTCAAGTCTAACGTTTATTTTTTAGGGGAGGAACTCCGGACTATACCTTTAAGTGGTGGGAAGCTAAAGCACCGTTTTTCAGTCTGGTTCTGGCGCAAACCAGTGCTGGAAGCAGTTCGGTGGATAAGGGACGTGAGTGCCGTACAGCGGTCTCTGTTGTCGCAAGATCTGTGTCGGGTCTGCTCAGGCAGACTTGCAAGTGCCGCTTACAGACCAGAGACACCGGGGGGAGACTAGGAAACATAGAATCGCTCCGTAAACACTTTGTTTCTCCGTAAACACTTCTGCGCCTGATTTTTGGTGAGTTTTCTGCCTCACAAGACGTTGAGGTGAAAATCAAACACATTTGATATTTTTTTGCCTCGTGAGGTGAAAAGCGCATGAAACAAATAATGATAAAAAAACTACAACGTACTAAACTCCATTAATACATTAATTTTTCATCATTCCTTTCATGACTTGTTCTATTAGCTCTTAGAATAGATCAAAAGAATTCATATGTAAATGTTTCCTCAGCCCCAGTTTACAAAAGATTATCTATAATTTCTGCTTCCTGTTTCTTTGTTTTAGCTTTGATCGTAAAAACAGAAGGGACAGTGATGTGGGGATGCTGTCTCTCTGCAGAGGTGAGGGGGACATGGGCAGAGCTGTCTGTTGCTTGTGTTTGCTCTCTAAGCTGCAGCCAAGCAGAAGAGGATTAGTGGGTCAGTGCCTACTTTGTTCCATCACATCAGATTCCCACAGTGCCACTGGGGCCCTGCAGGGCCAGGCTACCCTGACTACCATGAAATGGCTGTCCAGGAGCGCCAGAACTGCAGCCACAACCAGGAAATTCAAATTTGTGTTTTCATATGTATAAAAACATTTTTACCTGCCTGAGATTTGTGTTTCGACTGTCAGCAAATTGTAAAAAGTTCAAACTGATCGGGGCATTCCTGGCCTTTCTTAAAGAATAACTTTCTGTTTTTTCAACCGGGATCTTATTTCTAGGAGTTTATGCGTGCATTCACTCACCGGTAAAGTTTCTGCATCACTTTGACTCCTTTGGAAGATATAACTTGATTCGCACTTCAGTGGACATCCAGCAATAATGGCAGAGATGGGAAGCGACTGACGTTATCTGCAGTTAAACCCCTTAATTTTCGCCAATACTTTAATTTGAATGAAAAAACGAACAAGTACCATTATCCTGTGAGTCCAGACTTAGCTTTCCGTTAGTTATCAGGGTGCTCTACACCAGTGTTGGGAACATTACTTTAAAAAGTAATTAATTATAGTTACTAATTACTTCTCAAAAAAAGTAATTGCGTTAGTTATGGAGTTACAGCTTTACTAAAATAACTAGTTACTTGGAAAAGTAATTTTTCCGTTACTTTTTAATGTTCCTTTTGATGTAACTTTTAAATTAACTTTGAATTAACCTCAATTAATCTATTAAATTAATCTTATGTTGAATTAATATGAAAGTGAATATTAGATGTGACTAATGAATTAAATTAATAGAAACTTCACAGAATAAATTTCCAACAGAAAAATCATGGACACTCAGACTGATGGATGTTGTGGCTCCGTCTCCTCCTCAAGCTCATGTGGTTCTAACGGACACCAGAAGAAACACGAACTAATCAACGTTTCTCATTGTGTTTGTGTCTTTTATCTCTGAGGGAAACGTTTGTTATGAATCCAGTTTATAATTCTCCCCGTTGTGCTCGCGTGTTCGGCTGCGCACATTGACATGAGGTTTGCAATGACAGTCCATCATCATCTTCATCATCACTGTTTCTGTACCGCTCCAGGTCAGATGGAGACAGATCCAGTGTGCAGAACTAGTTTAATTTATCTTCAGTATTAACTAGTGAAAGAATTCAGGTCATGGGTGAAAGACAATTAAAGGAAACTTGTTGCTGGAATATAATGCTGTTTTCATCTTAAACCTCGCGCTGTGTCAGCGTCTGTGTCAGGCTGGTGACGCCGTCACCGCCCTGTAAAGGTCCACAGCGGCTAAATATGAACTTCTCCAAGCCTAGAGTGCAACCGCGGTTAACAGAACACAACTCTTTTTTTTTTTACTCTTAACGTGTGTGTGGAGAGGAGGCATGTGTCTGCAGCAGAGTGATACGGAGATACCTGGAGGCACTTTCCCATATCACTCCGCCTCCTCTCTGTGAGAGCACCAGCACTTAGTCCCAACAAAAGTGAAACTTCTGTTCACCAGGAACAAAAATAATCTCACATAACAATAGTAACGCGCTGTCAGTGAAGGCCAGTAACGGTAACGGCGTTTTAATGATAGACTTAGTAATTAGTTAGATTAACCTGTTACTGAAAAAGTAGTGCCGTTAGTAACGCCGTTTATTTCTAACGGCGTTATTCCCGTCACTGTTCTACACACTTTTTGGGGCCGCGCGTTCACGATGCGTGCTTTTGGAGTACAGCTAAGAAGAGCAGCTGCTACACAGACAACAACAAAAACGCAATTAGAGAAACTCTGAACTCACAGGACAATAGTACTCGTTCATTCATTCATTCTACTTAAAGAATTGAAGAAATCAAGGATTTTCACTGCAGATAATGTCTTCTATAGTCTCTGCCCCGTCCCTGCCATTATTACTGGATGTACACCGAAGGGCGAATTAAGTTATATCTTCCGAAGGACTCAAAGTGATACAGAACCTTTACCGGTGAGTAAATGCACGTATAAACTCCTAGAAATAAGATCCAGGTTGAAAAAAAAAGAAACTTGTCCTTTAAAAATGTTGGTGTGAAGTCCTCATAAACAGACAGCATGCTCATGTTATTACCTGGAGTATGCCGCCCTTTGTTCCAGTGCACATATACAGGAGGGAAATACAGCATGTCCAGCACCGGGGTGAAAAGCAGTGATGTAACCCTTGTAACTGGAGTTGGTGCCATGTTGTGCAGTAATTTGAACAGAAAAAATCATTCATTTCACATGTGACCCAAATTAGTTTTATAGCTACATGTGAAACGTGAAGTAGAGCACATGTGAAAGATGCAGGAAGAAGCATGCGGTTTTAGAACATTTTCATGGTCATAACCATAGACCGTTTGTAGAGATGGACGTAGTATCCGGTTACATCTGAATAGAGGAAAGTGAAGCCAGGTGGGCATGTCCCACCATCTTCATATTGCCGTACCACTTACGTGTCGTCACTCCTGGAAAATACTAAAATGGGCACAGCGCTGCCGCGGGGCAAACGATTGACAGGCAACGTAATCTAGGCTAAACGCTAATCGAGCTAACTCAAAATTAACAGGAGCTTATGAAGATTAGCCTCCAAGGTGGTGAGACGAAGGTAAGACATGTTTGGATTTGTTAGTTGCTAAAAAACACCATTTTGCTACTGAGCTGCAGACTGAGACCTTTCTGAGAGCTAACAAGGAGCTAACTGTTAGCCACCAGTCGGCAGGTTGGCTTTCAGTCTGCCGCATGTCAATCAAAAGAACACGCCCCTAATTATGTTTAATTTCAAGAATAAATAACAACTAAACGGATTAGTTAAAAAAAAAGTTCACCTCCCTCACAGTTGACATGAAGGTCAACTTGACCTATTAAACCTAAAATGATCTTTAGAACCAGACTGTAAACATGTTTATTTTTGCTGTAAACATGTTTATTTTTGCTGTGAACATGTTTATTCCTGCTGTGAACATGTTTATTCCTGCTGTGAACATGTTTATTCCTGCTACAGTATAAACACGTATATTTCTGCTGCGAATTGGTCTTTTTAACATGGGAGTCTATGAGCTTTTGCTCTGTTTTGGAGCCCCGAGCGGATCAAGAAAGAATTACAACTAAAACTTCACTTCCTGGTTTCACACTTTTCCAGCAGAGCTTGCCTCTTGGTAATAACATGTAAAACCCATGAAATCTGAGGTGAAACTTCATCGCACGTCCATGCAAGTTCACAACACTACAAAGCCGAGGTGTTCAGCGCCTACTCTGCCGATAATACAAGCGTAGAAGAAGAAATTTGCTGTTTACATTGTGCTAAGAGCGACAGAGCTGCAGACAAACACAAGAGGGAATGGATATGGATTTAACAGAAAGAAAGAAAGAACGCGCGATCTCATGTAGTTTGTTCTCGAAGCTTCCATAGTGTCGTGAACTCGCACGGATGCGCATCGGGAAGTGTGATGTTCAACTGTTTAGCTTCTAAAAATCTACTAAATTTTGTGGTTTCCACTAAATTCTGGACGCACCCACTAGGAACTTGATTAATTGGAGAGAGTATGGAGGAATATTGAAAGTTTTTGTGGGATTTTAAGGACTTTTGGGTTCAAGGTCTGGTCACTCATAAAAAAAAAAGGGGGGGGGGAAAAGGAAGGCCCTGGGCTCAGGTGGGAGATAAAAAAAAAAAAAGGGAGCCAAAGATAGAAAAATAAGAAAGAGAGGAAAGGGAGGAGATAATCAGTGGGTGTACTATCCCTTAAAAGGGGGGAGAGGGTGTGAGTAAATGTAATATGGAGGGAGGGAGAGGGGGGGAAAGGGGGGGGAAGGGACTGGGGAGTAGACCGAGAGAAGGGAAGGGGGGGGGGAAAGGGGGGAGGGTGAGGGAGGGGGGGGTAAGAGGGGCGCGGGAGGGGAGGTCCAGAGGAACTTCAGCAAGAACAAAGTGAGGAGAAGAAGGGGTAGAATGGAGGAGGAGGAGAGGAGGAGAAGAGAAGGAAAGAAAAAAAAAAACAAGAAAGAACACAGAGGGAAGAGGGGGAGTTTTATAAGAACTTTATAATTAATTTTTATTATATATAGACCCAAATAGGTCACAGAGGGATAACCAGTCTTCAAAGCGATAACAACAGAAAAAAATAAAAAAATAAACAAAAAAAAACAAAAAAAACAAAAAAAAATAAAAAAAAAAAAAAAAAAAAAAAAAAAAAAAAAAAAAAAACAATAAAAAAAAGAAACAAATATTCATAAGAAAATATTTTACCAAAAAAAAGTTCTCAGAATGACTTTAAAATGTCTGACATCACGTGCCCTTTTTGCAACTGAAGACAATCTATTCTACTGACCAGCAGCTGAATACAACACTGTTCTCTGCATCGCACAGGTTCTGCTGCTGGAACAATTATGTGGTCAGTTTCTTGTTCCCTCGTGGAATAAGTGTGCCTGCCATGAACATAAATAATTTTAAGGACTGGAGCAGGAACCATGTAAAACCTGCAGGACTGGAGCAGTAAACATCAAACTGTTGTTGAATCGAAGTACTATCGTATTGTTATAAAAGGAGTCATTTGCAGCTCTTGTCCACAGAGCCCCTAAGCCAGTTTGAGTCGAGTAGATTTGACTCTCATACGATGGTCGTCTGGGCGAGTTAGTCCAGTCTGGGTGCTTAACTGTGATATCTGCTGGACTAGCATGCATGTAATTGTCTGGCTTTAGCCTAAACAGTAGTTAGCTGTTCATGTAAGCATCCTCAGTAAACATTGGGTGGACAAACGGGGACAGGCTAACCAGCCTAAGACCAGACCCACCATCAGAAAATGACTCAAACCTGAAAAATCCCAAAGCAGGTGAAGAAAATAGTTATTATGGATTTTTGAATCAGTTCAACAGACTGAGCTTCAGCTAATAAAATGTAGACACAAAATAAAAAATATCTGACACAAATGGGACTAATTTAAAATATTTCCTATAAATATTCCTCATTAAACTCTACAGCTGAAATTCATTGGCAGTAGAGGTGTCAATGTTTACATTTTTTCCTACACATGTAAAGGGGACTACTAACCGTCATGTACATGGTTACACGTCAGAGATTAATAATCTTTAGGTTGCAGATGGTGACGTCACCTACGCATCCTACCGCCCTCCCGCCGTCATACTGAACTCAGAGCAGAAACACTGTAGTAGAGCCAAAGTAAGGTTCTGGATGTTTATCATTTTAACCCCGAAGAACTGAAACAATTCGACGAGTCCGTGCAGAAGTTTCAAACAGCTGACATCAGCTGAGCAGATTTTTCCTCCATCTATCAGATGCATAATAACTCGTCTACACACATGGGAGAAAGGAAGCTTTCACCAGCAGGGATGTCTATCCATGTTTCACGGCTGGCTGGGCTGACCCCAACATGTGGAAATGTTTTATCTGAGAGAAGAACGTTTTATTCTGGTGATCAACTTTATGTAAACAGCGGCTAACATGAGTGGTTAGCTAAACACATGCCGTTGTTACAGTGTCTGATCAGATTCACGCTCACAACTTCATTTTCTGAATAAATATACATGAAACCCAGTTAGCAACAACTTAAGCTAGCTCTCTTAACTTAGATTGAAACTCACCCAATACGTTTTTGCTGCACAGATGCAGCTGAGATGAGTTGATCAGATGTGTCTGATCAACTCTCCTGATCACTAAAAGCATCTCTGACGACGTCCGTCTTCACTGATCTATAGAAAGAAATATCTGTAACTTCCAGCTGCAGTTTATGGATCTCTGACGGCTTGAACAGAGTCGCTACAGCGACACAAAGCAGCGCCGGTGCTCTGCTGCTGTTCACCGCCACCACGTCCCCGAGTCAACTGTGATGTGACGCGACAGGCTGCGGCTGCGCTTATAATATATACAAATATCAACAGAACATCGCGCCCCAGGCATCTGTTATGTATGCGGATAGTTACTTATGCTGCGTTCCATTTTCATCGGAACTGGGAAGTGGGAACTGGGGGTGACGTCACACCCGACCAACTTGCGTTCCCGCTCACTGGTCGGAAAACCAGTTAGCAACCTAGCAAAACAACGTGTTTGCTAAGGCTATTGTTATTAGCCGTTGTTGGCTCAGCTGGCGTTGTAGTTCACATATACGACATGAAAAATGTGAATTACACTACAGCAGCTTCCCCCTACATCTGTATAAACCAATACTATGTGTACGATTGATTTATGCAACTAAATATAAGTAAGAAGTGTAAATAAATGTAACATTACAGGAGCTTCTAAAACTGCTAACACAGGGCGCGGCCATCTTTAAATCTGAACTCGGAGCTGCGAGAGTTGTCCGACTTTCCGAGTGGGAAATCAGACTTCAGGGGGGCGTTCCAGTTGAAACTTCCTACTCGGAACTGGGAATTTCCGACTTCCGAGTTCAAATGGAACGCAGCATTATTATCTGAAGCTTTCAGGCAACAGTACCCCCATAAAATAGTGTTGGTGAGACATAAAAGAGGAGGGGAAGGAAAAAATGGCGTGTATACGGTTATTCATTTTTCTAAAAGGTTATGATTTATTATCGTAGACGTTGACACCCCTAATCGGCAGTAAGAGGAAGTTTTCCAGAATCAGTGCAGCTTTGATCATTTTACAGCTAATCACTCTGGGTGAAACCTGTGGCCAAAGGCTCACTTTGCCGTGTTTTCAGATCAGCTCAAACAGACAATATGTTGTCATGGAAACAGGCAGTTTCCATGGTCTTACATAAGCAGCTGAAAACGAGTAATAAAATTTGACTGCAGATAAAAGAATGTGTAAAGTTTCAGCGGTGCAGCAGACTCTGATAACAGAAACCACAGGTAAAATTCAGCTTTTTCTGTCAGCACGTCCTCAGCTTTAACTCACCCTACTGATCATGACAATGAACCAGTGTGTAAAACATGAACAGCTGGGTAGCAGCTAACCTGAATGGAATGCAGCCACCTTCTGTAGTTTCAGTCTCTGCTTTCAGAGACTCGTCTGCTGTGAGAGGCTCGATGCTGGTGAGTTTGTTCCTGGAACAGGGACTGTAGCGAGACAGTAGATAGGTAGGCAGACGTCCAGCAGGCGTTTGCCTGCTTTTTCCTGGTTTGAAGTCTGGCCGAGGTTTAGCTGAAAACATCAGTGGTCTGAAATCCACCAGCTGAGGGCCATGCAGTCTGACTGACCTCATGACTCATGTTACCTGGTTCTGTCTACAGGCTATGTTTGCACATGCAGCGATATTCAGACTGTTTACTTTTCTTTAAATCAAATAAAACTGATCATTGTGTCCACATGAGCTAGATGGAAGGCATTCCATTCATGTCCCATTAACATAGAACAGATCTTAGTCTGGTTTATGAGTCATGGCAACGTAACATCCCATCATACAATTGGACTTAGATTTAGACTTCCTTTATTTCATTGCACAAAAACACAACTGTGAATTTTGCAACGAAATGTTGTGGCTTGGCTACCGGACACAGAAACTAAATCCATGAAATAAATACTTTAAAACTATATATCCCAATAATCTTCTCCGCTGTCCTCACCACCCTCTGCAGTGCCATCCAATCTGAGGCTGTCAGGTTCAAACAACCTAGAACATCAGTAAACACACAAAAGAAGGGACACAAGAGTTAGATTTCTTACTCGCGAGGATAGCAGACCATATTGACAAGTTTTTGTGGACTTTTATTGACCTTTTAGGTTCGAGCACCAGTCACCTCCGTTATATGAAAGTCGGTGGATAATGAACCCCCCCACCAGATCTCCGGCTGAGATATTAAAAAAGTGCTCCAGAGTCTTGCTCAGCGTGAGGGTGAGCAGAAGATGAAGGACCATCATTCTGTGGGTGGACTATTCATTAAAAGGTAGAGTATGTTGTAAATCAGGGATCACCAAATCCTGATTGTCTGGAAGGTTTTCGGTGTCTCCCTGGGCCAACACCTGACTCAAATTGTCATTGTGCAGAACTTCACTGTTCGTTGGACCCATTTAAATTGAGCCAGGTGTGGTGGAGCAGGGAAATGTTGAAAACCTTCCGAAAGCTGGCCTAAGAGGTCCGGATTTGGTGATCCCTGTTGTAAATAGTGATAAACTGATGGTTGAGTGTCCGGTGATGGAGCAAGGCCGATGCAGACGGTCGCGAGTTTCACAGTCTTGTGGCTGAGGCACTGAAAGCTGTGTCACCAACGGCTCTCAGCCTGGTGGTGGGGGGAGGGGGGTTCCAGTGGTAACCAACTATTTCTGTTTGAGAAATGGGGAAAAAAACCAGGAGAGATGTTGATTCCTAGGTGGTGGGACACCAGGAGAACGGTGTCTAGAGTTAGAGGGTAAGAGGTGGGGGTGAGTTGTTTAAAGCTAGGGTTGGCAATGTTAAAAAAAGTTCGAGCAAGTGACATTTAAAAAAAAAACACACGACCCAAAACAACACCTTCAGAGCGCAGGGACGTGTGTGCCCACGTTATATGAGCAGGTTAACAATAACAGCCGAGTGGATAGCTCGTTAGCTTGATCGTAAACAGCTGACCAACCACGTTTTTAAAAGCTTTTATCCACTCAACTCCAACTCCTGTGTTTAAAAAGTCCACACTGCAATTGTCAACCCCTCCGAGACTTAAAGGTAGAGTCCGAAGTCCGAAGTCCGAAGTCCCTCCAGCGTTTCTGTTTGCAAACAACAGTATTCAAACTTAGCGCTCCTCCCTCTCAGGCTAATGGCCGCCTCGTTCTAGCTAACCTGTTCAGCTTCAAGCTTCTCCTTCAGAGCTCAGAAGCGGGTAAAAGTCAAACCATGATTAACCTGGTTTTCCAAACTGCATTATCTGAAGCTCTTACTTTTTCTTCTGTGCATCCACGGTGTTTCCTTTCTTTCTTTCTTTTCCCTTCGAGAGTTCGAGTTACTGGCGTCTGCTCCAATCATGAGCTTATTTCCACAAAGCGTCGTGCTCTTAGCTCTGTTATTGGCAGCCGATATACACAGAAATCTCCACCCAGAAACGTCCCGACCAGACCAAAACAATACAAAAAAGCGATTTACAGGCAGGGGGAGAGAGAGTTGCGTTCAAGCGCACCACGGTACCCAAGTAGAAGCCCAAAGACAGGGTTTGAGATGGATTTCACTTGCTCAAGTCTAACGTTTATTTTTTAGGAGGGGAACTTCAGACTATACCTTCAACCCTTATCTGTTGTTTTGTGTATTTGGTGCAGCAGCAGTTGGCAGTCCGTTAGCTATAGCTATTCGTTTACAGTGAGCGATGCACAGGGGATCACGTGGGGGACGGAGAGAGGGGAGGGACAGAGATGAGACATAAAGGCATCGATTCGTTTTTTTCTATAAGTTGCGAATTACCAATTCCTGCCTTTTGGTGTGAATGGCAGGAGTTGGTCAGAGTTTTTACAGAACTGCAGCTCTCACAGAGTCTGAGGGTGCTTTCACACCTGTTAGTCCGGTACGGTGGTTCAGTTCGGCCCAAAAGTTGTAACAATGCTGCAGCTCTCAACTAGTCCGGTTCACATTCACACCAGTGTTTCTGCAAATGAAACAACCGCTATGGATGATAGATATCCACCAGGCACGTGGCGGCGCTGTTCAGAAAATACTGTTTTGTGTTGAAGCTGATGGTGAAGCAGATGAAGAAGAAGAATCCTGAAAGAAAAAAAATGGCTATATATGTTTGTTGTGCTCTTCTGCCCATAATTGTGGCGGCATATTATTATCATTACTGATGCAGCAGCACAAATACTGCTGTTGTTACAGCATGAAACTCGCATACGGCACGAGAGCCCTGCAAGTTTTTTTTCTCTCCCTTCAGAGAAGATGTGTTGCAAGCAACGTTGCAAGAGCAACGGACTGAGCTCCTAACCTGAACCATCCTGTATTTCAGAGACATCTCTGGCGACTTGTCCGGTAGCTTCTGTTTCATTTATCATGTAGAATGAAAGGAACTGCTGTAAATGGGCCGAATCGAGGCCGCACAGCGTTCTCACCATCAGAGAACCGTACTGGAGATGGAACCGTACCGAGACCACCTCCAGAGGTCGAGCTCGGTACGGTTCTTTAGTCCGGACCAAAACAAACTGGTCCACTTTCACTCCTGCCCAAACGTACCGTACTTGCAGGTGTTCCGAACTCCAGTCCGCTGTAACCGGACCAAATCGTGTCGACGTGAAAGCACCCTGACTTTTTTCCTTCTTTCATGAATACATGATGTGTTGATACTGTCAGGATGGAAGGACCATTTCACCCAGTGGAACAAAAACAGTTTCTGAGCCCAGTTACCAACTCTGGCTTTTACTTTATTCTGTTAGTTGAGTAAAACCCGGCTGTTCTTAAACATGTCTGCTACACTGGTGGTCTACTTCCATGACTCAGTGTTTGCTTTTAATAAGTTTTAAGAGTGTGGTGTGTGTTGTGCTATTTACATAAACAACAAAAGATGTCACCAGTTCAGATTGATTAAACCAAACCACCTGGTGCTGGACCCAGAAGAAGAGCAGCGTCAGGCTGGAATTAATCTGCGTTTGTCTCATCTCTCAGATGCGTGCAACAGCCTTGGAGCATGCTGGGGGTCAACACGGACAAACAATGCTGCCAATTTTCAGATGTCTGCTCCTAAAGTTACATCATGTCTGGGTTCAGACAGGGTCACATGACCTCAGCTGAGTCTCACCTCAAGGTTGTCTTGTTGCCTCCCTCCAAGCACCTCTGAGTCAGTTTGACACGGTGCATTATTTCAGTCTTGTGTAGTCACCACATAAGATTTCTCTCCCCACGCTTCAAAGCCTTTGTGTATCAGAGAAAACTCCCCTGTCCAAAGCAAATAAGTTTCTTCCGTGGAGATGAAGGAGCCGGAAGGCAGGGCCGAGCCTGGCGCTTATTAATACCACAGCTTCTCACTCTGATCTCAGTTTGAACAGAGAAATGAAAAGCAAGAAGGAGGACTGGATCAGAACCAAGTCAGAGAACTTTCCCATATCTGGCTTCACAACAACAAACACCAGGACCAGGAAGTCTTGTCTCCATAAAGAGCATTGTTAGCAGAGTGGTTTGGTTCCACGTGAAGACCGTCCCACCTCAGTGGGTCCATCACCTGATGGTAAACTCCTCCTTAACTCCTGTTGGGCCTCGAAACGTCATTCCTCACCAGATTCCTGCTGCTAGAACCGCCCCCCCCCCTGTCCTCACAACACGGAGGACGGGGACTCTAGAACCGCCTCCAGTCTTCAGGCCAGGGAGGACGGGGCCTGTTGCAGGGGTACCAAGGTCTATAAACCTACCCAACTTCACTAGTGTTGCTTTAAAGATTCAGTGTTCAATGCTCCAGAGGAGACCTGTGACTGTGATCACTGACACAATTCCAACAAACGAGCCACAAATTAAGCCATAAAACAAAGATGGTGAGCAAACACGTTGTTATTTTCTTAGAAATATGTATGCTGTAAAAAAAAATCTGTATATTTTATGGTAAATTACTGGCAGCTGTGATTGCCAGAATTTTACCGTAAAAAATATGGTGACCATGCATAAGATATTATGGTATGGCTTTATAGAACTGTTAATTACAACGTTAAATACAGTGTTATTTATAGTAAATTACTATTAAAAGAATATCATAAACCAATTTACAGTAAAATTTTGTAAAAATCACAGCAGAATGTTAACTATTTTGCAGTAATACTGTAATAAATATGGCAACCATGCGTAATTATGGTATGCTTTTATAGAAACGGTAAGTTTCATGGTTGAAAACTGTTTTATTTACGGTAAATTACTATATAAAATAATTCAGCTTTCATAATAATTCTGGGCCAACGGCCTCTCTGACCAGTACCGTTTCACACACCATTGATGCCGTCACTGGAGGCAGGGAGGGTGAAGTGTTTACCCCGGGGGGAGCAGGATTTGAACACCGATCTTTTGTTCATTGGACAACCTGCTCTACTACCTGAGCCACTGCCACATTTCAGGTTTCACACCTCCCGTCCACTTCTTACTCTCCGCCCGCTCCAATCCGGTCCTGTCCGTTCCGGTCTGTCTTTCCGTCGGTCTGCCAAACATCCCTGCACACGGACTCCGCGTGAGTCCAGGTCCCTCTCTGTTCAGCCGCAAAGCAGGCTAAATCAGCTAAATCTGTGATTTAAACAGCATAATACCGTTCATTTTAGTGTAATTACATATTTGCAACATTATAGTATTTCCCCTTTAATCTTACCACACTTTCGAGTTTTCCACAGCAAAAATTGTGTTTTTTGGGGGTTTTTTTTACATACAGTATTGCTACAGTTAAGGTAAAAGTTCAACACCATTTCTTAATTTACAGTAATTACATGCTGATTCTGACCAAATTGGGGCCCTAAGAGAAATGTTATTTTGAGGCCCCATCCGTCACCGCCCCATGCCCTCACCCCTCTCCCCATCACTGTGAGTAACACCTGCACGTGCAAAGATGCTGCTTGATAGCCCTGGTGATGTGCTGACAAATGTCTGCATTGACTCTGTTATGGTTAGAAATCAGGGCAAGCAGATGACGGCATGTTTTGGTCTTCATGGTAAACTACATCATGAAATTAATGTAAATACTAGCCTCAGAAAGATTCAAAAGCAATTCATGCATATCTTCTACTATTACTACTACTACTACTACTACTACTACTAATAATAATAATAATCATTATAAAAACTACTACTGCTATTTATATCTATTTTTAGACTATAATACAAATACTACTACTACTACCACTATTAGTGGCCCTGGTAGTAGTACCACTACTTCTACAAATAGTGACAAAAAATACTCCTATTGCTATCTATTATTGTATTTTTGTCACTATAATTGTTGTTTTATTGTTCTTATGCACAGACTACAGCCCTGAGAAAACATAATTCAGGATCAGACTGATATTTCAAACTTTACATTCAAGTTTAGTTCCTGTCAACAAATACAGTTACTCATTTCAATCAGTGTTTCTCTGTAATGTCTCCTCCAAAGATGGCTGTCGTGGATTAAATTAACCAATAGTGACATTTATATCCTTAAAAATAGTCAAACTTTTTAACAGCATAAATTAATATAAAACTAGAGCCAATCCATTATATAGGCCATAGTTTACAGCTTATAGGCTGACCACCAGCTGGTCTTTTTTTTTTTTTTTTTTAACCACTCTTTTCAACAGAGGTGAATGCAGGATGTTAACAAGGCATTCAATAAACGTTAATCAGGGCTGCTGGGAAAAAAACTCAGAGACTGAAGTTAGCGATTCCAATAAGTGGCAGCTTAGGGGTCTGTGTCACGTTTTATTTCAGCAATATTCCCACATTCAAGTGAAGCACACATTTCCTCCATTTTACCTCTCTCTCTCTCTCTCTCTCTCTCTCTCTGCCTTGGACGCGCACCCACATTCTGATTGGTCAGATGTTGAGTGCTGACAATCATTGGGCCATCAGCTTACAGGTGGTCTCTTCTCTCTCCTCCGTCCCACGGTATAGTGCATATGTGCTATAGCTCGCAAATGCATCCCCCTTGCGCAAGATGTGGCCCCCATTGGAAGATGAGGCCCCCACGTACAGTGCGTGCTCTGCGTTAAGGGAGGGGCGGCCCTGATGACATGTATCTTATACACGAGTATACCGTTTTTTTAATTTCAGTCTTTTACTGTTAGTATTTAACAGTTTTTACTCTAAATTTTACAAACTCCCAATAACCTGTATTATTTATAGATGATACAGGTTTGAAACGTCTACCAGAATGTGAAACTTTACTACAGCGCTTACTTCTCAGATGGAATGAATGTTATGTTTCCTGTTATCAGCTGGCACACGAGCTTAACTAAAACACTCAAGGACATTTTTCCATTCGGTTTCCACGCTGCCTCCACAGCACGCTGGGAAATGGCCTGAAATGAAATGCATGAGGGTCAACGTGACAGAGAAAACAGCAGCAGTCAGACTTCATCCCACTCGTGCTGACCCATGACTGTTAACCCGAAACATGAAGAAAAACAACCCTGAACGCACCTTTGCTATCTAATCAGCATGACTCATCGCTTTTCCCCAGAACAGAAGCTTTCTGTGCTGATGGGAACGGCGTGCAGCTACTGCCTCTGACACTTTCTCCTGCATCTCAGCTGCTCGTCCGCCGGGTTCAGACCCAGTTCCAGGTGAGCGGTCCTTCTCAGGTGGATCCTGTGGGCCGGGAGTGCTCCCCTGCTCCCTCCCTCCCTCTGCAGGACAGAGGTGGGGTGGGGGGAGTCTCCGATGTGCTGCCTCAGCATTAGGCTATAAGAGGCTTTGGAAGACAGACTTAGGACTGCCAGGTCTGACTCTTCATGCCAGCCCGTCTCCTCCTGGAGCTCCGTCTCGTGTCGTTACCGGACTGCTACGGGATGAAGGTAGGACTGGTTTTAGACGTTTGCTGCTCCCTGCTGTGATCAGGCCATGCTGATAAAACTTGCTCATGATCATGAAGTCAATGTGCGAGTCTTAAACGTGAAGTTAAGCTGCTGCTTTCAGAGATTTCTGATTTTTATATCATTTTGACAAATTGATAAATTGTGTTTGTCATGTCATGTACCTGATATGTAGTAAGAAAAGGTTTTTTTTTTCATGTCTAAAAATACATCCGTTTACTAAATTTTATTTCATGAGGAATTTGGTGAAAGGTGGAAGCTCTTAGTTCCTTTTTCTTCTTCTCCAAACTTTTGTCATTGTCGAGTGTATTAGTTGAGTACTTGCAGGTACAAAACTATTAAATGTCATATGTGTGGAAAGTTAAGCTGAACGTGCCTTTTATGTCTCATCTCTTGTAAGAAACTTGATTTTCTTTGTGTAGAAAGGTTGGTTGCTGGTTTTCTAATTGGTGATGGATGCTGAGGTGTGTAAACCTGAAAGCTAACACCATCATTGCTGTCAGCTTTCAGGTTAGGGCAAAAGTTGCTCAAAGTGCAATGTTTGCTTGATAATGTGCTCTTATTGGAGCAATTGAATTGCATAGAATGATAGAACTACGTAGAATGATAGAATAAAATACGTAGAATGATAAGCTGCTGTCTGATTCAACCGTTTCTGAACAAAGAAACAAAGCTGACAGACCATAAACAGGAACTTTGATTCTCACTCTGGACATTCACATGGCCTCATCAGTGCACAGCAGATCAGATTAGACCCCAAAACTCCAGAAAAGTGAAATTTGATGTCATGGCACATTTAACAAGGCAGTAAATGGATTCTTCCAGTTCACTTGTCTTCTTTTAAATACAGAAAAACCTCTAAATGAGATGGTCAGGTATGTTTCTGCTCTTCTCATAGTTAGTGTGCTGTTCATTCATAAAGCTCGGGAAACAACATTACGCGATTGCAGCCATCATACTTGCAGACAGGGCAGTGAAGCGCTTCACTTTCACCACTTCTGATAGAATAGAGAAATAAATATATGGAGGAAACACGCAAGAGCTGTTTCATTCTGAGAAAAACGAAACAATCAGACAAGGAAACGTTATTTAGACTGAATTAGGCAGAATTGACCCATATGAGCACGAGGATGGTCCAGAAGTATCGGATGTGATATGCAGCTCAGTAACTGCAGTACGCGACTCGTCTGCACGCTGCTCCACCTTCCATAGACCAACCACCCGACACACTTACGCTTCCCCAATGATGCATTTAATATCACACAAAATATTTATAATTTGAATTTTAAAAGCTTCACTTCAATGTAGATTGTCTCACAATAAAGTAATTCAATGGTAAAATTCTCATGAACAGTTTAACAACAGCAGCAGGAAACATGAATGGCCGTTACTGTCGGTAATGGGGTGGAGTCATTTAAATATTTCCCATCATTCTTTGTGTATATGTCATTCTGTGAAGTTTTACCGGGATGCAATAGTATTTGTCTGCAGTCCCGGAGACCCGCAGTTTCAGACCTGCAGTTTCAGACCCGCATTTTCAGACCCGCAGTTTCAGACCCGCAGTTTCAGACCCGCATTTTCAGACCCGCATTTTCAGACCCGCAGATTTAGACCCGCAGGTTCAGACCCGCATTTTCAGACCCGCAGATTTAGACCCGCAGTTTCAGACCCGCAGGTTCAGACCCGCATTTTCAGACCCGCAGTTTCAGACCCGCAGTTTCAGACCCGCATTTTCAGACCCGCAGTTTCAGACCCGCAGTTTCAGACCCGCATTTTCAGACCCGCAGTTTCAGGCCCGCAGTTTCAGACCCGCATTTTCAGACCCGCATTTTCAGATCCGCATTTTCAGACCCGCATTTTCAGACCCGCAGTTTCAGACCCGCATTTTCAGACCCGCAGTTCCAGACCCGCAGTTTCTGACCCGCAGGTTCAGACCCGCAGTTCTAGACCCGCAGTTCCAGACCCGCAGGTTTAGACCCGCAGTTTCGGACCCGCGGTTTCAGACCCGCAGTTTTGAACTGAAGTAAACTTTCTCTTAACTTTTCAGTGCACATGTACATTGTTCAATGGTTAAATATTTATTCTGCACCATTGTTACTCCATATATTGTTCTCCAAAAACCGAAAGTTGAACATCCTTAACTTTTTGTTAGTAGTGTATATAAATAAGCCAGTGGTTAAGGCTAGCTGCATTGCGGGGGATCTGCTGGCCTGGGGGATGCCTGGCCTGCTGCGTCCGGGGGTGGGGGATGGGGGTGGTGGGGGGGGGACGTGTTGGGGGCTTGGAGCTCGCGGCTCCTTCCCTGGCCCGAGCTACCACTCAGGAGGCACGAGGGCATGGGCAAGAGAGAGGTGGGTATGTAAGAATAATGAATGAGAGTGTGAAAGAGGAAATGTGGGAGGGAGGAACTTGGGCTGGAAGAGGGAGGAGATGTGGGTAAGTGGTTGGGCCCGAGCTACCACTCAGGAGGCACGAGGGCATGGGCAAGAGAGAGGTGGGTATGTGAGAATAATGAATGAGAGTGTGAAAGAGGAAATGTGGGAGGGAGGAACTTGGGCTGGAAGAGGAGGAGATGTGGGTAAGTGGTTGGAGGAAAGGGGGGATGGAGGAAGGAGTGGCATGCTCGTGAGTGTCTATTAGGGATGGTCATGAGGGGCTGAAGGAAGGAAGGGCGGGAGTGTGATAGGTCAGAGGGATGGGCGGGGCTGGACATGTAAGGGGGGACTGTATGGGGTATTGGGGGTATAGGGAGGTGGGGGCGTATGTGTGGGGGGGTGGGGGAGGGGTTGGTGCAGTTATGTGGGGGGAGTGCATGTGTGTGTTAGAGGGTATGAGGAGGTGTGGGTAGGTGTGGACGGTAGAGGGAGGAGAGTGTTTGGGGTGGAGAGAGGAGTGAGTGTGGGTATGTAAGGTCGGAGAGCGGAGTGGGTGGGTGTATGTATGTGTGGGGGGGGTACACGGAGGTGTTGGGTAGGGCTGGGCGGTGTGGGCGGAGGTTCGTATCTCAGTATTCGTGCCGGGCATCTTGGTGTCGGTGTGGTGCGGTGTGGCTGCGGGTTGGTTGGGGGCCGGGCGCTTTGGTGGGGGGTGCGGTTTTGTTTGTGGCTTCCGGGGCTTTTTGTGCGGGGCGGGCGCAGGGGGGATCTGTATCTTGTATGTGGTTGCTCTTGCGGTATTGATGTCTTGGGTGCCTGTGTCTCGATGTGGGGGCGGTGACGGTATATCTTTCAGCCCTAGTGTTGGGGTAGGTGTGTGGGGAGTGTGTGTGCGAGCGTGGTGGCGGGGTAGGGGGTGGTAGAGGTGGTGGCGCCCTGGTGTCAGGTGTATGGGGCAGGGACTTTGGGGTGGGGGGCTGGCCTGCCCTGGGGGGCGTCGTCTGGGGGGTCCGGTCCTCCTGGGTTTCGGTTGGGCCGCCCGGGTCCGGGGGGGGTGGCTGCTCCTGGGCGCTTGGGCCCTGGGCCCGGCGCTGTCTCCGCTCCGGGGGACGCCCGGCGCCCGGTGGGGTCGGCAGCTGCTGGTCTTGGTCCGCTGGGGCCTGGGCCTCCAGACTGCGGGGGGCTCCGGCTGGGGCCGCCTTTTGCCGCCCTTCGGGGGATGCATGTCCGCTCTTTGGGGGGGGTAGCTGGGATCTGGGCCTCTGGGTGGCTGTTGGGGGCCTGGGTCGTGAGCCTTGCGGGCTTCCTCCTCCTTGCAGAGACGAGGCTGCATCTGCATGACTGTATCACCATGGAGACCCTTTATTATGCATGTTGACACTGTGACACTACTTCCCATTGCGATGACTAGGTTGTACCTCTTCTCTACTTCCCATTGCGCTGACTAGGTTGTACCTCTTCTCTGCGTAGTTCTGCGTGTGTTTGTGTGTGTTTGTATGATCTGAGGATATTTAAGCCACCTGCAGGTCCTCCTGTAGGGGATTGCTTGTTTTGTTTTCCAACAGAGACCTTGGTTGTTTAGGGATCGCGGTACAGATGTACCAGTGAACTGTGTAAGTGGATTCATGTTTTCTCTCCTCTCTCTCTTCCTCTTCCTTACTCCTCTCTCTCTGTTTCACTTTCTATCATTACCTCTGTTAACTTTCATTTCTCCCTTGTCAGGCCCAGCAGTATGAAATGGAATGGTGTAATAGACAAATGTTTAATTAAAGAAATAAAATGAATAAACATGATATCAAGTGGAGCCTTATATTCATAAAGCTCCGCTTGATAAAGCAAAACTGTTCAACAGAATAAAGCAATCAGATTTCCATTCTGCTTGCTTCGATGCTGGACAGGACAAGTAAAAAAAAAAAAAAAAAAAAAAAAGTGTATATAAATAAATAAATCAAACTAAGCAGCTCTGGAAGATGCCATTGTTCCAAATGAGGAGGTGTTTTCGTGGAGTATAAATGGAGATGTACTGCAGGCCTTTTAAGTATTCAGCTATCATGAGAAATGTCAACTATGTTGAACAAGAGCTATGAGGAGATACAAATGAAGACAGAATGAATCTTTTCATGTCTTAACTGAAAACCAGATCATTTATCAAAATTGATAATTCAACTAACATCATAAATACATTTATACATCACTTCCACAGCTACTAGTAAAGTTCCATGAAGTTCTACATGATGTAATTGGTGGAATATATACTACATTTTTTTATAGCATTGAGACTTTGAATTAAACATGACAACAGTCATGTTTCCTTTTCTGTGAGATTGAGACAAAGATTGGAAAAACAAATGGTTTTAAATGTTTTATTTCAGGGCTTTATCTGCAGAGAAAAGACAGACAATATCGCAAGGCTGTAAAAGAAATACTTACTGTGTACATATCCATCACAGTTTACACAGAAGTATTCTGGACAACAGCAAAGTCAGTATTAGACTGACATTAACAGCATATACATAGCAATAAATATCAGCTGCATTTCACATACAGACATACAGACACGTTAAAGCTAAAAATAGATTAAATGTGCTGGATCCAACTCCAACCTTTGTGTAGTATTAGGTACTAATAAAAAAAAAAGTACAGTGCTGCACTGTTGCATTGCAGCATGAACAATCAAGCGTTACAACACAACCCACACCTGAGAATAGTTTATAGATGAACATGAGATCACAGAATTAAGATTTAAGTTGTTGTTTTTTTTCAAAGTATTTAATTACAACTGATAACAAAAACACAAGTTGGATAAAGTATAAAGTTCCAGCAACCATCACTAAACATGTGAGGTGAATGCAG